>JAQPPZ010000401.1:0-12822 GCA_028583015.1 Wollemia nobilis | reverse complement strand
CTTAAGCAAGAGCAAACTTTAATTAAAAGCAAACTTTAATTAAGAGCAAACTTTAAATACAAGCAAGCCTTAAGCAAAGGGGAACCTTGGCCGAGGGTGTCACGAAATCACGATGTCACGATTTCGCGACGTCACGAAATCGCGACACCTAAGGCCCAAAGGGGAGCTTTGGCCGAGGGTGTCGCGATTTCGCGACGTCGCGAAATCACGACACCTAAGGCCCAAAGGGGAGATTTGGCCAAGGGTGTCGCGATTTTGTGACGTCGCGAAATTGCAACACCTAAGGCCCAAAAGGGAGCTTTGGCCTTAGGTGTCACGATTTTGCGATGTCACGAAATCGCGACACCTAAGGCCCAAAAGGGAGCTTTGGCCGAGGGTGTCACGATTTCGCGACGTCACGAAATTGTGACACCTAAGGCCTAAAAGGGAGCTTTGGCCGAGGGTGTCATGATTTCGCAACGTCGCGAAATCATGACACCTAAGGCCCAAAGGGGAGCCCCACCCGAAGTGTCACGATATCGCGACGTCGCGATATCGTGACGAACTTCACATTTGCTAGGCAGACATTAAAATACTCGAGCAGACATTCAATCAATCAAAGGTGAACTTAATAAATCAAAGGCAAAAGTCAAGCATTCAAAAGTGTCGTTAAAGCCATCAAAGCAGACATTAGACAAGTGGCAACCGAGGACAATCAGTTATTGTCGCCTGCTATGCATGCGTGCGTAGGTGGGCAGATTGGCAGTTAGCGGACTGTTGCGAGAGCAGTCAGGTAAGACCTAGTCAAGGCGGAGTCTCCTCCCTTTTGAGAAGGCATGGCCGCCATGTGGCATCCCTGCGTGCCCCCTCCAAAAAGACCCCATGGGTCTATAAAATGGTAGACTTTCCCGCCCAGAAAGGACAAGCGTGGAGACATTTCAAGCGACGATGTGCTGCCAAATTAAAAACTCGATTGCATTCTTCACGATTCATTTGGCTTCTACACCTGTAATATCTTTCGGAAGGGAGGTTATTGGCGGCTGTTAGAAGCATGGATCTGGACCTGAACCAGACATTCGACCATAGTAAACCATCAATTTGACGACAGCTCTTTCTTCGAGATTTTGGGCCCATCCCTAGTGGATTGGTGCCGAAGTCGAGTTTTAACGGGGGCGGCCCACTTGGGCACCCCACACACATTCTTAGTTTCAGTTTAATTTATGCTATTTAAATAGTTTACGCTTTCTGTTGGAATATATCCTGCACTACGCTGTATGTTTGAATGTATCTTGCATTACGTTTATCGAATATTATCATGCTCTCGTAGTTTCTATTATCCTACTAACTTGCAGGTAGCGACATCTAGTTCGACAGCAGATTGGCCGACGGTTTTAATGATAGTGGCCATCTGGTGATGTTTTCTGATTTTTGTCATAGTTGCGTAGAATTGTTTTGTTACCCGATCTAATCAGTATTTTGCACGCATCTTTCATTAATTTCAAAAGAACAAACTTTCTCTACGTGCAGCAGGTGCTACTAACGCTTTCTTTTATTTCTTTGAACGCAGGGAGAACAACAAGGAGCAAGGATTCATCAAGCACAAGCGGCGACAACACTTTGGCCCGCCCGTTTCAAATGTGGGCATGCGGAAGAAGATCACTGTGCACTTTTTGTAATAGAAATTATGCTAAGTCTCCTAGCCCTTAAAAAGGGAGGAGATGTGTTGTAACCGAGTCGGCATCATATTAATAAAAAGGGTTGTGCTCCTGCTGTTGATTTGATTATATCCATGTTATTTCATGCATCAAACTAGTTCTATTTTTATTGCATCTCAGTATTTCTTTCTTCTGGAATCTCATGCTTTCAAAGCCATTACAGGCAGTGGACGAGAAGGTGTGCAACAGTGCCAGAATTTGTCTGGTAGAAGGCAAAATTTTTTTTTGCCAGGAGACGGGTTTTAAGCGGGTTGCAGATGCAAGTGCACAATTGGAGATGTTACAGAAAATGGTGACCGAACAACACAAAAGTGAAGGTCACTTCTCCATCAACCCCGGGTGTCTGATGCAGGAGCATCCGATGGCAGCAACGCAATCTTGCATCAACAAAATTTTTTCTAAGTTTTCGCAACTCAGAAAGGAGAGAGAGAAAATGCAAAGCAAAAACTGTCATGATTTCACGACATCGCCAAATTGTGACAGTCGGTAGGAGAGAGAGAAAGTCACTGAGGAGGTCATGATTTCATGACGTGTCACGAAATCACGACGAAAAATAGCCAAGGGGAGACGCTTATGTTATTGTCGTGATTTTGCGACATGTCACAAAATCGTGACTGTATGTCACGAAATTGTGACAAAGAGCAGTGGCTGGGTGAAGACTTATGGAATGTCACGATTTTGTGACATGTCTCGAAATCGTGACTGTCGTGAAATCATGACAAAGAGCAGCGATCGGGTGAAGACTTATGGAATGTCATGATTTCGTGACATGTCACGAAATCACGACTGTCGCGAAATTGCGACAAAGAGCAACGACCAGGTGAAGACTTATGGAATGTTGTGATTTTGTGACATGTTGCAAAATCATGACTGTCGCGAAATTGCAACAAAGAGCAAAGGCCAGGTGAAGACTTATGGAATGTCATGATTTTGTGACATGTCACGAAATCATGACTGTCGTGAAATCACGACAAAGAGCAGCGACTGGGTGAAGACTTATGGAATGTCATGATTTTGTGACATGTCACGAAATCGCGACTGTCGCAAAATCATGACTGTCACAAAATCGCGACTGTCATGAAATCGTGATGAAGAGCAGCAGCAAAGAGGAAGCAATGGGAATGTCGTGACATGTCGCAAAATTGTGACAAAGAAGAGCAGCTAAGAGGGGGCAGTTGGGGATGTCACGATTTTGCAACATGTCACGAAATCACGATCGAAGTAAGAAAGCAGGGGGCATCCGAAGGCAAATGTCACGATATCGTGACATGTCGCAATATCGTGACTTGAAGTCAAGGCAAGCAGTAGTGGAGGTAAATGTCGTGATATCGTGACCTGTTGCGATATCACGACTTGAAGGCGAGAAAGGCAAGATGAAGAGAAAACATCGTGATATCGCGACATGTCGTGATATCACGACCAAAATGGAGAAGGAGCGCAAGGAGGCCAAAATGTCATGATATCACGACATGTCATGATATCGCGACAAACGACTGGTTCGTGGTTCAAAAAGGCATGCATTCCAAGGTGATGTTTTCGAGACGGTCAAGGGTCTCATTAATGCATGTTTTCGTATCCGATAAGGTGCTGAACACGACGGCCTCTCGAATGCTGCGTCCAGAGGTCAGAAATGTCAGAGGGTTCTTTAATGTGTGCTTTCATGGGGGATCGGGGCAGTTGCCAATTATGGAAGGAAAATTGAAGACTCGACCGTGGAAGCCAAATTTGCAGGTTTTTGTAATGAATTCTGCCAGGTGGGTCATTAATGGCCTAGAGGGTCGAGACCTCGATAAAAACTCAGAGATTGTAATAGGTTAGGGTGGTGGATTGGAAGATTGCACATAGAGGACATAGTAGAGAAAACCAAGCCGAGCGCTGGTTATTGTAAAGCCTGCGAGCTGTTGCTGTTCTGTAAACGAGATTTGCAGATTAATAGAAGAAAAATTTGGAATTGTGGGAGTGCGATTTTTTTGTCCCCCATCAAGTTGCTTTTGCACCAACAATTTTAAACTTCTGTTCGAATAACAATTATTCTAAAAATAAAGAAAGTAAAACATTATAAAAAAATAATCTTTTTTGAAATATTTTTATCAGAAACTATAGAAATAATTGATATATACATATAAAAACATAATAAATATATGTACATATAAAAACAAAATAATAATAATAATAATAATTGATTAATAAAAAAATAACTGATATAAACAAAATAATAATAATTGATTAATAAAGAAATAACTTATATGTACACACCTTAGTTTGAGTGATGAAATGTGAATTTTCCTAAAAATTTTGGAGACTAGTAGCCTTTCTCTTGGTATAAGTTCTCTTTGGTTGCTGTTGCTTACGAGGTATTCAGATCGATTCTTTCTAGCTATACGTATTTTGTTACGAGCTGACTTGGGAGACTTCTTGGGAGAATTGTTAGAATTAGTTGCTGCCGATACTGGTGCTACATCTTTAAACGCTAACTCCAAAGAAGAAGAATTGTTACAATTAGTTGCTACCGATACTAGTGCCAACTCCAAAGAGGAAGACTATTGTTTGCTACCACCAGTAGTTAATATCTGTAATTCATCAATATTATTCATGTTATAAGTATCATTGGTTAAACTCTGATTCACCATTGTTCCATGAAGAAAAGTGTCATCAACTGTTATGGAACTGAAATTGTTGTAGATGTTGTTGCTTTCGTTAAATGTGTATGGATTGCATTGAAAAGAATGAAAAATGTTGCTGCCGTTAGAAGATGGTATTGAGTAATTGCATCCAAAATAGAAATACATCCATTACCCTGGTATTGAGTAATTAGTTTCTTGAGTAATTGCATCCGAAATAGGTATACTTTATGTTATTTCATAATTAGTTTCTTATTGGGATGGTTTGGTGATTTAATTCCCTTGAGCTAATTAATTGTATTTATAAAATTGGTATCTTGTCCTCCACTGTTACAAATATGAGAAAAGCTCATTTACTTTTTCTAAATAATGAAAGAAGCATTATTGGATAATTCGTTTCTTAATTAATTATCTGTCAACTCAAAATTTGAGTCTTTGAGCCATTGTAATTGTATAAGAGCTATGGTGAGGGTTTCTTATGTATCCTAAAATGGTTCTCTTTTCTATATAACACCATTCTTATGTATCAACCCTTTTGACATACCCGCTCTTCCTATATGCCCGTAGGTATTTGGAAGAAGCTACTCTTCTCAATATACATGATCGTATGTGAGAGAACCTAAGATATGTGAAAGAGGTCAATATGTAGTACCAATATAGTAGTAAAAAGGATTCATCCTATCAAGGATACTTGCTTAAATAGAAATCCTCATACATGGTAATAACATCCCTATATACTTTCTTCTATATTTTCCAAAATTTAAAATAGATAAAAATAGAAAATACATTGACTCTTTCTCCTATATTTTTCAAGAGAGGATGTAGAAGGTTGGTTGAGTACCTAAAAAGAAAAAAATATAATATATTTCTTATTTTACCAATGAGACAAGAACATGGTGGACAAACCTTGATTCAAAATTAACAAGAGATATAATTTTGATAAATTAAAAAATATTTTTTTAGAAAAATGGTCTAATAAATTCTTAAGTAAAGAAATTCTAGAATAGGAAATTATATCACTAAAGACCATATGAAAATAAATAAATAATGAGACTCATATACTAAAAGATCAAAATAAAGCCTTATCAAGGTAAAGTAAAACTTTAACAAAAGAAAATGAAACTCTAAAAGATCCACCACAATATTTATATAAGTTTTTGGTTGATAAGGATAAAAATTTGAACAATTTAAGAATCAAAACAAAATTTTATGTAAATAAATAAAATATTCTAACAATAATCAAAAGTTGTCTTCTAACACTAGTTCAAATTCCAAGTAATATTAATCATTTTACCAATTTTACAGCTACTAATAAGGTAATTACAACCATTATAAAAATGTCACGAGCGGGAACGGGAGCGGGAACGGGAGCGGGTGCGTCTGTGGACGATGGCGATGGAGATGACGGGAATGGAGGGTCGACGGGGTTTGCTGGTCTGGCAACTTTGTCCTCGGGCCCTGCAGCTGGTGTTGGGCCTACTGCAGGCCCACTCAGCTTTTGTCACGGTGAAGACCCTAACGGCGTGGCAAAAATGACGTCTGGTAACGGTAGGGTTTCAACCTCCTCTCCCTCCAAAACGTGACCTTGGTCTTTGTCCTTTGCGGATAAAGTCAGGTCCTCGACTGGAGCTTTCTCTTTTCAAACTCCTTTGCCTTTCTCTATTTTGGGCACTGAAGTTTCGTTTCCTAGCGAGGCTATGGAGCCACTAATCTTTCAAGAGTCCCTCTCTCTGGTTGGGAAATTTGTCGGTGCCCGACCCGATATGGAAACTATCCGCGAATGGGCCCTTTCCAAATGGCGGCTGTCTGGAAGCATGGAGCTTGTGGCCTTTCCTAGGGGGTTCTTTATGATAAGGCTAAACAATGCCCTCGACACCCAACGCATTCTCACTGGTGGACCTTGGTTTTTTGGTCGTCGAAGCTTGTTTCTACGGAGATGGGGGGAAGATTTCGACCCTGAAACTCAGTCTATCAACATCGCCCCGATTTGGATCAAACTCCATGGGCTTCCCCCATAGTTTTTCTATAATGATGCTCTCAAAGGCATCACCCAACCGATTGGAGATTTAGTTGCCATCGACCCTGCCACCAGAGCAAGAACCAGAATGACCTATGCCCGTGTCTGTGTCATGGCTAATCTGGATTCGGTTCTGCCTACCTGCATCGGCATCAACGTCGAAAGCTTCAGAAGGCGTCAAGGAGTTGAGTATGAGAACAAGCCTACTTTTTGTTTGGAGTGCAACACCCAGGGTCACTTGGCTTCTCAATGCCCTTCCCGAAAAAAAGATATTCCCAGTGATTCTGGCAGGAAGAAGGATTCCCAGATTCCCAATGTTCAGAAAAAGGCTCCTGGAAGGGGCCGAGGCCGTTCTGTAGGCCCCCCTAAATCATCTGCTCCCAACAACGTAAGTGCTCTGCCTTCTCGTACCAATCATTTTGCTCCTTTAAATAATCTTCCAACTAATGAGGACATCTCCAATGACCCTCCCATAGATCCAATCATCTCATCCACACCCACTGCGTTTCAGTCTCCCTTGTCCAAGGGTAAGGCTGCAATGACCTCCCCGCACTCACCCTCATATTCTGGTCCCTCTCACCTTCCTCTTCCCTTCCCACCCCTTCCCCCGACTCAAAACCGTCCTCTTACCCTCTCCCCTGAGCCTGTTGCACTGCGCCAGTCTCCCCGCTCTCCATCCCCCCATAGGCCTGTTCCTGGGACCAACACCACCGTTATTCTTCAATCTTCCAGCCCTCTGAAATCTCCCATTTTCGCCCCCAAAGCTGATGTCAACAAAGAACAGAGAAGGGGAAGACCGTCCAATGCAGAAAAGCTGGCCAAAGCAGCTGAGCTTGAAGCGGCTGATGGATCTGTGCCTACCTCCTTGGGCCCTACTTTCGAACAACCCATTCATCAAGATTTGGATGAGGTTAGACCTAAACTTACTCCGTCTCAAGGGAGAGGCAGAGGTCGCAAAGCAAATCCCAAGTCAAATCGATGAAGTTTGTCTCCTGGAATGTCAGAGGCCTCAACGGATCTGCCAAACAGAGGACTGTCAAGTCGGTGAGAAAAAACCTAAAACCAAATATCATGTTTCTTCAAGAATCAAAACTGGATGAGAACAACAGCAATCAAGTTTGCAAACTTATCTGGGAAAATAGCAATTTCGTCTCTTGCCCCTCCTCTGGGGCCTCCGGGGGTCTCCTTTGTTTGTGGGATCCGACAACTATTGAGGGGAGAGTCCTTTCAGTCTCTGACAGAACCATCAACATT
The DNA here is from genome assembly GCA_028583015.1 of Wollemia nobilis. NCBI lineage: Eukaryota > Viridiplantae > Streptophyta > Pinopsida > Araucariales > Araucariaceae > Wollemia > Wollemia nobilis. Next base: position 5,236 of record JAQPPZ010000401.1, on the reverse strand, counting down.
TTGTTCACTAACAAAGTCACCAACCTTCAATGGATTGCCACCAATGTCTATGGACCAAACAGTCCTGTCAACAGAAGATTGTTGTGGGATAACATTACCGCAATGCGCAACAACTTTCCTGACTTTCCTTGGATGCTCTGTGGCGACTTCAATTCTCCCCTTCACCTGTTTGATAAGCAAGGAGGCAATCCGATCACTAGCCGCTGCATTGAAGATTTCAGCGATTTTGTCAACCTCAATGAGCTTATGGACTTACCGCTCCAAGGATCCAACTATACATGGAGCAACAGACGGGTGGGCATTCATCACATCCAAATTTGGCTTGACAGATTTCTCTTGTCCAAAGAACTCATTCCTATTTTTGGTGATGCCAGGCTGCATAGCCACCCAAAAATTGGATCTGATCACAACCCTATAATTATGGATTGTTCCCGACCCCAGAAAACCTTTAAAACCCCTTTCAGGTTTGAAAATATGTGGCTCACTCATCCAGATTTAGGTCGGTGTATTCGACAATGGTGGCAGCAAAACCTTTGTCCAAACCCCCTCTTGAATCTGTTCCTCAAACTCAAAGCAGTCAAACTCAAGCTAAAATGCTGGAACAGGGAGGTTTTCGGCAACCTTTTTAGTGAAAAAAAGCTTCTGCTGGATGAGCTCAAAAGGGTGGAAAATCTGATTCAGGAAGGGGATCAGAGGGTTGAAACTTTCATGGAAGAAAAATGCCTCCTTTCAAACCTTCACAATGTTTTGGCTAAGGAAGAGTCCTACTGGAGACAAAAATCCAGAAGCCTCTGGCTCAAAGAAGGAGACACCAACACGAAGTTTTTCCATGCTTCCACCCTGCGCCACAGAGGTTCTAATAAAATCTCAGAGTTGACCAAGGCTGATGGTACCATTGTCTCTGATATCCATGCCATCAGACAGGAAGTTGTGCACCACTTCCAGGAAATCTTAGGTCCAAGTGTTGACTGCCACCCCCGCACAACAAGTTCTCTGCTTCAGAACATTCCAATGTTGGTGTCTAACGATGATAATGAGAAACTGCTCCAATCCTACACTGAAGAGGAGATCAAAGATGCTCTGTTTGCAATGGAACCTGACAAGGCTCCTGGTCCTGATGGCTTTCCACCTCGGTTTTTTCAACACTTTTGGGATGTCGTGGGCCCTGATGTTGTTGCTGCGGTTAAATTCTTCCAGAGAGCCAAAAATATGCCGAGAGAAGCCAATTCCACCTTCATTGTTTTAATTCCCAAGTCTAATGAGCGTGCTTCCCTCTCCGACTTCAGACCTATAAGTCTCTCGTAGTGTCATCTACAAACTTATCACCAAAGTCATGGCAAACAGGCTGAAAGACATCCTTCCATCCATCATTGACCAAGTGCCAAGGCAGCTCGGTCAAAGGCAGATTCATTGCTGATGGAGTGATAACCGTCCATGAGTTGGCTCATTCGGCTTATAAAAACAAAAAACCCAGTATGTTCCTTAAGCTTGACATGAACAAGGCTTTTGATCGGGTTTCATGGAAATTCCTGTTTGAGGTCCTTGAGAAGTTTGGGTTTCACAAAGAATGGGTTAAGATGGTTCGAGAATGTATCTCTACTGCTTGGTTCTCTGTTCTTATCAATGGTTCACCTGTCGGCTTCTTTCCAAGTTTTAAAGGCATTCGTCAAGGGGACCCCCTGTCACCCTTCCTCTTCATCATTTTGGCTGAAACTCTTGGAAGAACCCTTACTGCTGCCTGCAACAGTGGACTCGTCTCTGGGATCAAACCTGCCTCAACTACCAAGGCCATTTCCCATCAGCAGTTTGTGGATGATACTATTCTTTCCTCTCTGGCTTCTGTCCCCGAAGCAAAAATCATTAAGAACATCCTTGACTCTTATGAAGAGGCGGCGGGCCAGAAAGTCAATTACCGCAAAAGCAAGCTATACTTCCTCAATACTCCCATCCACAGGCAAAACAGGATTGCTGAGATCCTTGGGTGTATCATTGGGAGCCTTCCAACTACTTATCTCGGATTACCGCTTTTCCATGGCAAATCGGTCTCGGCTATGTGGAACCCTGTTCTAGATCGTCTCAACAAGAAACTTGCAGGCTGGAAAAGTTCAATGCTCAGTCAGGCAGCCAAAGCCACTCTGGTCCAGGCTTGCCTGCAAAGTATTCCTATTTTTTTCTTATCTATCTTCAAAGCTCCAGCTTCCATCTGCCAAAGAATTGAGCAAATTCAACGTAGATTCCTTTGGGCGGGAAACGAAAACAAGAACAAATTTTCCCTTGTTGCCTGGGACAAGGTTTGTTCCAAGAAAAAGGATGGAGGTCTCGGCTTCAGGGACATCAAGCGGATGAACATGGCTCTCATTGCCAAACAATCCTGGAGACTTACCATCAATGAAAAAGCCACCTGGATTGACATCATCAAAGCTAAGTACCTTCATCAGGTTCCCTTTCTTGGAGAGCACAACCTTCCTGGCGGATCTCATTTCTGGAATGGTGTCACTAAATCAAGGAAGATCATCATGGAAGGTTTAAGGTGGTGTCTTGGAAATGGATTGGCCATTCATTTCTGGGACGATCCTTGGATCCGTGACAAACCTCTCAGTCAAGATCCTCATCTTGCTATGCTCAAGACGGTGACCGAAGCTACCTTTGGAGATAAGGTGTGTCATTTCATCAACCCAGGTACTACAAGACCCGAATGGAAACAATTGGCTTTGAATGGGCCTAGACTTATCACCGAGGCGCTTAGACGGCTTCAAAACTTACTGAGGAGCTGCATAATCCCCAGCTCTCACAAAGAAGACTCCATGGTTTGGAACCTTGAAGATTCTGGGCAGTTCACTGTTAAATCTGCCTACTACAGCCAAGAAGCTCCCAGTGATGGCCGTGACTCCACTAATCTGGTCTGGGTTCCCAAGATCATTCCCAAGGTTAAATTCTTCTGCTGGTTGGCCATCCAAAATAGAATCCTCACCACTGACAATCTGATAAACAGAGGGCTTCTCATCCCCAATTGGTGCATCCTGTGTAAAAATGCCTGTGAGTCTACTGTGCATGTTTTTCTGGAATGTCCCTTCTCCCTTGCAGTGCTCAACCAGGTTTTCAACACTTTCGCCATCTCCGTAGCCCTCCCTCATTCCATTCCCCTCCTTTTTCAATAGTGGCCCCGGCCCTTCAAAAGCAGTCAACTCAAATTCATGTGGCAAGCGTGCCTTCACATTTTCCTGTGGCAGATTTGGCTTGAGAGAAATGCTAGAATTTTTCAAAACCTTGCCAAGGATAAGAAGATTGTTGTTGCCAAAATCTTGGCCCTTGCTACGGAGAATGCCTCTCTCGTCTCATCGTCCAAACCTCCCCCTCCTGGACTTGAATTGGATCTAGCAAATCATTTCAATCTTCTCAATTTTTCTGCAACACCCCGCACTTCTGTTGACAGGTCTATTATCAAGTGGGTCTTACCTCCTTCTGGGTGGCACAAGCTCAACTTCGATGGCGCAGCCAAAGGCAACCCTGGAGCGGCTGGCGGAGGTGGAATTCTCAGAAATCACAGAGGAGAAATAATTTTGGCCTTTGCTCAGAACTTAGGAATTCAGTCCAACAATATGGCCGAGGCTCGGGCCTTGTTCCAAAGCTTGATTCTCTTGGAAGGCTTGTCTATCAATAAACTCATCATAGAAGGAGACTCATTGCATTGCATCAACTGGCTCAAAGGAACCTCTGTGCCTCCCTGGGCCCTTGTTTCCATCTTCGACGAATGCAAGACACTAATTGGTGTCTATCCAGAATTAATCATTCAACATCAATACCGGGAAGGAAACAAAGCTACGGACTGGCTTGCTAATAAGGGAGTTGACGCAACAGACATTCAGGTCTGGAGAGATTCCTTTCCAATCGGCCTAAGGGACGTTTCTTCAAGTTCCAATGTTTGCACAATGTGAGTGGGTTACTGGTCTTCGGGTTTTTCGACTGCGTTTTGGCATCTTGGAGCGCTTTCGCGTCATTTTTCTAAGTTGGTTGCAAAATCTCAGCTTGCTGCGTTATCCTTTTTGCTCAGGCCGCGAGGTTGCTTTTTGTCGCGATATCGCGACACTTTTCTCTCCCTCTGGTGCGGTCTTCCAACTTGTCGCGATATCGCGACACCTTTTCTCTCCGGGTGCTTTTTTGCAAACTTGTCGCGATATCGCGACACCTTTTCCCTTCGGGGTCTTTTTCGCAAACTTGTCGCGATATCGCGACACCTTTTCCCTTCGGGTGCTTTTTCGCAAACTTGTCGCGATATCGCGACACTTTTGGCCTTCAGGCGCGGTCTTGCTTTTTGTCACGATATCGCGACACCTTTTCTCTCTCCAACGGCGGTCTTCCATTCGGTCGCGATATCACGACAGGTTTTCTCTCCAATGGCGGTCTTCCATTCTGTCGCGATATCGTGACACTTTTTCTCTCCGGGTGCCTTTGCGCAAACTTGTCGCGATATCGCGACACTTTTTCTCTCCGGGTGCCTTTGCGCAAACTTGTCGCGATATCGCGACATTTTTTCTCTCCAAAGGCGGTCTTCATTTTTGTCACGATTTCGCGACGCTTTTTCTCTCTCCAACGGCGGGCTTCCAGGTTGTCGCGATATCGCGACCTTTTTTCTCTCCAACGGCGGACTTTCATTTTTGTCGCGATATCGCGACATTTTTTCTCTCCAACGGCGGTCTTCCTTTTTGTCACGATTTCGTGACACCTTTTATTCTTGGCAGCAGGCTTCCACTTTCGTCACGATTTCGGGGCTCATTTTCTATTTCGGCTGCGGTCTGCATTCTTGTCACGATTTCATGACACCTTTTCTCTTCGACAGCGTTTTCAATTCTTGTAGCGATTTCGTGACTCCTTTTTCTTGTCGCGATTTCGTGACTCTTCTTCTCGACCGGCTCCAACCCTGCAACTTGTCGCGATATCGCGACACTTTGCAACATGTCGCGATATCGCGACTTCTTCCCTTCTTCGGCTCCGATGGCGATTCTTGTCACGATTTCGTGACTTCTTTTCTTCCTTCGGCTTCAACGGCGCTTCTTGTCACGATTTCGCGACATCACCATTTTGGTCACGATTTCGCGACACCTTCCCTAGGGTGGAGGTTTGCCAACATTCTATTCCTTTCTTCTTGGACCACCTCGGTCGATTTGGATTTATTGTAATCTCTCTTGTACAAGGTTCAGGGACCTTTCAAAACCCTTTCTACCAATCAAAAAAAAAA
>JAQPPZ010000400.1:600000-1015898 GCA_028583015.1 Wollemia nobilis | reverse complement strand
TGTCTACACTCCCCTTTCTCATAAACCCTAATCCAAGCATATATCAGTCAACTCAAAATGTTTCCAACAATTGCTCAACAACAAATCTCACATAACAATGATACTCATGTTCTTTTCAAAACCTAGTTCAAGTTCTTTGCCCAAAAAATCATTTCAACAACAATGCTTATAACTCAATCTTCACATAATAATGATAATCATATTCTTTTCAAAACCCTAACTGAAGTTCTTCACACAATCCAATGGCTTCAACAACAAAGCTTATAAAATAAGGTTTTAATCACAACTCTTAATTCTAGAAAACCTTGAAGCATTAAGTCAAACACTTCTTGAAAATGAAACCCTAATCAAATCCTCTTCACTCCAAATTTTATTTTCTAATAAGCCAATCAATCAACTCAACCAAGAAAGAATTTGTCCATACCTTTTTGCTTGACAAAGAGTTGATCTCACAAATCTGCCACACTCACAATTACTTCTTTACCAATATCAATAAGGGTTAGAAGATAATAATTTCCTCAACAAAACACAATGCAAAATAATATCAAAATTACACCTTATCAACTCCACAATCTCTAAAATAATTTTAAAACCCACAATTAATTTTGACCTTCTAGATTTTAAGGAAAATTAATTTTCACCTTATTACTCCACAAAATAATATCTTCCCCTTTTAAAATTTCAATCCAACATATAGTAATTTTCTAACACTCCTTATTCCTCCTTATAACTTATTTCATTTGCCTAACAAAACTTCTTAATACTCCTTATAACTCCTAACAAATATTAAATTTTAACTTTAGGCAATTCAAAAATAATAACAAAATTATTACCTTGCACTTCATGGGTTTTGAACCCCTCACCAATGCCTCTGTGAATGCCCTAGCTGCGAGCTCCTCAACCACGTGCGCCCAATGCACGTTTAGAACCAAAAGGGCCTTTGCGCCATTTATACCTTCCTTTAGAACCTTTTGAATTATGAAGAACTCAAAATTTCTTTCTCCACACACACTTCAATGGGATTCAAATGCAGGTCGTCTCCCCATAAGCGCCTTAAAAATAACGTGCACTGCCACTAGACCACTATATCCATATTTGATTTGGGCTCCCACTTTACTCGCTTTTATTCTTCTACATGAGACAAAAAACACTTGTTTCGTCTTCTTCCTCACAAACCTTTCGAATTCACAATTAATATTTTTGATGGCGCTTTCAATAATTCGATCGAGGATTAATATTACAAAGGTCTTTGTGGCCTCCTTTTATATATGAAGTCACTATTGACTTCAAACATCATCGCTTCGATTCTTTCAATGACGTCGACACCTTTTTAAACACTTTATAATTTATACAAGGTGCCTTATTAAATTGGATGACGTCAACATTAATTATAATATCTAAATATTTTAAATTCTAAAGAATTTAAATTTTATAAATTATAATTATAAGATTTAATTTTTAAACCCTTCCTTTATATTGCATTGCATGGTGTAAATAATATATATTTATAAAATTTAAATTCTTATTGAATTTAAATAATTTATAAAAAATATTATATCTCCTTTTTAACTTTGCACTGAATCCTTTGGGCTTCTTCTTGGATATCAAATAACAACTTTGACAACTTTTTTCCTTGACAAAAAACCTTGATATTAATGTTGACTTCATTTCTTGACATCAATGACAATTTTAACTTTTAGGACTCAAAATGTCCAACAATGGCAACCTAGTAAAGCAATATCCTCTAGTTCCCAAGGAGCTTCAAGGGGAGTTAGATTCTTTTAGTACCCTAAAGAATTTGAGGTACACTACACAATTGGTAGCAAAGGACTAATTGGTGTGGTAGCAAAAAATAGATAATATGAACAATAAATTCTACATCTGAATGTTATGCCTTGAGCACTATTGAAGAAAAGAGGAAGCTATGGAGGGACATAAACTATATCTCTTCATAATTTTTGAAGCATGGATATTATTGAGAGATTTCAATACCATTGTCTCTCTATAAGAGAAGGTGAGAGGAAACAAGGATCTAGATAGAGGTATAAATATCATGAGTGAGTACATGGGACACCTACACCTTGTAGATATCAAACTTGATAATGGTTTGATGACTTGGTCCAATAGGATATTGGGCCCAACATGCATTTTGGAAAAATTGGACAGGTTCTTGGTATTAGAAAACCTCTTGATACAGGGACATATCTTGAAGGTCAAAATCTTAAATAATGCAAGGTCGGATCATTGGCCTGTAATGATAGAAGTCTAGAAAAACTAATCCAAAACAAACACCCTTTCGATTCCAACTCATGTGGTTTAGAGATAAATCATTTAGACCATGAATGCAACAATGGTGGTAGGAAGGAAAATCAAGACATGGCACATAAATTTTCTATTTTTCCAAACAACTATAGTATATCAAAAATAATATTAAGAGCTAGAATTGGGAGGAATTTGGAGATGTCAAAAAAAGAAAAAGGAATTTATTGAACGACTAGAGGAGTTGAAATATCAAATAAGAAAGGAGGGGCTCACAAAAACTAGCACCAAAACAAAAATGGATCTCATATACCAAAAGGAAGAATAGAAAATAAGAGAGGAGCTATTGTGGAAATAAAAATCTAGAATCAAGTAGCTAAGAGAAGGAGATAGAAACATAATATTTTTCCACAAGTCTCTTTTAGCCCAGAGGACATATAACTTCATCTCTTCTATGAAAAATCAAGAAGGGGAGATGATTCATACATGGGAGGGCATGAACTTAATAACAATTAACTATTTTGCAATTTTTTTCATGGTTGAGACCCTAGACCCAAAATCCCAACAAACAATACTACAGGTGATACCCACACTCATAGATAAGGAAATGATATTCTAGGTGCACTAGGCAGGAGGTAATGTTCAAAAATCAAGAGGGAAAATTCCAAGTTCGGATGGATTCCATATTGAATTCTACCAAGAATTTTGGTGTATTGTGTAGGAAGACCTTTTGGAGGTGGTAGAAGAGGCAAGAAAAGCCAAGGAAATATTTAAGGAAATCAACAAAACTTACATAGCACTAATACCAAAGGTAAGGGAAGTAGAAAATATAAGTGGATACTGACCAATAACATTATGTAATGTTTTATTGAATATTATCACCAAGGTCATGGTTGAGAGGCTAAAACCACTTTTGCACAAAATAATCTCCCCCGAACAAGGTGGATTCATAGAGGGTAGAAAAAAAGTGGATGAGGTAGTGCTTTCCCAAGAAGCAATACATTATATGGAGGAATAGAAATCTTCCACTATGTTCATCTAACTAGACCTATCTAAAGCCTATGATAGAGTGGATTGACACTTCTTAATCTAGGTTATGAGAAAATTTGGGTTCTCTAAGGAGTAGAAAAACTAGATAAAAGGTTGCATATCATCGGTCTCATACTCAGTTATCATCAATGGGTACCCCAAAAAGTTATTTCCAACATAAATAGGTATTAGATAAGGGGATCCCCTCTCCCTGTACCTATTCATTATTCTAGCTAAATTTTTGGGGAGAACATTAGCTAAAAAATATATAATTAGATACTAGAGGGAGTTTCAGTTGCTAACAGAGCTAGCACAATCACCCATTTACAATTTGTTTATAATTCCATATTTTTAGGAAAATTAACAATTAAATAAGCAACTAGAATAAAGCACATCCAATCCTCCTAAGGATTTTGGAAAAGTCAATACTAATGGAGTCTCTAGAGGGAACCCTGGAAAAGCCAGTGTGGGAGGAATTGGTAGACTTTCAGATGGCTCCTTGGTTTTTACTTTTCCTAAGAATTTGGGTATTCTTTCCAATAACCTTGCTGAGGGGTATGGTATCCTTAGAGGCCTTCAAGATGCTACTAATGTTGGATGGGAAAAGGTGTTAGTTGAGTCTGACTCTCAACTTATGATTAATCTCTTGAAGACTCCTTCTAAGAATCATAAGGTGGATTGGAGAATAAAAAGAATTATTGAGAATATTTAGTTAATCCAGATGGGATTTTTGAAAGTTGATTACAATCATGTGGTTAGAGATCAAAACAAGAGTGCTGATGCTTTAGCTAATTGGGCTTTGGACAAAGGTGATCTTACTTGTTATGGCCACCCTCCTATATGGTGGGCTTCTCAAATTAGGGAAGCTCTTCTTTCTATCATTTCTTTGGATGGCTCCAGTTTTGAAGGTACCTAGTTTCTTCTTGTTTTTTTTTTTGTTTCCTTTTGGTTCATTCAGTTTTTTAAGTTCCCTAGCTCATTCTATTCTTTATTTTGTTTCCTCTGTTGATTCTTGCATTAATAGTCTTCTAGTCTAGATAGGTCATTGTTTTGTTCTTTTTTTTTTTTTCTTCTTTTGTCTTCTTTGTTTTTTGTTTAGTTTTTTAAGGTGGGTGGGTTCTTTTGTTTTGTTTTGTTTTGTTTTTGTGTTCTTTGTGTTGTTTTTTGTTGTTCTTGTGTTTTTTTGTTTTGTTTTTTTTTTATGTTTTTTGTTGTTGGTCTTGTGTTTTTTTCGTTCTTGTTCTTGGGTTTCTCTTTGTTTGTGTTATTTCTTTTTTTTATGTGTGAGTGTTTTCTATGTTTTTTGTTTTTGTTTATTGTCTGTTGTTGGTTGTTTTTATTTTTATTTTTATTTTATTTTTTAGGTTTTGGCTATGTTTATTTTTCATGTTTTTTTTTGGGTTATGTCTTTGTAGTGTTCTGTTGTTTTTGTCTTGTTTGTGTTTTGTTATGTGGTTCTTGTGTTTTTCTGTGGTTTGTGTTGTGGCTTATTTTATCTTATTGTGCGTGCTTGGTTGTGCTTTTTGGTTTTGACACACTCAAGGAGCATGTTTTTTATTATATTTTATTATTTTTGTTGTTATTTACTTTTTTTAATTTGGTTTTGTGTGTTTGTTTGCTCCTTGAGTATGTCAAAGGTGGTAGGCCAGGTCCGAGTCCTGGGCATTTTTGGCGGAATGGATACTCCTGCCTCCTTGGGTCTTACCCGAAAGTGGCATCCCTTTTGGGATGTTTTCCACAAATAAAAAAATAAAGCACATCTTGAACTACTTTAACAAGGTAACAGACAAAATGGTAAATAATGATAAATCAAAAGTAATATTCTTTCATTGTTCACCTCGATAAGAGACCCTGATACTAGATAGACTTGGTTTTTAAAAAACCTCACTCTTAGTTATCTATTTGGGGGTCCCAATAAAAAATGGTAGACACAATAAGGAGGATTGGGCATGGATGATAGATAAAATCAAGGGTAAAATTGGAAAATGGATAAAAAAATGGCTATCATCAAGGAGGGTGTATTACCTTAATCAAGTTAGTATTACAATCTATCACCATTTACATGTCATCGATTCTGGATATCCTGAAGGTGGTGCTTCGTGAGCTTGATCATATAAGTCATGAATTCATCTGGATAGGTTCTAGGGAGAAAAGGAAATGGACCTTTGGTAAAGTGGGAAACTTTATGTTTGTAAAAATAGGAATGGAGACTGGGTTTCAGATCTGCAATAAAAGTTAACAAGACGTTGACCACAAAATTGTATTGGAGAATGATAAATAGTCCCAAAGAACAAGACCCCAAAAAATAAATTATACTGATATCAATTGTCTAACAAAGGTTTCCCTTTTGTAGTAGTTCTCAAAATAGGAGAGAAAATGACCAAAGAAAGGTTGTTTTAGATAGTTTTTTTTTTAAATTTACATGGTGGAATCAGTAGTCGCCATGAATCCGGTAGGTTGTCCGATTTTTATGGCCACCATAGTATTTTGCATTGTCTTCCTTGGAATTCATCACACAATTCTTCATATAGTCTACCCCTATAACCACCATTCCACATTCATTTTAAACATTTTACATCATTGAAAGCACCAGGAAAGGGACAGGTGTTCAATCCGATGATTGTTTTAGATAGTTAATAATGAAAAATACATAGATTTTTGGTTAGACTCATGGGATGGAAATCAAACCTTGGTGACTCAATATCCATAGTGGACCCAAGTGATGGAGGAGATGCATAGAAAGCAATGGATAAAACTAGAAAATACTCCAAGGACAAAAATTTGGAAGATACTAGATTCCACCAAAAGAATGGTCAATCCAACTTCTAGAGAGACTAGCAAAAGAGATTGATCAAATCATACAAATGATATCATTATCATGGTCCTATGAGGAGGATAAATTTAGATGGAATAGTAGGACTAAGGGGGTGTATATAGTAGCATAGGGATACAAAGCATTATGCCCTAGCATCGCTCATCTAAATTGGGATCTATTCACACAACTATGGATGTAGAATTTATGGCCAAAGTTTAGGTTCTTCAATTGGTTACTCCACAAAAGGGTACTCATAGGGGACAACTTAATAAATATGGGAGTCTATGGACTTTTCAAATGTACATTTTGTATGGAGGAGAATAAAAAATTTAACCACATTTTTATAGAATGCCCCATAATTATGAAGTTATAGAAAATGTTGACATCTTTTCTAGGTCTGGATCAACAGTCACTCTATAGAAGATATTTAGAGAGGATGGAAGAATCAACAAGGAGTACATGGTTATGCGGGACAAATAATATGGACAGGGATGGAGATCCTACCTTGTAACATCTAGAATGAGCAAAATAGAAGGATCTTAAAATAAGAGATTAGAGATATCCATTGTATGTGGGTAAATACCATATCCAATATAATGAAGACTATCCAATTCATGCTAAAGCAACCACAAAAATCACATCAATGATGGGAGAAAATATTTGCGTGACTTAAGATAAATCTCAAGACAGATAGAGCTAGAAGAGTCAAACCATGAGACAAAAGGATGGATAGAACCCATAAATGGTAGTAACCACCATTGGGATTTGGAAAAGTAAATATAGATGGGGCATCAAGGGGTAATCCAAGCAAGGCCAATGTAGGGGAAATAGGTATACTACTAGATGTTACCCTGGCATTCACATTTATAGTAAACTTAGATACACTTTCCAGCAACATTATTGAGGGATATGATATTTTGAGATGGTTGCAGGAGGTCTCAAGGCCAGATAACATGGAGTGATAATGAAATCAAACTCTCAATTATTTATGAACTACCTTATGATGAGGCCTGGAAATGCCTCAATCATAAAATATTTTGAACACTAAAATTGCCTATAAACTCTTATGTTTTATCTGATATGTTAGTTAAGTTGATTCAATATGTTGTATATTAACCATTTTGCATGATCAATGTATTTGGAATATTATATGCTAATTTTTACAGCTTTTTGCATAGTTTTGTGTTCTTTTTGCTATGACTTGCTAAAATGGGATATGCTTAGAATAATAGCAGCATTTCACTAATCATGTTTTGATTTATCTCAAGCATTTATTTCACCTAAATCTGGAAATAGTGCAAGCAAACTGTTGTTGTGCAACAAAATTGGTCTTTCCCATGTAAATTCCAGCCAGCTGTCCATAAATAACAAGGCATGGAATTCACATGTGGAAAGAAATGAAGACCATTTGAATTTGATCTTAAGATATAACCCACCTAAGAGATGCAGAAGAAATCATTAGAAAAGCACACATTTCTTCATTTCGAAGTATCTTCGGAATGAACAGATATCTTCGGAATGAGAGAACACAACATTTTCAAAATGAGCGGATCTTCAGAATGAAGAATGCAGTGTCTTCAGAATGAGCGGATCTTTGAAATGAAGAATGTAGTATCTTCAGAATAAATAATCTTCAGAATGAGAACTGTAGTATCTTCAAAATGAGCGATCTTCGAAATGAGAATTGCATCGTCTTCGGAATGAAGCCACTTATCTCCAGAATGAAAACAGAATGTGTTTCTTTGACTTGTTGACCAATTTTTGAAGCTAGAAAAATGGAAATAAAGGTCAAAAAAGGTAAAGGAAAATATCTTCCATCTATCTTTGTCGTCATTGCCGACCAAAGCCATCATTAATAGAAATATCAAAGAATAAACCCAGAATTTGTTGCAGAGATAGTAGGATTAGATCTTTTGAGATATTCTTTGTTTGTAATCAAATCATAGGACAGCTATAAATATTGCTCCCATTTAGGTTGAGCCTGGTAGGTAGTAAGTAGTGAGAAAAGAGTAAGGAAGCTAGGAGAAAACAAAAAAGTATAGGAAATAGGTAGAATTTGACTGTTACAAGCCTGTAACAGTTTTCCAGCAGAATTATTGTAATCATGTACTTTAATCAATAAAGTGCACCAGTTCTATTTCATATTGCTTGTAAATGAGTGTGATTAAGATCTAGAGAGAGAGAGAGACTCATACCTTCTTCTGGACAAGGAGGCTGGCCACTTCCAAACCTAGGAGGAGGACTAACAATAGGTTTTTATTCTAATTTTGCTATAGCAGAATGAGTTGTAGAACTTGTTATTTCAATTGCTTGTAAACAACTGACAATATTTGTGATCTTAGTTTATTTATGTTTAGATTAAACTTGTGCTTAATGTTTTAGTTGTAATCTTTACTTTCAGCAAAGCTTCCATTTTATTTTAGACTGTTATTTCCAAAATTTACTATTTTCTACAATTTCTTGCATTTTGTGTTTTGTTGTCAACCTCTGCATAGAAGATTGACAACCTTTTGTTACAAAATCTTGACATGGTTTTATTTTCCATGCTATAATTAGATTTCCTTTCTGCAATTAGAATCATAATTTCAATTCTGCAACTGTTATTTCTGCAACATAATTAGGTCTCATTCTGTAATTGTAAATCAGGATTTCATTTTTGCAGTTAATGATTAGTTTCCATTTATGCAATTAGATTAAGATTTGATTTATGCAATTAGAGATAGGAATGTCCTAAAACCCCCCACATAATTGGTTCCACCAATAAGACCTGTTGCTCTAGATTGACCTAAGTTATAGTTGTTTCACTTCTTCTTTCGTAGATAGCCTTGTACACAACCTTGGATTGACAAATTCATTGAGAATTAATGATGGTATAACGACTACCCATCATTTTGGCATCATTGCTAGGGAATAGTGTTGCTAGAAAAAAACAAATAGTCCAATAGCTGTAATCAAACTAAGCTATGAAAATTCAAGTTAAAATTTGAATACAACAGCTGAGTAAGGTAACAACTATTGATTTAATTTATGTCACTCAAGAGTAAACATGAATGAATAAGTCTAGGGATGAAAAAGGTAGAACTACACCAACATCCTTGGAATAATCCTCAATGGACAAATTCTCAAGAATGGCCACAAGAAAATTGGAGGAACCCAGCCTAGAATCAGAATCAAAACAACCCCTCATGGAATCAAAACAACCCATCTTGGAATCAAAACAATCTAGACTGGAATCAAAATCAGACTAATCCATATTGGATGCAAAACCAACCACAATGGAGTCAGCAATACCAGTCCTATCCAAGGCAAAGAAGGAATCAAGGTCAAACTCAAGATTTGTTGCCTGGACCTAATCAAAATTTCCAAGAAAAATAGCAAGAAACACAAAGCAAGTGAAACAACCTCAAATGCCACTCAACCAGTCACTAATCCAAACAGTATGGAGATAGACATCTCCTCGTCTATGTTGTCGAAGTCGAAAGAAAATGTTGAAATTAATGTTCTTGATTGTAGTAACATCCAACTTCGTTCAGGGAAAGTTGTACCTGAACCAGTTTCAAATGAAATCAAAGAAAATGAAGAGCAAGAATCGTCAGAACCAGAGAGAATCCAATCAACAATAGAGACAGAAGAAAAATTGGAACTAGAGACAATTCAACCAACAATAGAACCATAGGCAGAACAATTACCAAGGATAATTCCATATCCTAAAAGATTCAATGCAATACCAAAAAATTTTGAGTCAGAACTGGTCAAAGAACTCAAAAAGTTAACTATATCAGTGCCCTTATTGCAAGCCATTAAGGAAATACCATAGATTAATAGTACTATCTAAAATTTATGCATTAAAAGAGCAAGAAGAAAAAAGAAAGCATTTTCCAAGACTGTGCAGGTTGAAGGGAAGATAGCTGATCTCTTATCTGGAAAACTAGTACCTCCAAAGTATAGTAATTCAGGAAGCCCAGTTATCACAATCACCATAGGTTCGAGTACCAATATCAAATGTCTTAGTAGATCTAGGAGCTACAATAAATGTCATGACCAAGGATACAATGAAACAATTACAGCTCAAACATCTCAGCCCCACATTTACATTTTTAGAAAAGGTTGATAGGTCAGTTGCAAAACTCGAAGGTATCATTGAAGATGTCCCTATAGAAGTTTCTTCTTGGGAATTCCCTACAAATTTTTTGGTTTTATAGCCAAGAAATTTAGCACATGGATATCCCATTATTTTGGGAAGACCTTGGCTTGCAACTACAACAACCTTCATAGACTGTAGATCTAGAAATATGACTATTTCAAATGGTATTGATCTGAAACATATTTCTTTATATCCTCCTCGCAAAACCATCTAGCAAATTTTTAGGTCGGCTTATGGTTTTCCCGACTCAGATGAAGAACCAGAAGAGGTCATTTCTACACTAGCTACCTTAGTAGTAAGAGAACACACAGAAGACCTCAATGACACAAAAAATTTAGAAAATGAAACAATCCTAATGAATGTTCTACATGAACAAGGTTTAGAATGGGAAGCAACAAATATCCAATAGTTGTTAAGTAATGAGGAGAATAAAAAATTTGAAGATGAACCATCTGTAATATCACAGGGAAACTCTGTTTCACTATCACATGGATGGCACCATCATCTGATTTTTTCTTCTTACTGTTCCATACAAGATATGCTTCCCTCAAGCAGCAATAAAATAGAAATCGCTTCTCTTCTTCCAACTCAGCGATGTCCTCTTAACTCCCTAATCACCAGGTATGAAGGAGTGAATTTAGTCATTCTAAATACAAAACAAATAGAAGTCCAGCCAGGCAAATTTTTGAACATTTACAACCAGCTTACTAGGGAAGAGGAAGAAAAACTGATAGTTGTCTTGCAGAAGCATGTTCATGCTTTTGCTTGGGACTACAAAGAATTCATACCTTATGAACTAGTCTTTGGTAAAAAGCCCCTCTTACCTATTGAATTTGAGCTACTAACATTACGCACAACATTGGAAATTGGAATTGAATTGTCGCAGGCACAGACAGACAGGATTTTGTAGTTGAATGCATTGGATGAACTCAGATTGGATGCTCTGCACCAAACTGAGGTAATTCAAGAGCAGAGAAAGTTTGGCATGACAGTCACATTCAAGAAAGGAAACTTCAACAAGGAGATCGGGCTTTACTTTTTGATTCTCGCTATGAGGACTTTTCTGAAAAACTGAGAACTAGATGGTTGGGACCTTACTGGATTGAAGAGATATTTGACAATGGAGCAGCTCGTCTATCTCCTATTGATGGGTCATGAAGAAAGTTGGTAGTGAATGGAAATCACCTCAGAGTGTACCATACACCTTTTACTAAAGAGGAATTCTTGCAGCAACTTGATAGTTTGGATACACAACAGGTGGAAGAGATTCTCTCTTCCACTTCAAAACAATCAGCATGATCATGGATTTTAAGAAAAAAATAGAAAAAACAAAAAAATCAAAAAAATAGAAAACAAAAAGATGAATAAATTATGATTATGAATTCCTTCATGGGCATGATTTTAGGGTAAATCATGAAATTCCTTCATGGGCATAGTCAGAATCAAGAAAAAAAAAAAGAGAAAATGAGAGGTTAAAAAAAAAAATGAATAACTCAGCAATGAAAACCTTTTCTAAGGCATTACTGGGTTGGTGTGCATGAAAACCAGTTTTCTAGCATGTATAACCTTGAGAAATTTTTGAACCATCATTGTACAAATTCACCAAGTGCACTTGTTTTGAAATGTTGCAGAAAATCTCAGTAGAACATCAACAAAGGCAGTCATTCTTCAAAACCGCATTAACTGTTTTTATCAGGTATATATTTCTTACATTTCTTCATTGTAAAATGATTGGTGTATAGTATATGACAATTAACCATTAGCATAAAAGGTATTCATAAGATTTGGCATACTTAAAACATGTTTTGAAAATAAAAATATTGATTTCTGCCTAATCTTCAGAACAAGAATGCCAAACACAGTGCCTGATGTATTATCTTTGGATTGAAATTGTCTTCAGAATGACAACAGAATGAATGTTGCACTTTGTCTTCAGAAAGAAGCTTTGTCTTTGGAATGACAATTTGTCTTCGGAACAAAACTTTGTCTTCGAAATAATGACTTGCTGCATCATCTTCAGGATGAAGTTTTGTCTTCGAAATGAAGATCTGTCTTCAGAATGAAGATCTGTCTTTGGAATGAAGTTTTGTCTTCGAAATGAAGATTTGTCTTCGGAATGAAGATCTATCTTTGAAATGAAGTTTTGTCTTCGGAATGAAGTTATGTCTTCGAAATGAAGTTCTATCTTCGAAATGAAGATCTGTCTTCGAAATGAAGTTTTGTCTTCGGAATGACTATTTACCTTCGTAATACAGCTTGATCTTCGAAATGAGGATTGATCTTCGAAATGAGGATTAATATTCGGAATGAATATTTATATTTGCAAATAATACTTATCTTCGAAATAAATACTTGTCTTCGGAATGAAGACCTATCTTCAAAATGAAATTATAATCTTCGAAATGAAGTTTTTGCAATTAAATTATAATCTTCGGAAAGAGCATTTCCACGTGGCATCCAAGAAAGACAAGGTATGATAAAATCAAATTCTTTTAGCTGCATACGATAAAAAGGAACATATGTCAGCAAGGATATGGTTTATTTTGCATGGTACTAGAATCAAGGAAAACATGGTTTACTTTGCACGTGAGAATCTGCAGACTTAATAGAAAAATTAAAACCAAATGAGATGGATCTGATGGCAAGGACGTCCACGTAATCATTGACGGATAGGTGTTCGGTGCAACAATAGAAATGCATGCCACCTTTCTTTTTGAAGACATGTTTGCGAAGTATAGTGCTCAGGTTACGGTTCATTTCGAAGAAGAAGACGAGAAACAGGGCAAGCGAAGACTTAGAGCTAAACCCTGTAGATCTGCAAACATCAGAGAAACCAGAGATCCAACAGAGGAATAGCAGCAGTAGTGAGCGGTTTTTGACTTACCCAAATAGAAAATATGGGGCGAAAGATCAGAACGTAACCAGCAGATACCACCTACCTCCAAGAAAATTTGGTAGTCCTACAGATTTTTGAAGATGGAGGGCTTATGCCATTTTTGGATAAGTTTAATGGGTCCTCTGAAGATTTGGTTGGCATGTTTGTCCATACATTTAGAAACAACTGAGCACATGTTAACGACATGACTATTGAGGTAACCCCCGAAATTTTAAGTCGATTCACTGAACTGACATTAGAAGGGATTTCAATTTTTAGATCTGGCAAGAATACATTGGCAAATGTAGTTAATCAATTTGTAGAAGAAAATGATATAGAGCCGAGTATTTAACCCATAACAACACATGCAAAGGGTTAAAAAGGGCCGACTCGTAGGAACCCCGGGATGAAGTAGCCACCGGGTAATTAAATTCCTAACCTGTGAAGGGTAGTATGTGTTGTTGTCAGGGCATCACCTGTGAATTTTAAACCATCTCAGACATGGTGAGCAGCAATCGAAAGTTAGGGTAAACCTTCCCCTATATCTATATCAAGAATTAAAAAACATGGCAAAGAGATATCAGGAGGGCAAAGGAAGCCTTCGCCACCATGGCCTCATCAAACTAGTTTGCCAACACCATTTTAGAGGAAACCCTAGGAGTTTTGATAGGTTTTAATCTACCCTAAATAATGTCATTTTTAGAGATGAAGATGAGGAAGAAAAAGAACCAGATGCTACTGACATTACTGTAGAGGAAGAAATAGCTACTACAGAAGCTGTTGCAGAAGATAAAACAGAAATTGTTGTAGAGGTTGTTCCATAACCACACCCAACAGCAGCAACAGAAAACCTTGCTCCTGAACCCTCAACTTCACAAACCAAGAAACAAAAGAAACGAGGGTCTGGAACTGGCAGCAAAATAGAAAAACAAAAGAAAGTTCATTTTTTTGAGGTGACTACTGATTTGACAGAACAGGGAAATGAAGCACTTAACCAAACAGAGGAGGAAATAACAAGGGAAATAGAGGCATCTGAAACTGTCCCCACAACCCTTGCTGACACCAGGAAATAGAGCAAAAAGAAGAAGTTTGCATCTGGAACTAGGAGGTCCACTAGAATTCATTTGAAAGAAATAACAGAACAGGTTATGGAGGAAGAAGAAGGACAAAGCATCCCAGATGTCACAGAAATACAACCAGCCTCTAAAAATTTTCTAGAATTCCTTGAATAGATAGCTGAGGCAGAAACTTGGCAGGATAATTTGGAGGAGGCTACAGTTCAATAGGCTACATATATGGTAGATGCCCTTATAGACAATTTTATAGAGCCTCCTGAACAAGAACAAATTATTGCAGAAGAAGAGATATTGGTTGAGCAGCCAACTGCAGCTGATTTGTCTACATCAGCTTCTGAAGTAGAAATAGAAGTGGAAGACATCACAGAGTAGCTAAAAGTAGCAAGAAGTGTTGTTAGAACACAAACCAAGTGGATTGAGGAGAAAGAAAGCATCATTGAGATACAAGAAATAAAAATTGCAGAGCTTCAACAAGAAGTGGCAGAATTGAGAAAAATGTCACAGCCAACTGTATCCATTGATGAAGACAATTTGGCTCAATTACTTTTGGGTCTATCAAAGGCAGATGACTCTATTGAAATAGACATGGGTGTTCATTCTGAAGCAGACACCCCTTCATTCGCAAGAAGTGCCTGTTCATTCTAAGCAAGGACCATCTCATCTCGAATCATTGCCTTCTTGTTCTGAAGATGCTTCAAAAATGGTAAAAAGCATAGCAGAGGATGTTGGAGATGAGCCACCAACATAGGAACAGTCCCAACAGTAAGAAAATATTCAAGTAAGTACTCCTATTGAGGTCCTTGTATTTCAAACTATTATACTTTCAACATATAAGGGGGTACAAGTAGAATTACTATCTAATGACAACCCAATAGAAAGAGCAAATAAGGGGTTACAGGTAGAATTATTGGTAGATAGTCAACCAGCGGAAGTGGTAGAAAAAGGAGTTCAGGTAGATCTACTACCTAGGACCCCCCCTATAGTCAGACCACCTAATACTATGTCTCTAGAGCAGTATAATTTAGACATAGCCAATTGGATGATTAGATATGAGCAGCTTGCCACTAAGACTGAGAAATTCAAATTGAAAAGGAAACAGCTAGAGGCAAAAGAAACAGAAAACCAAGCATTAAAAGAAAAGGTGTCTGACTTATGCCAAATTGTTGAATTTTTAGTTCAATTTAGACGACCAGCAAGATTTTACAACCTTATTTTGAAGAAAAAATACCTCAGATGGCAGGTCATGAGAATTAGTTCAAACCTCCCATATAAATTGGACACAACTGTAGATTTCCTGGAAGCATATTTTGACAAATCCCTATAGAACAGAAAAATCTCCTATGTGAACTATTTTTGCATAGTTTTTTCATTCCAGAGGAAGTAGAGTTTCATCCTCAAATCTACATTGGAGATGTTCAACTGAGAGCATTTATGTCTACTTTACAGAATCACCTTTACTGGGATCAAGAGAAAAAGTAGAATAAAGAGATTGAAACAAGGGTTGAATTGTTAGTCAGAGCAATCCAGCCAAACCACCCAGTTATCACCAGATAGCACTTCTCAATGATGAACAGGGATGATGTAAAGAGGTTGTACTTGAACAACTTAAGGGACTGTGTGGCTAGATTCAAAAATTTTAGTGATCATAATTTTTTCCCAGCATTATTAGTGTGCAGAAATAGATGGGATGAACTTTCCATGTCTTTGCGAAAAAGAGAACCCATCTCCCCCATCAAATTAGAATGGTCCAAAAGAAGAGCAGAAGGTGTAATCCAGCTGATTGAAATCATGGAACATAACTAGATAGGTCTTAGGTTTAGGCCTCCAACCATCATCACTCCAGTTCCATTCTACTTTGAGGAAGATGCCCAACCTGATGAACAGTTTGAAGACTGGCTCAGAAATATTTAGGAAAACAGGGGGTATTATATAGGCAAGAAATTATTCTATAGGTCATGGAATCTAAACATGGACATATGTGATTCCATAGCCCAACAGAATGCATGAGAGCATGCATTAATATAAGTTGGGGGAAAATGATGAGGCCCCGGAAATGCCTCAATCATAACATGTTTTGAACACTAAAATTGCCTATAAACTCTTATGTTTTATCCGATATGTTAGTTAAGTTGATTCAATATGTTGTATATTAACCATTTTGCATGATCAATGTATTTGGAATATTATATGCTGATTTTTACAGACTTTTTGCATAGTTTTGTGTTCTTTTTGCTATGACTTGCTAAAATGGGATATGCTTAGAATAATAGCAGCATTTCACTAATCATGTTTTGATTTGTCTCAAACATTTATTTCACCTAAATCTGGCAACAGTGCAAGCAAACTATTGTTGTGCAACAAAAACTGATCTTTCCCATGTAAATTCCAGCCATCTGTCCATAAATAGCAAGGCATAGAATTCACATGTGGAAAGAAATGAAGACCATTGAAATTTGATCTTAAGAAATAACCCACCTAAGATATGTAGAAGAAATCACTGGAAAAGCACACATTTGTTCATTCCCAAGTATCTTCGTAATGAACAGATATCTTCAAAATGAGAGAACACAGCGTCTTTGAAATGAGCGGATCTTTGGAATGAAGAATGCAGTATCTTCAAAATGAGCGGATCTTCGAAATGAAGAATGCAGTATCTTTGAAATGAGTGATCTTTGGAATGAGAATTGCAGTATCTTCAGAATGAGCGATCTTCAGAAAGAGAATTGCATTGTCTTCGAAATGAAGCCACTTATCTCCGAAATGAAAACAGAATGTGTTTCTTTGACTGGTTGACCGATTTATGAAGCTAGAAAAAGGGAAATAAAGGTTAAAAAAGGTAAAGGAAAATATCTTCCATCTATCTTTGCCGTCATTGCTGACCAAAGCCATCATTAATGGAAAGATCAAAGAATAAACCTAGAATTTGTTGCAGCATAGTAGGATTAGATCTTTTGAGATATTCTTTGTTTGTAATAAGATCATAGGACAGCTATAAATATTGCTCCCATTCAGTTTGAGCCTAGTAGGTAGTAAGTAGTGAGAAAAGAGTAAGGAAGCTAGGAGAAAATAGAAAAGTAGAGGAAATAGGTAGAATTTGACTGTTACAAGCCTGTAACAGTTTTCCAACAGAATTATTGTAATCATGTCCTTTAATCAATAAAGTGCACCAGTTCTATTTCATATTTCTTATAAATGAGTGTGATTAATATCTAGAGAGAGAGAGAGACTCATATCTTCTTCTGGACAGGGAGGCTGGCCACTTCTAGACCTAGGAGGAGGACTAATAGTAGGTTTTTATTCTGATTTTGCTGCAGCATAATGAGTTGTAGAACTTGTTATTTTAATTGCTTATAAAAAACCGACAATATTTATGATCTTAGTTTATTTATGTTTACATTAAAATTGTGCTTAATGTTTTAGTTGTAATCTTTACTTTCAAAGAAAGCTTCCATTTTATTTCAGACTGTTATTTCCAGAATTTGCTATTTTTTACAATTTCCTGCATTTTGTGTTTTGTTGTCAACCTTTGCACAGAAGATTGACAACCTTCTGTTATAAAGTCTTGATAGGGTTTTATTTTCCATGCTATAATTAGATTTCCATTACTGCAAAAGTAAATATATTTCCTTTCTGCAATTAGAATCAGACTTTCAATTACTCGCAATCGTTATTTCGCAACATAATTAGGTCTCATTCCGCAATTGTAAATCAGGATTTCATTTCTGCAGTTAATGATTAGTTTTCATTTATGCAATTAGATTAATATTTAATTTATGCAATTAGAGATAGGAATGTCCTAAAACCCCCCACACAATCGGTTCCACCAATAAGACCTATTGCTCTAGATTGACCTAAGTTATAGTTGTTTCACTTCTTCTTCCGTAGATAGCCTTGTACACAGCCCTGGATTGACAAATTCATTGAGAATTAATGATGGTATAATGACTACCCATCACCTTAAATCCCTATTAATAATTATGAATGTTAGTTGGATAATTCAAAGGATTGTAGAGAAAATTAGGCGAATACAAAGCAGTTTTGTAGAGGTGATATACACCCATGTACCAAGAGAGTAGAATAAGGCAACTAATGGTATGGAAAACTGGGCTTTGGACAAGGGAGACCTCATTTGTTATGGGCACCCTCCTAAGTGGTGGGTACAAGAAATAAGGGAAGATTTTATCCATATTTAATATATTGATGATAAAATTCCTAGTAATGTGTAGAGATTTAATGTTTTGTGACATATTTTTATTGATATGGATTTTTGTTCTTAGTACAATGGTTGAGATAGATAAATTTATGTATCTAATGTCAAAAAATGGATGAAAATCATGATGGCCTAGAAAGGCCAAAGATGTAATATGATTCTATGATATATATAATATCATCACTCTTTTTACCACAAAATAAAGGAAAATAATTCATAACATCCACAAAACCATAGGCCATATATGATGATCCTCATGGAGATATTGTTTATCCACTATTTCAAAGTATGGTGTACAACCTTATTCTTTCCACTTTGAAGCTTGAACCTTCTATTTAAAGTTCTAAAGTCTTCACTTTTTTTTAAATAGAAATTAAAATAATTTAAGCAAACCACTCTTTTTGGAATCATAAGTGTGGAAGAGCATGAAGAGCCCTACAAGAAAATAATTAAAAAAATAAAATGTTGAGATAAAAAATATATTATGAATTAAACCACATTAAATTATATCAAGTGAGCTTGAAATCAAAGTATTAAATGCTTCTACATAAAAGACAATTTAAAAATTTGTATATTAAATACTAAAAATTATAATCAAAATGTTGTCAACTCTTAAAATCTTCTCAAAATATTGACTAAAAGAAATATTTTAGTTGACTATGTTCCTCTTATTGCTTTGAATTTGATTATTTTTATATATGTCTTGTTAACAACATTTGCTATTATTTTTTTTAATTGGTTAGTGTGAGAAACCCCTACGATCGATGCTAGGAATCCCATCCTGTGACCTCTCATAAGGGGGATATTTGAGATTATAAATAGGGAATTTAATACATAGTCCCACATACACATGTCGTGGTTTGAACTTTGGACCTCCCAAAGAAGAGCTAAATCCCGAACTATTGCACTATCCCCTCGAGACTTAATTTTTTTTGTACAAAAGCTCACTCACACATGCACACCATGTCCCACCATGGTTTCAACCTAGATCATTTGCTATTATCTTTTATTATAATTGTTCTTTAAGAAGACCTTGTTAAGGTATACTTAGTCTTGTTTCAAATAATATCTATTATATATTCTTGTTGCTTTAGAGATAATGGTTCTTAGAACACTCATTTTTTGAATAAAATACTAATAAGATGTTGTTGCAAGTATAAAACTATCCAATTCATTTTCTTGAGATTTATTTAGATAAGGATCCATAGTCTTTCTATATAATCAACACCTTTAGGGAATTTTTATTACTGAAAGTCCACATTTTTTCCATTTTGTACAAGTTGTGTCCTCATTTTTTTGTTTGTGGAAAACACCCCTTTCAGAATACCATATTCAGATAATACCTAAGGAGGTAGGGGTATCTTTTCCTCCAAAATCACCCAAGACTTGTACTTAGACTACCCCTTTCGACACACTCAAGAGCATGCCTAAAACAATAAAAACACAAACAAACATAAAAATACCAATAAACACAAACACACAAAAACAACAATAATAATTAAAAAAACATAAAAACAACAAACACAAAAAAACATACACCAAAACACAAACAAACACAAAAACACCAATAAACACAAACACAAAAACAACAATAATAATTAAAAACAACACAAAAAACTGTCAAAAAAACTACACCTCGGTTGCATCCATGATTTCATGAAATTGCCATGTCAAACCCTAGCTCTCACCATTGTAGATACTCGTGTCTAATGTTAATCATCTTACACAAATCTTCATTGTGAACCACTTGTGAAGGGTTTTCCTACCAAAAAATCTATACTCAGGGGAACCACCAATCCAGAGTCCATGAGGGTCTTCCCTATATCTTCCAGGAGCTTTGTCAAATATTTCCTTCCTCTCCTTAACTGAATTAATTTGTCTAACTTTTTTTGGTATATGAGGTAGACTTTAGTCCCAAACACAGAGCACTTGATGAGAGGTTCCCAATATATTTTGATTTTTTCCTCCTCTTCCCTTCTTTAGTGTCCTCTTTTTTATTTCCTTCAAGATTTAAGGTCTTTGAGATGCTATAATTGAAAGGGACAGTAGAAATATCATGAACATTAGGAATTAAGAGGGGGTTTGAGGTAGAGGTTACCACATTTTTAGGAATAGGTCTTTGTTGTAGGAGGGTTTGGCCAATCTCCTCCTTTTCTAGTTGACAAGGCTCCTTCAAGGGAGGGTCCGAGGATCTTCCACCCAAAATCTCTTCACTTTGAATGGGCTCATTAGCATCCATTAGAGTATCTTCATGGTGTAACCTTAGTTGGGGATTCCTCTGGATTAAATCACCTTCCTCTAGGTTTTCAGGATCTTTCATTAACTTCTCGACAAGAATTTCCATTGTGTTTTCCCCCTTACTCCCTTCCTTGTTTGTCTATTCATTTTCCCTTCGAGGATATATGCATGGATTCCTCCATCTCTTGGTTTATCTCTTGTAGAATCACAAATTTATTTGTTTGTTGATTTTTTTGTTCCCCTTTCTTCTACCACACTTGTTTATCCTTTTTGTTTATCAATTTTGGAGATTTCCACTCTTCCTTCTTCCCTAATGGATCCTTCTTTTTCTCTATCTCCTCCACTTTTTGCTTAAGGGTAGGATAGTTTCATAGGATATGGCCATGAGCATGGTAAAATCTACATCAAAAGGGCACATTCTCATAATCTAGGTCTTGGATCCAATCATAATCCCTTACACTTAGAATAATTACCTTCGAAAGAGGGCTTGATAGGTCTACATGGAGATAAATCCAGGAAAAGGTAGTTACATGAGCCTCTTTAGTTGCTTTGGACATTCCTATATATTCTCCAATAGTATTTCCAATTCCTTTCAAGGTTTCCTCATTCCAAAATTCTAGGGGGAGAGCATACAACCACACCCAAACCGAGGCTTTGGTTGGATTTTCTTTGTTGGGATCAAAACCTATGGTCCAATTCCACATAAAAAGATCGACCCTTGCCATGAAATAAGGCCCCCATCTTGAATCCTCTCCTTATCCTCCATGCAAGTGAAAATGACAATGAAGAAGCCTTTAGGGTAGAGTTTAAGTTCTACATCTCCCTTCGGTTTCTAGACTTCCCTTATCCAATTTTGTAGATCTTGCTCCATCGACCAAAAACTTGTGAAGCGGTAAATTAATGCCCGCTCAGATAAATAAGAAATTCCTTGTTTAAAGGATTCTAGTTTTACATTGAATCGTGGTAACTCTATAGTTTTTTCTAGGCATTTATTGAGGGTTGAGGGTTGTGTGTTCTCTTATATTTTTCCCTCTTTTATAACTACATGTTTAATACCTCTCGTAGAGCTCCCACTTTCTCCTTTAGTACCTTTGTTTTGCACCACATCTCAAAAAGAGAGAGGTGGTAAGACCTCCTAAAGAGGCTACCATTGAAGAGAGAGGACACCACACTCACAAAAAATAAAACAAAATAAAATATAAATAAATAAATAAATAACAAAAAAATAAAAAAGGGATAACTTTGAACAATACCTTCCTTTGCAAACAGAAACCTTTACACCACCATGAAATGTTTGACCAAAATTTCATAGTGCATGCATGGAAGAAGCCTTGAAACTAGACAATATAGGCTCTTGAGCCTGCATGCATGGTAAAAATTGCATCCAAGTTGCAAGCACCACCAAATCTCACAACATCCAGGTAAAAAACTACACCTCGATTGCATCCATGATTTCATGAAATTGCCATGTCAAACCCTAGCTCTCATCATTGCCCAAACAGTTGAGCTTCTATCATAGTTTTTATTTTTTGAGAAAAATCTAGAATATATTAATTTATTAACCAAAACATTACAATATTATGGTGCTAACACTGTCCACCAGCTTAAAAAAATGAGGAGTAAAGCTGATATAAGCTACAACTTCTATCATTTTCACAATCAATGCCTTCAATCATCGGGCCCATGTAAAAATATATGTTGCAACCTTAACTTGACATTCTATTTCCTTTGATTCTTCAGCAATTTATTTCTTTATTTTCTTGTGTCCTCATTTTTATTCATGAATGGTTCAATATTTATTTAAAATAAGCATCAACATAAACTAATCAAATACTACATTTTAAGTTAAAAATGTGTCAAAATATTTTATAGATGATAAAATATTTTGAACCATGCATAATAATTGATTTTTAACAAATTTATTTGAGGTTCATGTTCTACAAACCTTTCTTATAGAAAATATTTTGGTATGTACCTTTAGATACACATTATTTTTAGATAATAAAAAAATACAACATTTTTTATTAGTAGTCGTTTTTCTCACATAGCATCCAAATCAAGCAAATTAAACTTTTTCAAATAAATATATCCAAAGGTGTAGATTTTATGTATATAATTTTTGTCAAGTAATCATGAAAATATTGACACTAACAATCTTCTCTTTCAATACTTTAAACATCATAACTCTTTAAATCTTTTCCTATAACCATACTTTCAATCACACTTTGCTACTTTGCCAAAATAACTTCATATTATTTTAAATTGACTTCCTCCAAAGTAATATGTCAACATCTTTATCTAATATAAATCCACCAAACACAATCATTTATCCATATTTAAACACTTTCATCAACATATAAACTCTTTATTAATCCCATACATATATTTATATAAAATAAAATAAATAATAATAAAACAAAATAAAAGTTTTATACAACTCTTTCTTATAGCCCATAGAAAAAAGAAGAAAGTTTTCATATACAAGATCATCTTCTTGTTCTTATTTATTCTGCCATAATTCCACACAATGAACCACCAAACCTTATTTTGAGGTATTGAATAAGAATAGTCCAATAAGCATTCAATATTAATTATAGAGAAAATCATTAGTAATTCCTCACCTTTATAATTACTTTCTAATCCACAACAACCCTTCCATTACTTTTTTTTCTTTTTGTTTTTTTCTTATTAAGTTATCCATGCCCATGTGTAACCCAATTTTTTATAATATAAATTTTTAATAATTATTCAAAAGTAATAAATTAGTTAGTCCGCAAGGGCTAGTGGATTGGTAAGAAGTTGGACACTTATCAGGAGGAGATCTAGGTTCAAACCTCGTAGGTATGTCCAATTTAAGGTAAAGGTAGTAGACTGACCTGAGTTCATTGAGTGTGCGCCAGCTTGATGACGGTGGTACTAACCCTGAGCCACCGAGGGTCTCCCTCACTCTGGGTCGTGTTTACCAAAGTGAGGTAGGGTTATAATGGTAGCAACATAATTTGACGCTACGATCAAAGGCAATATGAGTTGACCCTATGACCAGTTGTTCAAATAGGAAAGGTAGTTTTTGATTCCTCTATGTATCAATAATAATAATAATAATAAATTAGTTGATGATAATCAAATATTTAACATAGTTTTTTTTTATGAGTAATATTTAGTTATACACATCTACCATGAGGATTGAACTCAGATCACATCACCGATAATGCAAATAGCATCCTTACCTATAAACTATACTTACAAAGATACATTATTTTATTTTGATCCATTAACTTCTTCCTTCCTAACCAACAAACAAAAATTCTTAACAAATTATGAGCTAACCTTGTATGCCTTATCCTATAATTACGACATAAAATTAGTATCTCTATGTAAGGATATTGGTTCACTGTGAAATGAAATGAGAATAATTGAATGCAAAAATAAAGGACAGAATCACTTTTGTTTAGAATCACTTTTGGATTGTTTGGAAGACCCAAACAATAGAATTAAATTGTATTTTCTTGGATGCTTATTTACATCCAACTATATTCCCTATTTCTATGTGCATAGAAGGTGTGATCAAAGGTCACGACCCATGCTTTGTGAATAATTAATAATTAATGAATGAGTGAGTGAATAAATGTGATTAATATCAATGTTAGGAGTAGAATCCTAACATGCCACCCTCCTTAAAATGAGCTTTGTCCTCAAAGCTAGAATTGAGGAAATTGTTGTTGAATATGATGGAGTGTCTCCCATGTGGCATCTTCTAAAGGTAGACCTTTCCATTGAATCAATACTTCGGTGATGGTGCGATTGTGGAGGTGGCGCATGCGGCGATCTAGGATAGCTTCTGGTTCAACCATGAGGGCCCCATTGTCGAAAAACTCTGGAAGTTGAGTTTGAGTAGTGATGTGAGTGCCTATTACGGCCTTAAGACAAGAAACATGGAATACATGATGGATTTTGGAGGACTCTGGTAACTCAAGCTTATATGCAACTGGTCCAATACGTTGTAGAATTTTATAAGGGCCATAAAATTTGGGTGCTAACTTTTGAGACCCTTTGATTTTTAGAGAAGTTTGATGATATGGTTGAAGGCAAAGAAATACCATATCCCCTTCTTGGAAAACCCTCTCGATTCGATGTTGGTCTGCTTGTTGCTTCATGCGGTGTTGGGCGATGTGTAGATTGTCTTTAAGAGTGCGAATAATATTATCTCGAGTAACAAGTTCCATCTCTACGACTGGCACCTTTGTACTTCCTGGAAGGTAAGAGGTTAGGGATGGGGGTGATTGGCCATATAGTGCTTCATAAGGGGTCATTTTAATGGTTGTGTGATATGTGGTATTATACCACCATTCAGCTAGTGGAAGCCATTTAACCCAGTGAAGGGGTTTTGTGGAAATAAAACATCGGAGATAAGTTTCTAAGCATTTATTAACAACTTCAGTTTGACCGTCTATTTGGGGGTGGTAAGCGGAGCTCATCCGAAGTTGAGTACCTTGGAGTTTAAACAATTCTTTCCAAAAATTACTAGTGAAAGTGGGATCACGATCACTAACTATAGTAGAAGGCATGCCATGTAATTTAAAGATATTATCAAGGAAAATTTGAGCAATAGTACTAGCGGTATAGGGGTGAGCTACTGGAAAAAAATGGGCGTATTTAGATAAACGATCTACCACAACTAGGATGGTTGTTTTTCCTACAGATTTTGGAAGGCCTTCAATGAAATCCATTGAAATATCCACCCATGTTTTTGTTGGTATGGGAAGAGGTTGAAGAAGGCCTGGTGTTGCCACTATTTCGCCTTTATTTCTTTGGCATGTCTCACATTCATTGACGAATCTCTTGATATCATTTTTCATCCCTATCCAATAAAAATATTTAGTCACTCTTTTGTAGGTTTTTAGGAATCCAGAGTGTCCTGCAGTGGGTGTAGCGTGTAGCTCATGTAGAAGCTTTGTACGATAGGCGGATGTGGGAGAGAGGACAAGACGTTCTTTATAACGGAGTATGTTATCTTGCCAAGAATAGTGAGGTTTGCTCATGGGGTTTTGTTGGAGGTGTTGAATTATGGTATGTGTGGTAGGGTCCTTATACCATTCTTCCTTGACTTGGTCGATCCATTTAGGAATAGGGCAGGAAAGAGCATGTAATTGGGAAGTTTCTTCAAACTTTCTGGAAAGTGCATCCACAACCATGTTATCTTTTCCTTTTTTATATATGATTTCATAATCATAGCCTAGTAGTTTTGTCACCCACTTTTGTTGTTCTGGTGTGGTTATCCGTTGCTCCAGAAGGTATTTTAGACTATGGTGGTCGGTGCGGATAATGAAATGTTTTCCGATAAGGTATGGTCTCCAATGTTGGATAGCATGAACAATAGCTAACATTTCTTTTTCATATGTGGAACGTGCTAAATTATTTTTTGAGAATGCTTTGCTAGTGAAGGCTAAGGGTTTTTCATTTTGCATGAGTACGGCTCCCATTCCCAATCTTGAAGCATCACTTTCAATAATAAATGGTTTGGAAAAATCTGGCATGGCTAGGACAGGGGTGGTACACATGGCATTTTTTAAGGTAATGAAGGCTTCATTAGCTTTTGGAGACCATAAGAAAGCATTCTTCTTAAGTAGTGTCATTAAGGGTGCCATGATTTTGCCATAATCCTTGACAAATTTGTGATAATAGCCAGTTAGTCCTAAGAACCCACGCAACCCTTTTAGTGTTTTTGGAATCGGCCAATTTTCCACATCTTCAATCTTATGAGGATCTACTTTAACTCCTTCCTTGGAGACAATATGTCCGAGGTATTCAATTTCTTGCTTTCCAAAGGAGCATTTTGATCTCTTAGCGTATAATTGATTTTCCTCCAAGGTCTTGAGTGCTTGCTCTATATGGGTTAAGTGCTCTTCCCATGTTTTGTTGTAAATCAAAATATCATCAAAGAAAACTAGAATAAAATTTCGAAGGAAAGGGTAAAATACCTTGTTCATAAGGCTTTGAAATGTGGAAGGAGCATTGGTGAGACCAAATGGCATCACCAAAAATTCATAATGTCCCTCGTGAGTGCGAAAAGTCATTTTGGGTATATCACTTTCTTTAACTCGAATTTGGTGGTAGCCAGATCGTAAATCGAGTTTGGAAAAATATGCGGCTCCATTAAGTTCATCGAGTAATTCATCGATGACTGGAATAGGAAATTTGTCTTTGATCGTTATTTTGTTGAGGGTGCGAAAATCCACACATAAGCGCCATGATCCATCCTTTTTTCTTACTAGTATGACCGGAGAAGAGTAGGGACTTATACTAGGTCTAATGACCCCTGCCCTTAGTAGGTCTTGTACCAATTTTTCTATTTCTGTCTTTTGTAAATATGGGTATCGATAAGGTCTAATATTAGGAGGTTGGTGTCCCGGAAGTAATTGAATGGCATGATCATGGCTCCGTTGTGGAGGCAATCCTTCTGGTTCGTTAAATATTTTATCATGTCTCTCTAGGAGTTTTAGTAATTCAGGTGCCTCTGGTTGTTCTTCGTTAGTGGTTTGCAAGGAAAATAGTTGGGCAACCATGCCTTTTCCTCCTTTGCGAATAATATTTTCCATTCTATGGGAACTTACGATTTGTGTAGGGCCCATTTTTAACCCTTTAATTGTGTAAGTTTGGTCTTTTTGTGTGAATTGCATCCATAATTCTTCAAAGTCCCATTGAATTTTGTCGAGCGTTCATAGCCATTGTACTCCCAAAATGATGTCACATCCTCCCAATGGTAGTACATACATATCCTCTTTCATGTTATAATCTCCCATAGTGAGTTTGATATTATGGCATTTGCCTTTGCATGCAATTTTTCTGCCATCGCCAATCATGACTTCGAAGTTATTACAAGGATATATAAAACAATTAGCTTGTTTGGCCAACCTAGGGTCTATAAAATTGTGAGTGCTACCAGAGTCTAAGAGCACAATAGGGTTTTGTTTCTTAAAGTACCCTTTAACCTTCATAGTTTGTGGGGCCGAATATCCTGCGAGGGCGTTAAAGGATATTTCTGTTTTATCCTCTTTATTTTCTTCTAGAATATCCGTTATTACTTCAACTTTGATGTCATCCTCTTCTTTGGGGGTGCAATCAATTGTGTCCAAAATATATAATTTTGGTGAAATGCATTTGTGATTAGGGGTGAATTTTTCATCACAATGGAAATAGAGGCCCTTTTCTCATCTTTCTTTCATTTCCTCTTGGCTAATTCGTTTAATTGGCATGACTTTATTCAGTTTTTGGTTGGTGTAGGTGTTTGGTGGTTTTCCTATTGAGACTCTTCCTATTCGTCGTTGGTTATTGATCTTCTCTTCTATCATTTGTGCTAATGCCACTGCATGCATCATATCGATAGGGTTTAGTATTTGTACTTCTAGTCGAATTTCTTCTTTTAGGCCATTGATGAAGCAACTTTGAAAGAATGATGCATCGAGCCCTGATGTAAGGTTTGCCAACTTCTCGAATTGCGCTTGGTATTCTCTTACGGTGGGTGTTTGGCGAAGTTTGGTGAGGGCTCCTGTGAAATCTTCAAATTTGGTAGGGCCAAATCACAACATTAGGTTCTTTGTGAATTCGGTCCATGTGGGAGTACCTTTTGTTTTTTCATACCATTGGTACCATTGTGTAGCAATTTGTTCTAAGTGAAATGATGCGATACGAACTTTTTGGGTCTCCAAAATTTGATATAAGGTGAAATATTGGTCTACCCTATATATCCAGTTTGTGGGGTCACCTCCATCAAATTTTGGGAAATCCAACTTTGTGGTACGAGGGAGGATTGATGTATGTGGCCCCCTAGTAACGTTTGTTGCGGTGGTGTAGTGTTTTGTTGTCCGTTGTGCATTAATGTCAAGTTTTGTTGTACCAAGTCCATGGAGTGATTTGTAGCATCCAACTTGGTTGATAACTCTGTATTGGAAGTGTTGATGCTCATAGTTAAGTCTACTATTTTTACAGCTATCTTATCCTCTAAATTATCTTTCCAAATCACCATTCCTTGCAGCATTTCTTTCATTTCTTTTGAAACCTCTTTCGAGACTTCTTTCGCAATATCCTTCGCCATGTCTTGTGATCTTCATCCTTCTGCCATGGTAGGTTTTTTGTTTTTGGTTTATAATTTCCTAGTAAATTTGCAGGTTATTGTGTTTTTGCAAAAAATAAAAATTGGTCAAAAATTTGCTTAAAAGTTGTAAAACAACTTTTTTGCAAAATTTGATTTTTTAAAAATTATCAATAGGTGCCCCAAAAAATTGTTTTGCAACTTTTTTTCTTATTGGCTATGGGTGGAGCAAGGCCGAGGCAGTGGCAGAGCGAAGTGGGAGGCAACGGGAGGAGCGGAGCTGAGGCGGCATTTAGGGTGAGGTGGAGCAGAGGCGGTGTAATGTTTGAGTTGTATGGGTCCCAACTATCAATAATGTCATGAGGTGATCCAATATGGCTTCGATGTGTGAAGTTCACTTAGCCCGTGTGACCAAAGTCACGAAAGGCACTATGCCTTTGTTTGAATATAAAGTATTTTGTTTCCCTTACCCACTGCATGTGGGATAAAAATTTTATCCTTTTTTAAAATCTTGACATCCTTGATGCTGAAATCTTCCTGTCGGTGATTCAAAAAATTAGCATAATAAATTTTTTGATTTAATTTTTTCCATCAAAATATTGTAGTGTCAAAAAACGTATCTGCACAACGTCAATGGATTTTTTTGTTGCTGAATTTGAATATGTTGTCACCGCAAATCACTATTTAAGGTATAGTGATGTTTTTGCTTGCATTTGGGTGGATTTGATCACCAGTTTTCATTTTGTAAATTTGTTTAAATGTTTTCTAGAGTTATGTTGATGTTATGCACCGGTTACAAGGATGGTATTGCATTCTGGATTTTGCTTCATTGATTTGCATTCTACATTCATTGTACCTAGGTTATGAGGACTCAATCGATGCCATTTAGAGGTAGAAAAATGTGAAAATGGTAGGTGTCATTGGAATATGGCAGCGGAGGGTGAATATGGCAGGTGTCCATGAATATGGCTTGGATTGGAAAAAAAAATTATGATAGTGGAAGGCGGATGTGATGGCTCTGATACCAGATGTAAGGACATTGGTTACCTATGGAATGAAATGAGAATAGTTGAATGCAAAATAAGGACATAATAACTTTTGGATTATTTGGAAGACCCGAACAATAAACTGAATTGTATTTTCTTGGATCATGATTTACATCCAACTACATTCCCTATTTGTATGTGTATAGAAGGTGTGAACAAATGTCACGACCCATGCTTTGTAAATAATTAATAATTAATGAATGAGTTATTGAATAAGTGTGATTAATATCAATGTTAGGAGTAGAATCCTAACACTCTATAAATATATACTCTAATTTCCGATCAAATATGGCAGCTTTCTTTAAAGTCCACTTGATTCTCTCCTTTAAAATTATTTAAAAAGTAGTCAGATAAGGCAATGGTGTACTTTGTTGGAAATTTTGAGTAGGTTTGTTGTCATTGATGTCAAGAGATTGTTGTTTCAGTTTCATCATCATTAATGTCATCAGGTGGTTTTTCCAAAGGCAAGAAAGGTTTTAAAAGGAATAGGATATAATATTTATTTTTAATATTATATGCCTAAAAAGGCCTAAAAGGTTGAAGACCCAAGGAAGGAGAAGCATGTTTAAATTAAAATAATAATATTATAATATTTAATATTATCGAGCAAAATGATGAGGTGAAGAAAACGAGGTCCAAGGAATTATTAAAATAATCTATCCTTGAAAAGACCCATTAAGCAACTCGCAAAGGATTTAATTTAATTTATTTAAATTAAAATATTTTAACCCATGGTTAAAATTTTAATTTAAATAAATAATGGGTGCCAAAGGTTTTAAATTTAATATTTAAATTTAAATTCGAATTTCAAAATTTGAATATTGGGCCGACGTGTAAGGACAAAAAGAAAATATATTTATAGGGGAAATAATCTTCATTATCTTCCCCCGATCATATGATATTCGAATGCTATGCTATGAAAAAGACTTCGTGCGCTGCCTTGCTATGAAAGAAGAAGAAATTCACATTTAATATTGAAGGAAAAGACAAGGGTTTAAGTGCAAGCGATGTGGGAGAGAAGTTCCACCAGCGTCGTTAGCGCAGGTGGCAGTTGAGGCCAAGCTAGAGCATTGTGAGGGCAAGAACGTGGGTTCGATTCATGTCATTGTGCTTTGCAAGGGAAATCATTTTTTGTTTGCGCTAAAGGTGAGAGGAGATAAGGAGTAAAAGGAAACTCGTGCGCTCTTGATTTTTGTGTGGGTGCATAGCCCAACCGATGGCCTAGCTTTGGGCTAGGGTGTTGAGAAGGCAAGGTTGTGTGTTCGAATTTTGTCGAAAGCACTTTTTGGGTAGAATTAAAATAAAAGGTATGCAATTCATGATTTGATTTTTCAAAGGTTTTTGATATTTGAAAATTTGCATTAAAGGGTTTCATGAGATTTAAAAGATAGTTTGTGAGTTTGTTAAGGGAGATATAAGGTATAAGAAAATTAAAATATTTTATTTTAATTTTTGGTGGTTAGAATTTATTCTATAAGATAGGAGTGATAAGGTATGCAAGGAAAATTATATTTTATATTTTGAGATAAAGCTATATTGTGTTAATTATTTTGAGAGGAGAAATAAGGTGCATAAAGGAGATTATTGTGTATGTTTTCCTTTAATAAAATTGTTGACTTATATTTTGAAAGTTTGGAGATTATAAGGTGTATTTGAGACTTGTTATTTTTGTATGGTAAAATAATTATTGGGAAAATATTTGCAAGGAGATTTTGAGAAATATTGTTGTTACCTAACCTTAAAATTGGCAAAGAAGATTTGATTGTGGTTAAGACAGGTTTTGAAGACATATCTCCATAAAAACAAAAGGTATGGGCACATCTTCCTTATGAGTGAAATATTGTTGGATTGAATGTTGTGAAATGCAAAGTTGGAGTGAAAAGGATTGTTTGATAAGCATTGTTGGAAATATTTGAGTGAGTGTTCATGTGCATGATTTGTGAGTGATAAAAGAACATGAGTATCATTGTTATGTGAGATTGAGAACTATCTTGAACTAGGGTTTGTGAAAGAACATGAGTATCATTGTTATGTGATATTGAGAACTATCTTGAACTAGGGTTTGTGAAAGAACATGAGTATCATTGTTATGTGATATTGAGAACTATCTTGAACTAGGGTTTGTGAAAGAACATGAGTATCATTGTTATGTGAAATTGGAATCATCTTGAGTCAAGGTTTGAGTTCCATAGTGTGAGTTGTTGGAAGTATAGTGAAACACTTGGTTAGGGTTTGTATGCAAGTTGTGTTTCATTGAGTGGATGGTTGAGTGAAGTTGATTGATCATTATTGATTGAGAGCATTGGAGTGATAGTTCAAGATTTGTGAAACAAATTATTCTTTATTTTTGAATTGATTTGAAAGTGAGTTTGAAAGTGATAGAGTGATTTGTGAGTGTGAAACATATTGAGTCTCTTACCATTCTCTATATGTTTCTATGGTTAAACAATATTTTGAGTGAAACTTGTTTGTGTGATTGAAGAGGTTTTCTGAAAGGATTAAGTTGAGTTGTGTATGCAAGTTTTGCAATTGATTTGAATAAGCTTTTGTGAAAGCTAGTGGATAGATTTGAGTAAGTCCTAGAGGGGACTTAAGGATAGAGTTGAGTAAGCTTTTGTGAAAGCTTAAGGATATATTTGTGTGAGATTTTGTGGAAGCTTACAAGTAGATTTGAGGTAAGTCTTGGTGAAGACTTGTTGAGAATATTGGACAAGTTCTAGAGAGGACTTGTTGATATATTTGAGGTAAGTCTTGGTGAAGACTTGTTGAGAAGATTGGACAAGTTCTAGAGAGGACTTGTTGAGAAAATTTGAGGTAAGTCTTTGAGAAGACTTGAGAGCATATTTGATTGATTGATTTGTTCAAGCTTTGAGTTAAGGCTTGGGATAGATCTAAGTAGAGTTGATTTGTGATTGATTCAAGCTTTGTGTTAAGGCTTGAGGATATATTTGAGGATAGAGTATTGTGTAGATTTGTGCTAGATCAAGGATAGATTTTAGTGTATATTTGAGATAGATATTGAGATTTGTGCTAGATTTAAGGATAGTGTTTAGTGTAGA
The DNA here is from genome assembly GCA_028583015.1 of Wollemia nobilis. NCBI lineage: Eukaryota > Viridiplantae > Streptophyta > Pinopsida > Araucariales > Araucariaceae > Wollemia > Wollemia nobilis. Next base: position 983,058 of record JAQPPZ010000400.1, on the reverse strand, counting down.
TTTGAGATAGACTTGCGAGATTTGTGCTAGATTGAAGGATAATGTTTAGTGCAGATTTGAGATAGATATTGAGTAGAGCTGAGAGTAAGCTTTGGAGGTGATAGAGTAGAGGATAGTAGTCTCTAGTGGATAGAGATCCATTAGCTAGGGTAGTGAGGATAGAGGTCTTCTGAGTGAGGACATAGGTCTTCAGTGGAGAGAGATCCACAAGCCAGTGCAGTGGAGGTAGTAGTCTTCTAAGAGATCACCAACCAGAGCAGAGGAGAAGGAGTTCTCCTGTGGATAGAGATCCACGAACCAGTAGAGGGGAAAGAGTTCTCCTATGGATAGAGATCCATGAACTTGATTAGGGGATTAGTGTCTCCTTTGGATAGAGGTCCATAAATATTGTAATAGGGAAGGATTCCCAAGAGATTTGTTGAGAAAATTTTAGTGAAATATTTTCTCCGTGGAGTAGCCCACATTGGGTGAACCACGTTAAATTGATGTCTCTATTGTGTGTGATGATTTGTGCATTGCTTTGATTACTATTGTTGATATTGCCATTGATTATATTGGATAATATTGTTTGGGAAAGAAAAGTAAAAAGTGGTCTTATATTGTTCACCCCCTCTCAGTATAAGCTTGTGTTCTTCAATTGGTATCAGAGCGGGTTCCTTCGAAAGAGTTTAACAGCTTGAAGGAAAAGCTTACAGGAACACAGATGGATTCTCAGAGTGGATCTTCAGGAAATAAGGCACCATTGTTCGATGGGAACAATTATGCATTTTGGAGTATAAGAATGAAGATTTACCTAATGGCACAAGGAAATGATATATGGCAAGCAGTTGAGGATGGGTACACACCACCAACTACTCCACCTACAGATAAATATGGTAAGCTCCTACAACTGAATAATTCAAAGGTAATGAATGGAATCTTAAGTGGTTTACGTGAATCAAAGTTTGTAAAAGTTATGCATTGCACATCAGCAAAAGAGATTTGGGATAAGTTGAAAAATATATATGAGGGAGACAAAAAGGTCAAGATGGCAAAATTACAAAATCACAAGAAAATATTTGAAGACCTGAAGATGAAGGATGAGGAAGATATTGCTACATACTTACTTCGTGTGGATGAGGTTGTTAACTCCATGCAAGGACTTGGATTTAAAGTTGAAGAATCAGATGTTTGTCAAAAGGTTTTAAGGTCACTCCCTAAGAGGTATAGTGAAAATATTTCAGCCATAGAAGAAACAAGAGATATTGAAACTTTGACTAGGGATGAGCTACATGGAACTCTCACAGCTTTTGAGATGAGAATAAAAGAGGAGTCTATCCCCCAGAAAGAAGCAACCTTCAAAGTTACAAAGAAGACAAAGGGTAAGAAGTCAGATTCAAGTAATGAGTCATCCAGTGATGAAGAAGTAAACTATGGTAGAAGGAACAAGGACACAAGAAAGCACAAAGGTACAAAATTATTTAAGTGTTTCAATTGTGGTAAATATGGTCACTATGCATCTGATTGTCCAGAAGCTGGAAATAGCAATGATGAAGAGAAACAGGATCATAAGAACAGGGAAGCAGGAAAATCCAGGTACCAAAAGAAAAATAGGTATGGACAAAACAAGCATGAAAAGAAGTTTTTCCAAAGGCATAAGAAGAGTTTTTATGCAGATAAGGTAGGCAAGAGTTCAAGTGATAGTGATGAAAGGTCCTCAGATAATGAAGAAGAAGAAATTCTATTTCTAACAGTAGAAAAAGAAGATGTTAAGAAAAAGGTAAAAGGACACCAATAATTCTCAAGTGTTTTAGGTGTGGTAACTTTGGTCATCTTGAAGATCATTGCACAAGGAATGGGTTCAGTTTCAGTGAAGATGAATATGAATATGCTCTTGAAGGACCAGAAGAAGAAAGTCTTCTTATGGCAATAGAAGAAGAAGGAAGTGCTCCTAGTGGAAATAAATCAGAAAAGAATGAAGATGATCTAAAAGACAAAGAATAAGAATCAAAGGAAGGAGAAGTTGATCTTGAGGGTGAAACTTATTTCTGCTCTTAAGGAATTAAGAAAGGTAAGAAAGTAGAACTCAAAACTCAAGCTTCAATTTCAAGAATGTGATGAAGAGAAAGGAAAGCTTATAGAAGATCTAACCAACTCAATAGCTAAGACAAGGAGATTTAAAGAGAAGTTAGAGGCAAAGGTTTTAGAATGTGAAATGTTAGAGCATGAAGTAGCTTCACTAAGGAAGGAAGTAAAAGAGTCTAAAGACAAGCTACACAGGTTTGGGAGAAGCTCAAAGAACTTGGATAAGATTATCAAGGTACAAAGATCTTCATCAAACAAGACAGGACTTGGTTTTGAAGAAGAATATAGAGGACAAGGAGAGGAGTCAATCTCAAGCTCCAAAGAAGAAGAAGCTTCAGAAGAAGAGAGTGTAAGAGAAAGTGAGACTTCTGAGGATAAGTTGGAAAATAGAAAGTTCAACAAGGAAAGGAACAATGCACAAATAAGGAACATATGGAACAGGAAATATCACAGGGAAGAAGAGACTAAGAGACCAATGGGGTCAAGGCAAGGTTTCTTCAATGGATGTTGCTTCTCATGTCATAGGTTTGGACACAAGGCTATGTAGTGCAGGACACATGAAAGACAGGGACATGGTTTCACCAATAGAAATTTTAGAAGTGGGTATCTCTTTCAAGGGTATTGTCACTCTTGTAATCAGTTTGGTCATAAGGCAATTAATTGCAAGGTTCATGACAGGAATGGATATGGCTTCACCAGGAGGAACTACAAGATATTTGCACCTTCAAGGAATCACAACATTAAGTGTTATAAGTGCAATAATATTGGGCATATGGCTAAGTGGTGTAGAGCAAAATTTCTAGAGACAAGCAGGAACAGGAATATTCAAAGGAATCAGAAGGATCAGTTGAGGAAGAAGGTGGACAAAGGTAAAGAGCAATGTATGCTAGGAGTAGAGATACTCCCACCCCAAAATTAACCACCTCAAGGAGAGGAGGTGGAGGAGGGGCTGAGCTAAGAGTCTTATCTTTAGCCCCAAGCCCCATAGGTGGCCCTTTGCCATTGATGACAAAGGGGGAGAGATTTGAGTTAGGGGAGAGCATTCAGTTAGGGGGAGCAACTTTTGGAAAAAAGGAAAAAGGAATGGTTAAAGAAAAAGGGTTGCCATCAATGACAAAGGGGGAGATTGTTGGAAATTTTGAGTAGTTTTGTTGTCATTGATGTCAAGAGATTGTTGTTTCAGTTTCATCATCATTAATGTCATCAGGTGGTTTTTCCAAAGGCAAGGAAGGTTTTAAAAGGAATAGGATATAATATTTATTTTTAATATTATATGCCTAAAAGGCCTAAAAGGTTGAAGACCCAAGGAAGGAGAAGCAGGTTTAAATTAAAATAATAATATTATAATATTTAATATTATCGGATAAAATGATGAGGTGAAGAAAATAGGGTCCAAGGATTTATTAAAAATAATCTATCCTTGAAAAGACCCATTATGCAACTCACAAAGGATTTAATTTAATTTATTTAAATTAAAATATTTTAACCTATGGTTAAAATTTTAATTTAAATAAATAATGGGTGCCAAAGGTTTTAAATTTAATATTTAAATTTAAATTTGAATTTCAAAATTCAAATATTTGGCTGACGTGTAAGGACAAAAAGCAAATATATTTATAGGGGAAATAATCTTCATTATTTTCCCCCCGATGATATGATATTCGAATGCTATGCTATGTAAAAAGACTTTGTGCACTGCCTTGCTATGAAAGAAGAAGAAATTTGCATATTAATATTGAAGGAAAAGACAAGGGTTTAAGTGCAAGCGATGTGGGAGAGAAGTTCCACCGACGTCGTTAGCGTAGGTGGCAGTTGAGGCCAAGCTAGAGCATTGTGAGGGCAAGAACATGGGTTTGATTCACGCTGTTGTGTTTTACAAGGGAAATCATTTTTCATTTGTGCTAAAGGTGAGAGGAGATAAGGAGTAAAACTAAACCCGTGTGTGAAAATTAGGTACGAGACCTCACCCTGATAGGGTTGAGAGGGGAGGGCTCCGGTCCCTCCCCTGCTCCCCCTTCCATGGCTCCCCGGTTTCTCGCCTGCCCTTGGCTCAACCCAGGTCATCCCTCCCGGGGAGTGGTTGTTTGCAGATGATCTCCTGGGGGGAGATCCTTCTCCACTATCTGCGCCCCTCTCGGCCGGCTAGGGTTTCCTTGGTTGTTTTTTCGGACTGGTGCTTCCCAGGGATCCCTGTTTGGTTGGGGATCCCTTCCCTTTTTTCCCTCAGGCTTCCCCCTGGGGTTTTTTGTAGGTGATTCATGTGGATTTGGTCCCCTGCGTTTCTCGGTGCGGTGGAGGTGACGGTTTAGGGTTTGGACAGCTTCCCCCTTTTTCTTGTGAATCCTCGACGGGCTCTGTGCTTGGACGGGATTCTTGGTCCCTGCTGCTGGGATCCTCTTCTATTTTCCCGAGGCGGGTTCCTTGTGGTGCAACTCTCTGGTCACTTCCTGATGGACTGGATCCTCTCTATGCTGGCTGTCGGCTTCCTACAGGATGGCTCTCGTTGAACTGAATGTTTTCCTGGTGGGCGGGATGGTTTCTCCATAGGGCGAGATCCGCCAAATCCGCCGGTTTTCCCGCGAGGTGGGATCCTTTCTTTTTTGCTGGTTTCCCGGATGGCGGGATTTCCCTGTTGCTTCCCGCTAGGCGGGACTGTTTGTGGTGGTTTTGACTACTTCCCGTGAGGCAAGATTTTATTGTAACGGTTTTTCTTTGCTTCCTGCTGGGCGGGATCTTCTCGATGGTGGTTTTTGGCTACTCCCCATTGAGCGGGATCTCCAAAACTACTTTTTTTCTTATTTGTTTGTTTTCCGCTGAGAGGGATTGTTTCATGCTTACTGTTACCGCTGGGCGGGATTTCTGTTTTGGTGTTCAGTTTCAAGGGATTGAGGCCCTAGGCCCATTGCTTATGTAATTAGGTTTTGGGATCCTTGTTAAAACCCGCTATAAATACAAACGCATAATTATCAAAAAAAAACTAAACCCGTGTGCTCTTGATTTTCGTGTAGGCACATAGCCCAACCGATGGCCTATATTTGGGCTAGGGTGTTGATAAGGCAAGGTTGTGTGTTCGAATTTCACCAAAAGTATTTTTTGGGCAGAATTAAAATAAGGTATGCAATTCATTATTTGATTTTTCAAAGGTTTTTGATATTCGAAATTCTACATTAAAGGGTTTCGTGAAATTTAAAATATAGTTTGTGAGTTTGTTAAGGGAGATATAAGGTATAAAAAAATTAAAATATTTTATTTAAATTTTTGGTGGTTAGAATTTATTCTATAAGATAGGAGTGATAAGGTATGCAAGGAAAATTATAATTTATATATTTTGAGTTAAATCTATATTGTGTTAATTATTTGAGAGGAGAAATAAGGTGCATAAAGAAGATTATTGTGTATGTTTTCCTTTAATAAAATTGTTGACTTATATTTTGAAAGTTTGGATATTATAAGGTGTATTTGAGACTTATTATTTTTGTATGGTAAAATAATTATTGGAAAAATATTTGCAAGGATATTTTGAGAAAGATTGTTGTTACCTAACCTTAAAATTGGCAAAGAATATTTGATTGTGGTTAAGATAGGTTTTGAAGACATATCTCCATCAAAACAAAAGGTATGGGCACATATTCCTTATGAGTGAAACATTGTTGGATTGAATGTTGTGAAATGCAAAGTTGGAGTGAAAAGGATTGTTTGATAAGCATTGTTGGAAATGTTGAGTAAGTTTTCATGTGCATGATTTGTGGATGTTGAAAGATCATGAGTATCATTGTTATGTGATATTGAGAACTATCTTGAGCTAGGATTTGTGAAATATATTATTATATTGTATAAGGGTTGGCATGGGCCACCCATAACCTAAGGTTGATTATATTATAATATAATATAATATTATAATACAATCAAACTTGGGTTATGGGTGGCCCATGCCAACCCTTATACAATATAATAATATATCCCAATTATCTATTCGTAGGTACCCTACCAGTATCATTGTTATGTGAGTTAGGGTTTGTGAAAGATCATGAGTATCACTATTATGTGAAATTGAGAACTATATTGAACTAGGGTTTGTGAAAGAACATGAGTATCATTGTTATGTGAAATTAAGAACCATATTGAACTAGTGTTTGTGAAAGAACATGAGTATCATTGTTATGTGAAAACTGGAATTATCTTGAGTCAAGGTTTGAGTTCCATAGTGTGAGTTGTTGTAAGTATAGTGAAACACTTGGTTAGGGTTCGTATGCAAGTTGTGTTACATTGAGTGGATGGTTGAGTGAAGTTGATTGAGCATTATTGATTGAGAGCATTGGAGTGATAGTTCAAGATTTATGAAACAAATTATTATTTATTTTTGAATTGATTTGAAAGTGAGTTTGAAAGTGATAGAGTGTTTTGTGAGTGTTGCGGGCCAAACAAGGTGAATGGTTTCCTATTTTTGTCACATGCCCGTGCATTTAATTATCAACCCAGGGAGCTTCGTAAACTTGCAGGGAGGCACTCGTCTTCGATTGGTGCCTTTCGACTGTAGGGAGGCACTGGTCTTCAGTTGGCACCTTCCGACTGTAGGGAGGCACTCGTATTTAGTTGGCACCTTTTGACTATAGGGAGGCGTTGGTATTTAGTTGGTGCCTTTCGACTATAGGGAGGCACTCGTATTCAGTTGGCACCTTCCAACTGCAGGGAGGCACTCATCTGTAGTTGGTGCCTTCCAACTGTAGGGAGGCGCTTGTCTTCAGTGGGTGCCTTTCGACTACAGGGAGGCGCTCGTATTTAGTTGGCACCTTCTGATTGTAGGGAGGCACTCGTATTCAGTTGGTGCCTTTCGACTGCAGGGAGGTGCTCGTGTTCTCTTCATTAACCCCCGATGAAATAAAGTGCCAGGTCCATCAAAAGGACCTCGACCGTTCCAAATCTAACTAAATCAACCGCAATTCCACAAAACATACTAAAAACACACAAATTAGATAACACGCATAATTATATCAAATATCTATATAATCATTCATAAAAGTATGCAATCCTTATTATACAACCGCATATTGATCAAAGAAATATGTACAAAATATGAGCATTTCTGGTGCTCATCATCCCCCCACGCCTAACATATGCCATGCCCTCGTGGCATCCAAGCTGCAGGTAGCCCTCTCAATTTTCATCGTCGCCATCTCTTGGAGGATCTGCTGCCCCTACGGCCCGAGTCTACCTTTTCATGTCGACATTTGAAGGTGTGGTTCGCCTTTGCCTATGGGAAACTGTGGTTGTCAATTGTCCTCTTCTTGTTCTGGCCGCTACTGGTGGTGGTCTAGCCAGCGTTGTTCCTGCCGATTGAAATGCAGCTTTGGCAGCTTGCCAGAGGTCGACGTCTGGAGGTCTGACCACTGCCAGAGGGATATCCGAGTTATCCCCTCTAGAAGGCACTACTTGGGCCTTGTATAATCCGGCCGCTTCAGGGGTAAGCCCTGCATTCTCCTTTGCAATCGCAGTAGCCTCCAATTGTGGGCCATATACTCCCCACCGTTCCAAGTACTTCCTCATCATGGAAGGCCACCCTCGGGATGAACCATAGATGTCCCAAAACTGGTTGTCTTCTGTCGGATTGACGCAGATGCCAAAATCTCCTTTTACCCTCGAGGATGCCTTCCTGGCCTCCTTGGTTGCTTTCATTTCGTTGCGCCGCTGCTCAAAATATTTTTGCCTTTCGACGAATGGCTGCATGTCCCATTCATCCTCTTCGAAGTCGACGAAGGTCACTTTTGCCTTCTGTCGAGCCGTCCTGGGCCTCTTTGCCTTGGCTTCTATAGAAAATGTGGCGGCTTGGACAGGGGTCTCTCCTTTCTCCTTCGGGGACTTCTCCTTGCTCTGAAGGATCGGCTGTGCTGCTATCTCCGGGGGTGATCCTTCGTTCGCCTATCTACCCCTCAAGCTCTTCTCCTTCTTCAGGCCTGGGGAGGTCCTCCTTATCCTCGGGTCTTATCTGTTGCTGGAGACCTTCGTCCTGCTCTGTGTCACTCAGGACAATGACAGGGGGCATGGTAGGACTTCTTTTCTTTTCACCCCTAAAAATAGAGGAATCCTCCCCTGCCTCCGGGCTGCTCTGTCGGGCGTCCGATCGAATCTCCCCCAAAGAGAATACTCGTTCGACGGATGTGGGAGAGTTCATCGGCACTTCTTCTGCCCAATCAGTCTGAGTGGACGCCTCCTGTCTTGTTGTTCCTCTGTCCTGGAGCATTTGATTTTCCTCTTGCAACTGCTGGACCACAGCTGCTCGAGCTGAGCAATTCGCCTATCTCTTTCCTCCAATTCCCTTTTATGCTGGTTCTGGCAATCTTCCAGAATCTGCTGTGCCATCCAGCAATCGGTTTGCCATTCGAGCGCCTCCTCCAAGGCCGCATCGATCTGGTCGTTACTCCCAGAAGTTCCTTCATTCCGTGGGCTCCGGTTCGTTAATTCTCGAAGGGTTTGGGTGGCAACGTCTATCTCCGGGTCACTCTGTCCTTCCTCTATCGAGAGGAATCACCGTAGACGTTTCCTCCTAGGGATTGGTTCGTCCTCACCACCAGCGAGTGGCGCTCCTTCCTCCTCATACTCGGGCACTGGGGAATGCCCTCTGTCCTCTATGTCTTCGGGCACCGGTGACTGCTCTGCTCCTCCTGGAAAATAGGGCAACGCCAATTGCCCGATGTTTGTTATCTCCTCTATAGGGGATGCTTCGTCTTGCCCTAATTCGGCAACCGCATTGTGTTGCTCTATTTGGCCGCCATCTCCCTCTGCGTCGTGGTTCTGTCCTTGTGCTTCTGTGTGGCGGACCAATGCCGATATCAGCCCATGGTGGGCTAAGGCGGACGGTGCCCCCTTCTGGTACCGAGCCGCTTCATCTTTCAGAGCATTCGCCAGGTAGAAAGGTATGTTTAATTTCCTCCCATGCACTAGGTGATTGAGGAAGTGCACATGATTAATGTGCAGATGGGTATACTTTCCTGTGCATGTGAAAAATCGAGCAATCTGCTCGAACATCTTCCGCATATTCATGGGGAGACTATTTTTGAGTAACCCCTCCCTGTCTATCTCGCACATTTCCTCCCGGCAGCAGTATTTCGGCGTATAGTTTTAACACTCCGCCCTTGTATGTACATTCCCCCGTGAGAGGCAATCCAGTCGCTTGTGAGATGAACTCAGGGGTGACCGGAATTTCCACCCCTCGTACTTGGGCCGCATCGCCCCTCAAAGAGGTGGCAAATTCTCTGGCTGCCTCCACGTCCTGGCCCTGACCGACCAGGGTGCAGTATTCGAGCCACCCCTCGGCTTCGAATTGGGTCTTCACCGCCCCTCTGATTCCATCTGTATCACCTGGTTCGTTCTTCTTTACCGCATGGTTCTTGGACCTTCCTCCCATGGCGCCTTCTACTCGCTGTATATTTTTCTATCCTTCCTTCTTCAGGAAGGCGCCTTCTTATAGAAAATATGCCTAACCCTAGCAGTTATGGAAGACGCCCTATCATTGGCATGCGATTCTGGCTATGGGGGGATACGATCTCTATGACGGCGGTATCTTTTTTGGTACTGCGTATTTATAAATAATTATATAAACGATTTGATTTAGTATGCACGTACCTGATTCGTCGTTCCAGTCATCGTGGTAGCCGCTGATTTGCTGACTTGTGACACGAGGGAGGGGTATGGTCCTTTGATGCCGCTCATTCGTGCGATGCTTCGTTCCGCTCGAGGCATCCGGTAGATGTAAATGTTGCACGCGGGAGGCATTCTTTGGTACCTTTCCCATGTGGATGGTGTCCTTGTAGCGCCTTTTCGACGTTGTCGGTGCTCTTCTTCGAACGAATGCGCCTTTCGATGCTACGAGGTGCCTCTGATTGGTGGGAGGCGCTTTTGCCTGCATGCGTCTTCCCAATGTGGGAGGCGCCTCCTTCTGGTTCGTGCCTTCCCGATGTTGGAAGGCGTTCATCTTGATGAATGTGCCTTCCTAATGTTGGAAGGCGTATTCGGCTGGATGAATGCGCCTTCTTGATGTTGGAAGGCGTCTCGGCTGGATGAATGCGCCTTCTTGATGTTGGAAGGCGTATTCGCCGGCTTTTTTTTTTTTTAAGACTTGGTGCCTTCCAGCCACGGAAGGCGCCTTTATATATATATATATATATTTTTTATAGAACTTCTGAATGGATGGAAGGCGCTGTCTTCCGATTTGGCGCCTTTCGGATGCAGTAAGGTGCCTTCTTCTGGATGGGCGCCTTTCGGGTGTAGTAAGGCGCCTTCTTGTGGACTTGGTGCCTTCTTTTGGATGTAGTAAGGTGCCTTCTTCTGGACTTGGCGCCTTCTTCTGATGTAGTAAGGCGCCTTCTTCTGGACTTGGCACCTTTTGGATGCAGTAAGGCGCCTTCTTCTGGATGGCGATTTGACTGGAAAAAGGGTGATCAAGCCTTCCCAATTTTTCATGCTGCCCAGATTCTACCTACGAGCCGGTGTCGGAATGCTGAGCCGAATCAGGCCTGGTTTCCCAGATACCTATCCCTCGTGCTGTCAGGTCCTCCACCTGCAAAAAGCAACCAAAAAAGAAAGGAAAATAAAGGCAGTTAGACGCGTTCCGTGCCTCGTTAGGCCCTGGATTAGGATGCCCGCAGCTTGCATGCGGGCGTCGTCCCCGCAAAAACACACATTACAAAAAAAACTATATTAACTAAAAAATTTGGGTGAGCATTTTCGTGCCCACCATTTCACCTGTGAGAGTTCGGTCCAGATCTAGCAAGATGGGGTCTCCCCCATGCCTACTCTGGATTCCACCCGTAACGTTTCAGACGTATTATAGGGGCGTAGTCGGTGGCCATTGACTATGAACATGGTGTTGCTGCCGTCAATTGTCTTAACGTGCACCGCCCCGTTCCTAATGAGCTCTGCCACCTCATACGGCCCCATCCACCTCTGCATAAGTTTGCCCTTCCTTTCTTGGAATCGAGAATCGTACAACAGTACCCATTCCCCTACCTAGAACTTCTTCAGCTTGATGTGGTTATCATGCCACTTCTTTCTCCGCTTCTGTATAATCTCTGTCCTCTCGCAAAGCATCCAGTCGGATTTCGTCCAGCTGATCTAGCCGGCGAATCCTCTATTTTTGAGCTTCGTCCAAGCTCAAATTTAATTCTGAAGCCGTCCTCGTAGTTTTGATTTTGAACTCGATGGGCATCATCATATTTTTTCCATAGACCAGTTGGAAAGGTGTACATCCCGTGGTGGATTTCCACGTGGTGTTGTATGCCCAAACTGCCTCCGGCAACCGTGTGGCCCAATATTTCTTGTGTTGCTGCACGGTTTTGGTCAGGATGTTTTCTATCTCCCTGTTTGTCACTTCTACTTGCCCGTTCGCCTACGGATGGTAGGGCATGGTTTTATTGTGCCGAACTCTATACCGCTCCATCAGCTCCTCAATCAATTTGGAGGTGAATTGGGGCCCTTGGTCTGTTGTTATCTCCCGAGGAACCCCAAATCATGTGAAAATATGGGCAAATAAGAAATCGACGACCGTTCTTTCCTTTGAGTCCCTTAATGCCTGCACTTCCACCCATTTGGTGACGTAATCCGTGCAGACCAGAATAAACCTCCTTCCCATCGAAGGTGGATTAAATGGTCCCACGAAGTCCATGCCCCATTTATCGAAAGGTTCCAGGTGTACCTAGGGCTGTAGGGGCATTTCATCTCGGTGGGTTGGTCTACCCATCCTCTGGCACTCGTCACACTTGCTGGTATACGCTGCCGCGTCCTTGAACAGAGTGGGCCAAAAATACCCAGCTTGCAAGATTTTGTAGGCAGTTCATTTCCCTGCAAAGTGTCCTCCGCATGGCTCATCGTGACATGCCTTGAGCACTTCTGAAAACTCCTGTTCTGCTACGCATCTTCTTATAATTTGGTCCCGTCCTATTTTAAATAGGAGACCATCCATCCAAAGGAATGATGCGCTCTTCTCTATGACCGCCCGCTTTTCTCGGTAGGAGAGAGCAGGTGAGGTCCTTCCGGTGGCCAAGTAATTGGCTATGTCTGCATACCACGGAGTTTGTTCACTAATAGCGAACAGATGTTCATCCAAAAACTGATCTTCCACTGCTTGATGATCTGCTGGTATCAATCTGGATAGAAAATCCGCCACGACGTTGTCCTTGCCCGGTTTATCGACTATAGTGATGTCGAATTCCTGCAATAGCAATAGCCATCCGATAATTCTGCCACCAATGGCCGGCTTGCTCATCAGATACCCTGATAGCCGCGTGGTCTGTATGGATGAAGACCTTGTATCCCGTTATATAGTGGCAGAATTTGTTTATTGCATGGACAACTACGAGGAATTCTTTTTCTGTCACTGTATAGTTGAGCTCCGCTCCCGCCAAGTTTTTACTGACATAATAGATGGCATAAAATTCTTCATCGTATTTCTGCCCGAGGACTGCTCCGATCGCACCGTTAGATGCATCGCAGTAAATATGGAATGGTATGGCCCAATTCGGTCCTCTCAAGACCGGTGCAGATATCAATTTTTCTTTCAGCAATTGGAACGCTTCTTCGCAATCTCCCATCCAATTGAACTCTACGTCCTTAGAAAGTAGGGTGTGCAGTGGTTTGGCAATCTTACTAAATTCGGCGATAAATCATCGGTAGTACCCGACTGATCCAAGGAAACTTCTTACCTCCTTCTACGTTCTGGGGCTAGGTAGGTCTCTGATGACCTCGATCTTCCTCTTGTCTACTTTTATTCCTTCCGCAGAGAGGTGGTGTCCCAACACGATGCCTTCCCGCATCATCATAAAACATTTTTCATTACTTAGGGACAAATGATTTTCCTTGCTCCTGTCGAGCACTCTTTCCAGATTTGTCATTGCCTCCTCGAAGGTTTCTCCATAGGCGGTGAAGTCGTCCATGTATACTTCCACCCCGTCTCCTATCATATCAGAGAATATGCTAAGCACCGCCCTTTGAAAGGTGGTCGATGCGTTGCACAGTCCAAAAGGCAATACCTTATAGGCAAACGTTCCCCATGGACAGGTGAACGTTGTTTTATCTTGATCTTCTTCCCCTATCTGGATCTGGTTGTAACCACTGAAACCATCCAGAAAGGAGAAGTATTTTCTTCCTGAGAGTGTGTCCAAGACCTGATCGATGAACGGGAGCGGGAAGTGGTCTTTCTTAGTCGCCTTGTTCAACGCCCGGTAGTCCACGCAGATCCGCCATTTCCCATTCTTTTTGGGGACCACCACTAATGGTGATACCCATTCACTGTCAAAAATTGGATATATGAATTCGACAGCCAGAATTTTGTGCAGTTCTTCTCTGACAATGTCTTTCATTGTTGGGTTCATCCTTCTCTATGGCTGCCGACTAGGAGTTGCCTCGGTCATCTAAATAAATCCGATGGGTACATATTTTTGGGCTGATGCCATGCATATCTGCGTAGTCCCATGCAAATGCTTGCCGGTGTTTTACCGTAAGCTCTTCCAATTTTTCTAGCTGTGTGGGCGTCAACCTATCGTTGACGTTTAATATCCTCCCTGGCCCAACGTGTATTTGTCGGATGTGCTGATCTTGGGCGCCACTCAACGGCGATCCAGGTGTGGGGGTGGACGATTCTCCATGGAGAAACTCCATGATAGCACCATCCTCGTCCTCTTCTACCACCTCCTCCAAGGTCATCACCGACTGGATTATGGACAACTCCGTAGTTCCATGCTCGGTGATCCTGGGTTCTTCTATCGAGTCCATAGACTGAGTTGGCGGTGAAATGGTCAGCCTTTTGACATTTTTCCCATTGGAGATGGTCATTAGCCCATCCCGACAGCTGATGTAAGCATCAGCTGTTGCCAGCCATGGCCTCCCCAAAATGAGCGGGTAACCGCCCAGCCTGGTCTTGGTTTGCAAAACTAAAAAATTGGCTGGATATTCCCATGCACTGACTATTACGATCACATCTTCCAGCATCCCTTTCGGTGACACGGTTGATCGATCGGCTAACTGTAGCACTGTCGTGGTTGGCTTCAGGTTCGTGAGCTGTAGCCTCTGCATGGTCTCTTGAGGCATCACGTTGATGGCTGCCCCGAGGTCAACCAATGTGTTGGACAGGGAATGTCCTCCAATTTTTATGGTCAGCACTGGGCTGCCTGGATCTGCATACTTCGGATGACGTGTTCCACCCATCATTAGATCTACCAGTTTACCCATGACGTTGATAGTCTGGGTAGCTTTTCATCCCGGTCTCCTTAGACACATTTCTCTAATTGCCTTGGTGTAAATGGGGACATCTCGAATTGCTTGAAATAATGGGATTGTCACCGTGAGATTCTTCAAGCTCGACAAGATGTCAAATTTTGGCTGTGTTGTTTTTCTTTGTTCCTACAACCGGCTAGGAAATGGAGCCTCCGCTCTCTCAAGTGCTTTTCCCTCTTCTACCAGAGGTGTCTCCTCTATTTCTTCCTCCTCTTCTACCAATGGAGGTGTCTCTACTATTTCTTCCTCCTCTTCTACCAGAGGCGGTGTCTCTACTCCTAGCCGCCTACCTGATCTAAGCTGAATATTGTACATATGATACATCTCACCTTCTACGTTGTATGCCGACTGATTTACTCTGTTGTTCGGGTTTGCTATCGGTTGTGCTGGTAGCTGCGCAGGTCTCACTGCCGGCAATGCTGGTAAGTTCTGTTGGATGTGAGCAGGCGCTGCACTCTATGGAGTCCGATTCCATGCATTGTGGCCTCTCCACTCGTCGCCCAGGATATGGATATGGCATCCATGGCTGCTGATTCAAAAATGCTGTTGGGGGTGCGTTAGTCCAGGGTGATGGTCCCCACCACCCCATATTAGGTGGTTGAGGGGGTCCTTGGTGCATGTATGGCCCTCCCCCATATGATGGCATTCTGGTTGGTATATTCCCCATGGGGGCTGTGGCCAACTCTTCCTATTGCCTATGAAGTAGGCCTCCGTGCTCTCAGCCGCTTCCTGGTTACTGGGCAGTTGTGGGCACAATCGAGTTTTATGATTCAGCCTGCAAACTGCGCATACTCTGACCTTGTTTTCTGGACATGCATTCTTTGCATGCCTTCCTCTGCATTTTGGGCAGAAATAGGCTAATGCTGCATCATTTTCTTGTTTCTTCTTTTCTAACAACAGCGTATCCATCTGCAGTGCTAGAGATGAGAGCATTTCGCTCTTCAAATCCTCCAAGCATGTTGCCTATTTCTATTTTGGTGACTGAAGCAGTCGCCTTCATGGTCCTGGCGATGATTTTGCCTCGCCTTCTCGAGTAGTTTCGGCATAATTTCCGGATGTCGTCCATAGCATGCCGATAGACATCACCTCCAGAGATCATGTTGAGAGCCTCCAATGACTCATTGGTAAGTCCCCTCAAGAAGATGCTTTTGAGGGACTTATCAGATAGCTTCGAGTGAGGGGACCGTTGAAGATTAAAGCTGAATCTCTCCCAATACTCCTCGAGAGACTCATCTTCTCTTTGTGTCATGCTCAGGACCTCCTCCCCGGAGTCTCTTGCTCTCCCAAAATCTTGATATTGCTCTAGAAAGAGCTTCTTCATCCGGTCCCGGTGGTGATGTGTTTGTCTCCCGGACCGATGAACCATCGCAGAGCCGCATCGTCTAATGTAGAAGGAAATAATTTCAACTTCTGCGTGTTTGATTTGTAATCCACAGACCCGCACAAAACATCAAACTTGAATAAAAATAGGTCGTGGTCCTCAGCCGGGTGTCCTCTGAAGGACGAAAGGTGAGCAGGGGATATGTTTTTCATTTTGGTATCTCCTACTCCCTCCTCTATTGGGAAACTAAAGCCAGATGAGACTTCATCGTTATCTACCATTTTTTTGGGAAATGTGGTTTCTAATGCAGCGTTTATGGCCTTTCGATCGTTTAAAACTTTCTGAGTCAATGCTCTAAGGTTGTCTGGCGAGATCGTCTGATCCTCCACAGCCTTCCACAACAGGGCTTCCTCTAGAGGAGTCCTATTAAATAGGGGATTTATGATGATTCGTTCATCCCCTTGTTGATGGGATGAGGCGGCACTTTGCACAAAGTGCGGTTCCTCACTCCAATGGACTGCTGGTAGGTCGGGCGAGTCTAACTCAAATCCAAAATGCTCGACTGACTCAGGTCCTGATGGATTAGTTCTTATAAAGCGACCGTCAGGTCCTCTTCTTCTCGAAGAACTCATACAAGGTCAGATGGAAGGTTTCAGGGTATTGTAAGTAATCTAATTAAGACGCTTCCCCGACAACGGTGCCAAAATGTTGCGGGCCAAACAAGGTGAATGGTTTCCTATTTTTGTCACATGCCCGTGCATTTAATTATCAACCCAGGGAGCTTCGTAAACTTGCGAAGAGTCGGAATTAGGTTACTACAATACCACTGGAGGTGAATCTGCTAATCCTACATTTTGGGGGTGTTCTTGAAATGGTTGTCAATCATTCCCGCACTCCTCAATAAATTACGTAAGAAGAACATAATTAAATCTACAGAAATAAATCATGTACACATTCCTAAAAATAAATCTACTGCAAATACTGGAACTAGCAAACTAATGAACATTCTTATGAAAGCAATAAACTAATTAAAATAAATAAACAAAAAGGAAATGGGGAAGAAATACTGGCTTGGAGTGGGCCCAGGCTCCAGCAGCTTCTTCCCGATCGAACACGCGCTTAGAACTTCTGGAACTTTAATATATTTATCAACGTATTACAATCTATCTTCTGTAACTCTAAATGGATCTTTATTAATTATTTCTATATATTTCTCAGAACGATCTGCGTGTGTTTATATAACACACCCGTAGAACTTCTATTACGTAAGTAGTTACAACAATCGATTCTTCCCAGACTAAATTAAGACAGTCGGGTGAATGCAATCGACGTCTGGCATTCTGTTCTAATGGCGGCGTGTTCGTTTTCGGTTCGTGCTTTGCCTGGCATCAGTAAGACATTTTGATACGTTGGTGCTATCTCCAATTTAGCTCTGCATGACGTAGAGCTGGAACTGCACCAGCCGCTATCGTCCACGTCGTTCAAATCTGGTCAACGGGCAAAGAATCAGTGGCGCCTTCTAGTTGTGGGGAGGCGCTTGCCTTTTGCTAGTGCCTTTCGACTGTGGGGAGGCGCTTGCTTTCGTTGGCGCCTTCTTGGGAGGCGCTTTTTCTTGGCGCCTTTCGTGGGGAGGCGCTTGTTCGTTGGCGCCTTTCGACTGTAGGGAGGCGCTCGTATTTAGTTGGCGCCTTTCGACTGTAGGGAGGCGCTCGTATTCAGTTGGTGCCTTCCGACCGTAGGGAGGCGCTCGTATTCGCTGGCCTTGGGAGGCGCTGTTTCGCTGGTGCCCTTCCGACCGTAGGGAGGCGCTCGTATTCGCCTGGCGCCTTCCGACTGCAGGGAGGCGCTCGTATTCAGTTGGCACCTTCTGACTGCAGGGAGGCGCTCGTTCCCTTGGCGCCTTTCGGTGCAGGGAGGCGCCCGTGTTCTCTACATTGACCCCCGATGAAATAAAGTGCCAGGTCCATCAAAAGGACCTCGACCGTTCCAAATCTAACTAAATCAACCGCAATTCCACAAAACATACTAAAAACACACAAATTAGATAACACGCATAATTATATCAAATATCTATATAATCATTCATAAAAGTACGCAATCCTTATTATACAACCGCATATTGATCAAAGAAATATGTACAAAATATGAGCATTTCTGGTGCTCATCAGTGAGTGTGAAACATATTGAGTCTCTTACCATTCTCTATAAGTTTCTATCGTTAAACAAAATTCTGAGTGAAACTTTTTTGTGTGATTGAAGAGGTTTTCTAAAATATATTTGGTTTATTTTTGTATGCAAGTTTGCAATTGATTTGAATAAGCTTTTGTTAAAGCTAGTGGGCATATTTGAGTAAGTCCTAGAGGGGATTTCAGGACAGAGTTGAGTAAGATTTTGTGAAAGCTTAAGGACAAATTTGTGTGAGATTTTGTGGAAGCTTACAAGCTTATTTGAGGTAAGTCTTGGTGAAGATTTTTTGAGCATATTGGACAAGTTCTAGAGAGAACTTGCTGAGCATTTTTTAGGTAAGTCTTAGCGAAGACTTGTTGAGCAGATTGGACAAGTTCTGAGAGGACTTGTTGAGCATATTTGAGGTAAGTATTTTAGAAGACTTGAGAGCAGAGTTGATTGATTGATTTGTTCAAGCTTTGAGTTAAGGCTTGGAGAAGATCTAGTAGAATGGATTTGTGATTGATTCAAGCTTTGTGTTAATACTTGAGGATAAATTTGAGATAAATATTGAGCATATTTGTGCTAGACCGAAGGACATAGTTTAGTGTATATTTGAGACAGATATTGAGCAAATTTGTGCTAGATCGAAGGACAATGTTTAATGTAGATTTAAGATAGAGATTGAGCAGATTTATAATAGACTGAAGGACAATGTTTAGTGTAGATTTGAGATAGATATTGAGCAGAGCTGAGAGCAAGCTTTGGAGGTGATAGAGCAGAGGACAGTAGTCTCCAATGGATAGAGATCCATTAGCCAAGGCAGTTAGAATAGAGGTCTTCTAAGTGAGGACATAAGTCTTTTGAGTGAGGACACAGGTCTTCTATTGAGAGAGATCCACAAGCCAATGCAGTGGAGGTAGTGAGTCTTCTAAGAGATCACTGACCAGAGCAGAGGAGAAGTTCTCATGTGGATAGAGATCCATAAGCCAATAGAGGGGAAAGAGTTATCCTATGGATATAGTGTAGACCTAAAATTTTCATTTTCCTTTCCTCTAGGTTGATGGATTCGTGCCTCAGAGGGGAATGGGAAAATAATAGATCTACACCTCAAAAGAGACGTACTTGATCGTGCCTTCTTATGGTGATTTTTTGACAAATTGGTTGGGTTCACCAGGAAACGTTTTATGGTTGTTTTCGAGCCTAGGTGAGGTAGTGTTTTGATTTGTTTCACATACAACTTAGGTTTGGCCAGAATGCAATTTCTACATTTTATATTCAATGAAAATAAGGGCAAACAAATGTAATCTAAGAAAGCTTTAAACACGATAATATAAAATGCAAGAATGAGTGGTTTTAGATTTTTATAGTTTTTCTATGCAATTTTGTCTAATGTAGCTAAAGCCTATGTTTTTGGGTTTCTTTTCCTTTTCAATGCAAAGAGTGTGTAAAATAAAGAATATTATAGATTTTTTATGTGAAAAAAGGAGAATTTGGGTTTTATACCCTACCTGGATCTACAACTTGAAGTCTGAATAAATTTGGATCTGGACTACGAATTCACATCTTTGAATCGATTTTGATCATCTGGATTTGTTAAAACCTGCAACTTTCACAATGACACACTAAAATTTTTAATTAGGGATGGGGGATCTGCATAGGTCACAGTGAATCATGATCTGCAACATTCATATCCCCTCGGCTCTTTAATAACTGTTGGAAAAATATAAAATCTAATAATATAATGCAAAGCATAACAATTAAATACAAAAAAGAATAATAAAATGAGTGTAAATGCTTATAAGATTATGTAACATTAATATGACAAGATTAAGAATCAGATTTTTCCCCCATATTTATTATTATTATCATTGTTATTATTATTATTATTTATAATTACATATAAATAAACAACAAAGACTATAAAGGTGATGCTTATAAATGAATTAAGTCTATATTTGGGTGCTAACAATGCAACGATGGATGAAGAAAATAGGAATAAATGGTTTTAAAACAATATTTAATTTAAATTCAATTATTTGCCTCCATATTTAATTTTCTATAAATTTATAGATCTAGCTGAATTTGTGATAACTAGACCTATTTTTCAGCATTTTTGAGGTCTAAATGTTATCAAAATGAGACAAATCATATACTATTGGAAAGCTCTTTTTGAGACCTATCCAACGGTATAATATTTATTAAAAATAAATGTGATTTAGTTAACTAAAATGCAACCTATAGGTAATATTACATTTTAAGAGAAATAAATAAAATATAAAATACGATTGTAAAATAAATAAGACGATGATTTTCAGGATAATTAAAAGAAAAATAAACTTGTTTATAATGGGGGTATCACAGGTTTTGGATATTGATAATTCAAAGTAATAAAAACTATCGACAACAGTCTTCAATCAGCTTCAAGCATTCAACTTGCAAAAGAAAAGGGAAGAGAAAAATTGTTGTGGATATTCACCTGCAACAGAAAATTATTAATCCATAAGCATCTTTCAATAGAGCACTGTCATTGGTCTTAATTTTTCCATTCCTCTTCCTTCTTCATTCACGTGATCTCTCTCTACTTCTTTTTTTCCTCCTTACTTATTTTCTTCCTCTCTTTCTCTCTGCTTCTTTCTTCCTCCCGCTTGGGAGATGGAGCTCGTGTATTTATCTCTTTCATGAGATAACCAATCTAGGAATTTGTTGAGCAGTTTTAATTAAATTAGTAAATTACAAATCTGAATTATTTGTTGACCCAAATTAGGGCTAGAAAATCAACCAAAAATATGCCTTCCATTGAAACAGTCTTGGAGCCAAAATCAAATAGATTTTATAAAGTTAAACGTGCATTTTCCCACGAATTCCGTGACAACTAATATTATGTATAGTTTTATTACGGTTTGAGGGGTCAAACGGTGTCAAAATTGGACATATAATATACCGTTGGAAAACTCTTTTCAAGACCTATCCAATGGTATAATATTTAAAAATAATGGAGATGATTTTATAGGATAAATTTTATCTTGAATATAACCTTAGCTTTCTAGGAGGAAAACTAAGGAAAATGGGTCAATTTTTCATGTCTACATATAGATCCACGAACTTGATTAGGGGATTGGTGTCCTTTAGATAGAGGTCTATAAACATTGTAATAGGTAAGGATTCCCAAGATATTTGTTGAGAAAATTTTAGTGAAACATGTTCTCCGTGGAGTAGCCCACATTGGGTGAACCACGTTAAATTGGTGTCTTTATTGTGTGTAATGATTTATGCATTGTTTTGATTACTATTTTTGATATTACTATTTATTATATTGGATGATATTATTTGGGAAAGAAAAGTAAAAAGTGATCTTATACTGTTCACCCCCCTCTCATTATAAGCTTGTGTTCTTCATACTTTTAATTTTTATTTATTTTTAAAGGATTCACTAATGGTTGTTTTACCTTTTTCTTTTTAATTTGGTTAGTGGTACAGGGTTTAGAAGTCTTCTCCCAATCATTATCCTTCATGAACTTGAGATTTCTGCTTATCAATATGGAATTTAGCATAGTCATCACACACCCATGACGCAGTTTGAACCTTGGACCTCCCAAAGATGAACCATTGCACTGTCCCCATGGGACTAAATTTTTATGGTTAGTTGAATAAACCTTTATGACCAATGCATAGGGCTGAGCAGTCCCCTCCCAACCATGACCTCTCATAAGGTTAAGAGCTACACTTATCAATAGGGGAATAACACACAACCATTTGGGTATCAACAAGGTGGGCACAGGGGGAATGGAGCCTTGTCGACCTCTACCAGCACATAGGACATTCCCAGCTATACCTTGTATCTACAGGGTGGACATAGAGGGAATGGAACCTGGGTTGGCCTTTAATAGTATCCAAAACTTTCACCACCTACGTTACACAAACATATAGAAACTCTTAGGATAGTGAGAGAACCTTGAGAGTTGCTTTTAGATGACTAGTAATGCCATTTCATCCGGGTATACCACTATCTAAAAGGAAGCCACAAGAGATTTTTTGTTGTGTCCCCTTCGCATCACAAAGGTTGATATTGTAGATCTCCTTTTCAACGGGACTAGGTTCGCCTTCTCCACTTACGCTACAAAAACAAACATTTTAACCGTTAAAATTTTAATTTTATTTTTTATTTTATTTTTCCTAATGTACCTTTCATATTTTTCCAACGTTTATTAACGAGAGGCCTATTTTAAATTCCAAGGTCATCAAAATAGAAAGAGAAGTCTAGCCTTAAAATCAGTGGGCACACATGTTCCTAATTCATCCCGGATATATGTGAAAGTGGTTAGAAGGAGAACGTCAATGTATATCCACCCTAATATATTAATAAGAATATATATAATTTGTAATAGTTTCATATAAAATTGAAATATTTATTGTAGTATGTAGTAATTATTATAAAGGTGGTTTAATAAATTATTTAATAATATTATAATAAATATAAATAAATTTGATTTTTTTTGTTTAATTTGAATTTTACTTAAAAAAAATTAAACAATTGAATGGATATAATTTAAACTTAAAATTTATAAATGTTACATATATTTATTATAATATTATTTGTTAAAATATTAGGGTGTAACTTGGGTCTATTTTTAGAAGTATTTATGGTTTAAAAATAACTACACTTTTATAATAATATGACTTGTCAAGTCTTAAATTTTTTGAGTATTTTATAACTAAGAAATATCTCTATTTTATGATATAACTATACTTTTAATGTTATTTGTAGTAGTGCAATATAATATAATCATGATACAACATGAGCCTTAGAAATTTTGAATATTTTATAGTTAAAATAAAACTCTAGAAAAATCACATATTCGTGTTTTTTTGTTTTTCAACTTAGGGTTTTTCGATCACATGTTGTTGTCATCTATTTAGTTTTTATTTGACCGCCATACTATTAGAGTTCTTAGCATTATTACCACACACAATTCTATATGTTTAACTTTACCTAGGGTAGGGGGATTCTCCCATTGTTATGGTTACCTCTCATGCCACCACTTCATTTTTTAGTGAAGTGTTACAGAGAGCCATGGTACCAGTCAACAAACCCAAAACGTTTGGCCCGAGGCTTTTCCACAAGGTAATTCCTTTGTGTCGAACATAGTCCTATCCATGCAGGATTTTGATAAAACCTGCAACTAGCTTGAGTCATATTCTCGTTGGGTACTTTTTGAGGAGGATTTTGAGTGACTTACTAATCCATTAATGGATTTAGCAAGTATGGCAACCATATGGTATAAAATTTGACCACATTCAAAATCTTACTAAAGTCTTCTTTCATTTCCATTTTTCCAAACCGTAGTATGTCATTATAATTATAATAAAATATCCTTGGTATATAAGAAATACCTTTTTAATTATTCAACCTTGGAACCATAATTTTATTGTCTCTTCCAAGTTTCCTTGTATCCCCATTTGGATGGAATTCTTAGGTCTCCCCTTGCTCTTTTGATCATTCCTACCACATCTTGTTGTACCCATTGGTAAGTATGTGTGCATGGATCCACATAAATTCTATGTCGTGCGGTCATAAAAATGTATCTACATTGAAATTGATCTATCAAAGGACCTTAATGAATAGATTGATATTCAAGTTGGTGAGACCCATTTTCAGCAATAGGTGGTCTATATAAATCTTCCCAACACTTGTTATCGTTGTCAGTTTACAACTCACAAGATAAAATACAGCCCTCTTATGGAGGGTCGGTTCAAAAATAGAGCTTTAGGAGAAGCATCAATATCTTCGATCGTAGTTCAATTTGCCCCCCTCTCATGGAGGGGAGGAATGGATATTTTTCACCAAAAAAAAATATAAAGGTAACTAACCACAACATTTTATGGGAGCTGGTAAAAAGGAATCTCAATTGGTCTCTTAGCTAGGAAGCTCTCATGCAGCTACTTCAAAAGGAACTTTTATTTCTTCTCCTGTAGGTACCTGTAATACTAATACCCAACAAGACTCCCCGATTCCTCAAGGCTCCCAAATAGCTCAATCGTCAACTATGTCAAAGCCCCTCCCCTCATGTGGATTCCCTGTCTCTCCTCATAGTCCATCTACTCCTCCTAGTCCATCTAGTGAAGTTCCTTCATGGAACCCTCCTTGCTCTCGCAATCCAGCTAGGGAGTCCTTGGGAATCCCTCTAAAAAAATAAAGACAAAAATATTTGTTTTGGGAAAACCATAATAGGTTTCTCACCAACACCTTTGAATCTTTGGAAGATTTTGAGGATTTTGAGGTCATCAAAGGAAATATGCTCCTTGATTGTATCTCATGAAGTGCATGTCCTCAAATGTCAAGGGTTTGACAGATCTTGTGCACAAGTACCTTGTGCATCAAGGTCTGGATGACTTCAAGATTAGATTCAATAGTATTGATATTTTATGCCTTCAAGAAGTCAAAGTCACTAACTTCATTATGTCAAGTACTTGTGAGCCACACCTTTCATACTATGCATGATATAATTAAATGAGGAGTAGTCATCTACCTTTCAAAAATCTACAATTCCAAATTGATCTCTTAGGGATGTGACCCTTTCAATCATGTTTTCTAGGTTGTGATAGAGTTTGATGGCCACCTTCTCAATGTGCTTAACATATATGTGCCTAAATATTCTAATTATTGTTATGCGCTTTGGCGATAGGCAATGATATCTCTCCCTCTTGGTGTTTGGTTGCTCTATGAGAACTTCAATATGATTGAATTCCTGCATGAAAATATAGGTCTTCTTCTCATGCAATGGACCATCAGGGAAAGAGAAACATGAATTTTCATGAAAGAATAGTTGGGGTTATCTAACCCCAATAGATACTTAACCTCTTTGTTCCCTATTAATTCTTGGTTCATATGGTCTAAAAACCAATAGGGTGAGAATCATGTGCTAAAAATATTGTACAGAGCCATGCTCTCATATTCTAATATTTTCTCCTTTGATCAATCCTTGTCCTCTTCCCCCTTTGTCTATATCCACCCCGAGATATTTTTGTTTGAATATTCTCCCATTTATTTTTCCATATTGATTTATTTCACCTCCCTCCTCTTTCTCAATCTCAATTCTACCTTAATACTTCTATTTTGCACCACCCCATGTTGATATCCTATGTCATCAAAATTTGGAACCTGGTCCCCAGACCGAAAGGGGCCTCTAGTTGGATTGATTGGTGGAACATTGTTATCTAACATCCAACTTCCTACACTTGATAGGGTGCAATATTGCCAAGCTTCATCATTGCTCCAACGTTGCTCTCAAGTGGGAGATGGAGGTGGCTTCAACTAAAATGGAGTCCAATCCTTTCAATGATGTGTTTCAGAGGTATTTTGTGGTTGTCAAACACTAGCTTTTGATGATAGAGCACTATGATACCAGATAGAAAAAGATCAATATGAGGTTGAATTAGCTTAAAATTGGTGATAGGGTAACCAAGGAGTTCTTCCAATGCTTATGTCCTTGCAATCAATTTTTGGGTATTAAAAACCTTAACATTAACATAGAGCATATTTTTTATCTTCCTTGTATTCTTTCTACATTTGAAGAATATTACTAGACTATGTTCATGACTTAGACCCTCTCCCTCAACATGACCATGCTATTAAATCCTACCTCTCTTTTGTCCTAGTGTAGCTTTTTGAGTCTCAAAGAGCTACCTATGAAAAGGCCCTATCTTTGAAGGATCTAGAGGAAGCTCTTTCTTAGATGACCAAAAATAAATCCCTTGGTTTTTATGGCTTCCCCTGTGAGTTCTACAAGTCTCTTCGGGATGCTATCAGGTTTTATCTTCTTAAATTTTATCAAGATGTCTTCTCAAGGGGTTCTTTGGGTCCTATTATTAATCAAGGGATTATTAAATTTATCTCTAAGGCTAGTGATATAAGAATATTAAACAATTAGAGGCCTATTACTCTCCTTAATTATTTCTTATAAGATCATCACCAAATCCCTAGATTTGTGCATATACCATCTTCTTCCCATCATTGTGTGCCTAAAGAAAACTGACTTCATTCGGAGTAGGTTCATCCTTGACAACATTCTTACTATCTGGGAAGGCATTGAGTGGATTTTCAATTCCTACCAATAATCATTGTTTATAAAAATTTACTTTGAGAAATCCTACGATAGGATCTATTGGTCATTCATTATAGTCATGCTTAAAGCTATTGGTTTTGAACCCTTCTTCATTAGCTCTATGGAGATGTTGTTCACTGAGGATTTGATTATTTTATCTATTAACAAGCGCAGTGCTTGGACATTGGTCTCTTCCATTCCATTTGATAGGGCTATCCATTGGTGCCATCCTTATATGCCCTTATCACTGAGGGGTTTAGCCATTTACTAGCTAAACACACCACTCAAGGTTCTATTCGAGGAATATCTCTTATCAGAGGTAAGTCTCAATTTATCAATGACCATTTTGTTGATGATTCTTTCCTCACGCTTATTGAGGATGAAGGTGTTATTCAGTACGTGCTTACCTACCTGGACACTTTTTTTCTAGCTTCTAAATCCTCCATTCAATGGAGGGACTCAATGCTACAGGTAATGTCCATATATGATGCCCCATTGACTTAGTCAATATAAGTGGAGGATCATCTAGGAGGGGGAAATATTTCACTTTTTAGGCCTTCCTTTACCATTAATAGTTTAGGGTTAGAGCTATGGAAGTATGCCATTAACATGGTGGAATAGAAACTTACGTAGTGGTCCATGAAGAAGCTCTCCCTTGTTGGTAAATTCTAAATTTGCTTAAAATTCCTTGCAACAACCCATGTTTAATATTCTTCCTGTTGGGTCCTATCCAAAAATTGCTATAAGAAGCTTGATAAGATTCTACAATAATTTTTATGGTCCTCTTCTAGTAATGGTTCAAGATTCCACCATGTTGTCTAGGAGTATTGTTGTCTCCCCAAAAGCCATGGCAAGATTGGCATTCTCAATACCTAGCATCAAGGTTGGGCCCTCTATGTTAAGTGGGTCATCAAAGCCCTTGTGGACAATGAGGCCTAAAATATTCTCATTCATAACTATATTTGTGAAGGTTCTTCTTTTTTTTGTAAGAGTTGGAGGGGCATGGGCTTCCTGTTGGACATTTTGAGTCAAAGTTGTCATTGATGTCAAGGAACGAAGTTGTCATTGATGTCAAGGAATAACCTATAGTTGATGTCAAAATGTCAAAAGGAATAATGCAAAGGTTAATGGCAAAAGAGGTTCATAATATTTTTTAATATTATGTGGAAGCATAAGTAGAATGGTTTTTTATTAAAACCATGGATGAGCAAAAATAAAAGGTTTTTCATAAAAACCCAAGGAAGCTTTTTAAAAAGCCCAAGGAAGTTTTAATATTTATTTTATAAAATATTTAAATTCAAATTGAATTTAAATTTTATAAATAAATACTATTTATACAAAGTGGTAAAACCTAAGAAGTCTTTAATCCTTAATAAAACCAAAAGGATTTAAATATTAATTTATAATATTTAAATTCTAAAGAATTTAAATAATTTATAAATTAATTATTTAATATCAAAGGAGCCGACGTCTAAGAGAAAAAGGAATCCACCAACATTTGAAATTTTGGTGGCATATTGGTATAACAACCATATGCCAAAGTGCCAAATGATTTATCCCTTGTTCGATTTACTAAAGGTCTGTGAGTTGTGTGTTTCGTACGATTTAATGCAAGGAAGAAGACAAAGTTTTCTCTTAAGTGTGTCGGTGAAGAAATAAGACGAAAGATGCCCTAACCCTCATAACCATCCAACATGGTGGTCTAGTGGTAAGTTGGAGTGAGCTAGGGTGCTTGTGAGCGAGAGGACCCACTTTCAAATCTTGGTAGGCAGCATTTTGAGTGGACTTGGTCAGCATTTTGAGTGGACTTGGTTAGGCACCCAAGGAAGTGGCAAAAATCCTTTTTGGATGAGACACCAAGAGGGAGAAGATAGAGCACGTGAGGGAGAAGATAGAGCACGTGGTGCTCTTACCTCCCAAGGTGAGTGCCTAGCTCACACGGCGGTTGGAGCCACGGCTAGGGCGCTGGTAGAGGCAACATCATGAGTTTGAATCTCACCAAGGCAAAGGTAATAAATTTTTAATATATTTTGTGATGCCTAAGGTTTTGACATAAGGTCTTAGGGAGTTAAAAGGGGTAGATAAAAAGTATTTTTAATTAATAATTATTTTGGTTAATTGGAGGAATAAGAAGTTAGATTTATTTTTAAATAAAGTACTTATGACATATTGGTTTATTGGAGATTAAAGTGTTGGTTAATTTTTTTTTTTTTTTGTGGAAAACATCCCAAAAGGGATGCCACTTTCGGGTAAGACCCAAGGAGGCAGGGGTATCCATTCCGCCAAAAACGCCCAGGACTCGGACCTGGCCTACCACCTTTGACATACTCAAGGAGCAAACAAACACACAAAACCAATTTAAAAATAAGTAAATAACAACAAAAATAATAAAATAAAATAAAAAACATGCTCCTTGAGTGTGTCAAAAACAAAAGCACAACCAAACACGCACAATAAGATAAAAGAAACCACAACACAAACCACATAGAAAAACACAAGAACCACATAACAAAACACAAACAAGACAAAAACAACAGAACACTACAAAGACATAACCCAAAAAAAACATGAAAAATAAACACAACCAAAACCTAAAAAAATTAAAAAATAAAATAAAAATAAAAAACAACCAACAACAGACAATAAACAAAAACAAAAAACATAGAAAACACTCACACATAAAAACACGAAATAACACAAACAAAGAGAAACCCAAGAACAAGAACGAAAAAAACACAAGAACAATAACAAAAAACATAAAAAAAAAAAAACAACAAAAACACAAGAACAACAAAAAACAACACAAAGAACACAAAAACAAAACAAAACAAAAGAACCCACCCACCTTAAAAAACTAAACAAAAAAAAAAAATTGAACAAAACAATGACCTATCTAGACCAGAAGACTATTAAGGCAAGAATCAACAGAGGAAACAAAATAAAGAATAGAATGAGCTAGGGAACTAAAAAAAACTGAATGAACCAAAGAGAAGCAAAAAAAAAAAACAAGAAGAAACTAGGTACCTTCAGAACTGGAGCCATCCAAAGAAATGATAGAAAGAAGAGCTTCCCTAATTTGAGAAGCCCACCATATAGGAGGGTGGCCATAACAAGTAAGATCACCTTTGTCCAAAGCCCAATTAGCTAAAGCATCAACACTCTTGTTTTGATCTCTGACCACATGATTGTAATCAACTTTCAAAAATCCCATCTGGATTAATTGAATCTTCTCAATAATTCTTTTTATTCTCCAATCCACCTTATGATTCTTAGAAGGAGTCTTCAAGAGATTAATCATAAGTTGAGAGTCAGACTCAACTAACACCTTTTCCCATCCAACCTTAGTAGCCTCCTGAAGGCCTCTGAGGATACCATACCCCTCAGCAAGGTTATTGGAAAGAATACCCAAATTCTCAGCAAAAGTAAAAACCAGGGAGCCATCTGAAAGTCTACCAATTCCTCCCACCTTGGCTTTTCCAGGGTTCCCTCTAGAGGCTCCATCGGTATTGACTTTTCCAAAATCCTTAGGAGGAGGTTGCCAATTTCTAGTCCTATCCATCTTACTAATACTCACATTCCCTTTAAGTTGGTTGCCCTTAGAAGATTTAATCTTCAATCTTTGCATCACTTGATCCCATCTTTGGTGGGAGTTTTGGGGGTGATTAAGGAGTTGATGGACTGATTCAACTAAGTTGGCTATGGTCTTTTGCCAAATATAGTGAATATCCTTCCTATCTTGATTAAAAATTTGGTTGTTCCTTTCATTCCAAATATTCCAAAGAAGAATGGTAGAACCCATCCAAACTAACTGCCTAATAAAATGATCAACACCCTCTTGATTAGGCCAATCCCTCCAAAGCTGTTCAAAAGTAAAAAAATTGGACCACTATAAGCCAAGTAAAGTGGCCATTCTCCTCCATAGCTCAGAGGCTAAAGTACACTCAATAAAAATATGGTTGATATTTTCTACATTCTCTTCACACATTTCACATCTAAAAGGGCCATGAAAACCACGCTTCATAAGTTGCTCACCGGTAAGCACCCTACGATGCAATAAAAGCCAATTAAAGAACCTCACCTTAGGCCAGAGCTTTTGAGCCCACAATCGAGAAAATATGTCAGAAGAATGGTTGGGATTATTATGGCATAAGGTCAAATAACCTTGAGCAACTGAATACTCACCCTTAGTAGTGTTGTTCCATCCAAAACAATCTTTTTCATGGGACCAAGAGAGGGATCTCATATGAAGGATGCCTTGGATATCTTGTCTTTGCCTTTCTGGGATTTGAATAGGCCAGTCCTCAATAGGGATCCAATATCTACCAACCTTTGAATTACCGGTATGGTACCGATAGTAATTAGCCACCTTTATCCAATTAGCTCGGTGAAGCTCCTCCATCCAAGGCCTCCAATCGGGAAACTGAGTTATCAAAGGCTTGTGACCATCCCAAGAATCTGTCCAAAAATTTGCATGTTGACCATTATGAATGATCCAAAATAATTTTTTCTTTATCAAATCCTCACCGGTCTTAAGAACTGCTAAAATGGGAGAACCTTTGGTAGGAAGTTGATAGCGAACAAGGTCTTCAGGACTTTTGTTCTCGGCATATTTAGCACGGAGATTATTGGCCCAAAGAGCATTGGGGTTATGCAACATCCTCCAATATAATTTAGCAGCTAAAGCTTTGTTGTTATTAATTGAAGACCGGAATCCTAACCCCCTTCACTCTTAGGAAGACATAAAGTATCCCATTTCACCAAGGCCCATTTTCTTTTCTCCTTAGTACCACTCCAAAGGAAACGATGACTGATTTGATCCAATTCTCGAAGAACAACCTTTGGGATATTCAAAATGGAAGAAACATAAATAGGAATAGCTTGAAGGACTGATTTTACCAAGGTGATTCTACCCCAGGAAGAAAGCCACTTGTTGGTCCACTTTCCAATTTTCTTCTTGACTTTGTCCAACAACCAATTCCAATATTTATTTTTCTGCCTTTGAATATTTATGGGAATACCTAAATAAGTGATTGGAAGAGAGGTCTTCTTATATCTTAATTTATCCAAGACCATGGATTCTTGTCTAGCAGAGCAGTGAAAGAAAATAACTTTAGATTTGTCTTCATTGATCAACTGCCCAATAGCCTTAGAAAAATAGCTAATGATTTGCTTAATATTAGAAGCTTCCTTAACTGTAGCTTTACCTAAAAGAGTAGAGTCATCCACAAATTGAAGATGAGAGATAGGTCTAGCTCCATGAGCAATGGTAACTCCCTCAAGGGTTTTGTTTTCCCTCTTTTTGGTTATAGTCCTACCCAAGCATTCAGCAAGAATGATGAATAAATAAGGGGATAGCGGGTCACCTTGCCTAATACCTCTGGAAGCTGGGAAAGACTGAGAAGGCCTGCCATTGATAAGAACTAAGTAGGAAACTGAAGAGATACATCCCATAATCCAATCCATCCAATCCTTAGAGAAACCAAATTGCCTCAAAACTTTGATAAGGAAGTGCCAATCCACTCTGTCATAAGCTTTGGATAAGTCTAACCGAATGAACATGGAAGGAGAATTTTGCATATCCATGGAATGGATGGCTTCTGAGCAAGAACTATCTCATCTACTATTTGACGTCCTTCCACATAACCCCCTTGCTCTAGGGAAATAATCTTATGCAAAAGAGGCTTCAACCTTTACTGCCATGATTTTAGTAATGATTTTGAGAAGAACATTACATAAAGCAATAGGTCTAAAAGCTGAGATATGATCAACCTCTTGAGCTTTTGGAACAAGAGTAATATAAGTTTTATTGATAACCTTCAAAATTTCTTTGGCTTTCCTGGCTTCTTCCACCACCTCTAATAAATCAACATGAAGGATATCCCAGAACTCTTGGTAGAACTCAATGGGAAAACCATCAGGACTTGGGGTTTTCCCTTTTTGCATTTTAAAAACTACTTGTTGAAGCTCATTGATAGTAACAGGAGCAGTCAAAATAGAGTTCTCCTTCGAAGTGATAAGAGAAGGGATTGCTTGAAGAACATTTTGTTGTGAAGCTGAGTCAAGAGGAGTAGCAGCAAAAATATTGGAAAAGTAATCAACAACAATAGAGTTCATGCCATCCCAAGTATAAACAACATCTCCAGAATCTGATTTTAAGGAAGAAATAAAGTTGTGAGATCTTCGAGCTAGAAGATATTTGTGGAAGAAATTTGTGTTTCGATCTCCTTCTTTGAGCCATTGAATTCTAGATTTTTGCTTCCATAAGATTTCTTCTCTTTTTCCCCATTCCTCTAACTGAGTTGTGAGTTTAATTTCATCTGCACTTCTCTTCTCTGTGAGGCCATCTAAATGGATTTTCTTATTCAAATTTTCAAGATGAGCAATAACTTCATGTTTTTTTATGAACATCCCCAAACTCTTTCCAGTTCCAAGTCTTGATTTTGGATTTAATGTATTGCAGTCTTTTGGCAAAACAGAACATCTTAGTCCCATGCCTAGGTTTACCTTCCTTCCACCATTGTTGCACACGAGGTCTGAAGGAAATGTCTCTAAGCCACATTAATTGAAAATGAAAAGGAGAGAAACTCACATTGGTTTTCCACATTTCCACCATGACTGGCCAATGATCCGAACCAGCATTATTAAGAGTCTTCACTTTAGGAATGTGACCATGGATTAAGAAATTTTTAGAGAGCAAAAACCTATCCAATCTCTCCATTATACAAGCTAAGCCTTGCCTTCTATTAGACCAAGTCATAAGGCCATTATCTGGTTGGATATCCACAAGATGGAGGTTTGCAATATATTCACTCATGAGGTCAGTGCTTTTGTCCAAATTTCTATTTCCCCCCTTTTCTCATCCAGAGAGAGGATGGTATTGAAATCTCCTCCGATCAAGATCCAAGCTTTAGGAAAATGAGAGATAATATGAGTAATATCCTTCCACTTGTCTTCTTTTTTCCTCCAAAGAAGTCGGAGCATAAACAGTAATGCAGAGCATAATCTGGTTGGAATGTCTACTTTGAATAGCTATAGCCAACAAACCCCAACTGCCAACCATATGGTGAATAACTACCTCTTTTGGGTCCCAAAGACAAGCAATGCCACCCGAAGTCCCTTGGGAGCCGAGGGAAACCACTTTTCTAGCTGGCCAAATTTTACTTGGCAATTAAGTCCATATCCTCCATTGACATCTTTGTTTCTTGAAGGAAAACAAGATGTGGATGATTTATCTGAATCATTCTTCTAATTTCATTTTGTTTTGAAAGACTCCCTTTGAGTCCTCTAATATTCCAAGTGATGATCTTCATTAATACCGGGGCTAAAAAATTTGGGAAGGGCATTAATCTTACCTTCCTCTACAAGCTTTTCACCTTCTTTTACCATATGATATTGATTGGTCTTGCGACCTACTTTTTGATTAGAATCCATCTTCAATTTTTTTTTCCCTGTTTCTTGACTTATTCCAATTGAATCTGAGATGGCTTCTAACCTTGAAGAATGCTCGTACACGGCCAAAATTTTACTAGATGGTTCAACGGAGTCTATATTGGGACCTGCATTATTTGAAGTTTTGACATTTGAAATATTGTTTTTCTTGTGTAAATTTTCTCCTTTTTTTCTATTGAAAACCTTTGATTTGTTGGTTTGTCTCTGAGTTCTTCCCTTCATATTTAAATTGTGTTTCTAAGATTTTAGTTTCCATTATTTCCTCTTCCTCACTTGGGACATCATTTGTGGAAAGGATTTCAAACATATTAGCAGATGACTTTGATTGATCCTTCATAACTGGTTTTTTTAGAGTGTTCTTCTTCTTAGGTATTTGGAAACCTCTTGAGTTTATATCTTCTTTCTTTTGATCGGGAATTTTATTTGGGCAAGCACTGGCCAAATGACCATATTCATGGCAAATTCTACAATGAAAAGGAATGTTCTCATAGTCCACTACTTGCTCCCAAGTGTCTTCCCCAAATTGTAATGTGATATTTTTAGGTAGGGGTTTGTCAAAATCCATTAAAACACAAATCCGAGCATAAATAATATGTTCAAAATTTTGAGTACAATCAGCAGTCATCATAAAAGTTCCTAAAGAGTTTCCAATTGAAGAAAAAATAGTAGGATTCCAAAATTCAATAGGGAGGCCAAAGAGTCTAACCCACACGGGAGCTATAGAAGGCATCTCTTCTTCGACTTTAAATTTAGTATGCCAGAGGCTTCATGAAAAGCCCTGCCCTTCCAAAAACCAAGGACCCCTTGGAAATTTTTCTCTCTATCTTCATTATTAGCAAATAAAATAAGAAAATAACCATTTGGATAAATAGAGATTTGTAACTCACCTTTAGTTTTCCAGCTTTTTGTAGCCCAGACTTTGAAAGCGAGATAGACTCGGACGAAAACCCACGAACCGACAAATTAGTCCTCTTTTTTCCAAATCTTCAATGCCGGTCTGAATGTTACCCATATCAAGCTTAACAATAGGAGTTCCATGAGCTGCTTTAAGACATCCTGACTCCATTTTCTTGGGATCAATCTTAGGCATTCTTAGAGGTTTATGGGAAGCCCTAATATTGATATTAGCATTGGGCTGAGGCTGTCCACCACGAAGGGCATCCCTAAAATTCATTTTTGGGGCTGAGTCTTCGAAATTCTTACCCTTGATAGGGGGTTTTCACAGTAGAATTATTTTGTGGGTGCACCTTAGCACCAGATTCACTTGAGATATGAGCCATTTTTTGATCAACTGCTTGAAACTTGTTTTGTGATCTCTTTAATCCTTGCCCTAGACGTCGTGGAAAGGTATGGTTTTCACTTTTCTTTTGTGCAGCAAATTGGAAGCCGTTGTCACTCAAGTTCATAGTATGATCTGTTGAAAGACAAATTTCTAACCCATATTGTATCCCCTGCAACATTTCCTGCTAAAATATTGAGCATAAACCACAAAAATATTGGCCGCTAGGGCCGAAGGCCCTAAAAACCAACCTCTGGAGCTGCTTGCACTCAACCCAGATGAAACCCTCGCATAGCCGCTTGCCAAATATCTCGTTCACACATAGGGATGCGCTAGGATCTGTGTTGCTCCAAATGATATGAAAATTGGTGGAGACATTCTAGGGTTTTTCAGGCATCTACCCTCAAAATTTTAGCTCAATCCGAGTCCGGATGAGTGAGATATGGCCAAAATGAGTTCGGCAGTTTGGGCAGTCCTGCGAAAAATGTCTAATCAATTTTGACTCTCAAATAAATTTTTATATTAAATTTTGAGAGGACTTCTTGCGATTGAGTTATTTTGAGAAGGTTATTTTATTGACATTATTTCTAGTATTGAATATTATTTTAATTGGGAGATTATAAGGTGTGTTTGGTCAATTATTGTTGATGGATGCTTTCTTTAAGATGGAGTAATAAGGTGTATGTATGTTTTGATATTTACATTGTATTTTTGAGAGAGTTTATCATCTTATAACTTCCTTGAGCTTGGAAAAGAAGTGTTTGTGGTTGTGGCATATTTTTGAGGTTCCTTCATCATCAAGAAAATGGTATGGGGACATTCTTCCATAATTGAGTTGATTGGTTGGTTTTCTGAAAAACAAGTTTGGAGTGAAAATGACTTAATTAGGTTTCCTTATTGAGTGTGTTGATTTTATGCTTCAAGGTTTTCTGGAATAAAGAGTTGTTGTTAAAATCTTGTTTGATAAGCATTGTTGTTGAAGCTATTGGTTAAGTGAAGAACTTGAACTAGGGTTTGAAAAGAACATGAGTATCATTGTTATGTGAGATTGGTTGATAAGCATTGTTGGAAACATTTTGAGTGAGTGTTCATATGCTTGGACTAGGGTTTGTAAGCAATAATTGTTTCATTGAGTGATTGGTTGAGTAGAGTTGGTTGAGCCTAGTCAAGTGGATGTCTGAAGTGATTGTTCAAGTTATATAAAAAAACTAATCTATATTATGAATTGATTTGAGAAAGTGATTGAGCATTGAGGTGAATGTGAAGCATATTGAGTCTCTAAAAATTCTCTATATATTTCTAAAAGAGTGATTGAAAGTTATTGAGCATTGTGATGAGTATAGAGCATATTGAATCTCTAACAATTCTCTTTATGTTTCTATGAGATTGGACAAGTTCTAGTGTGGACTTGTTGAGCAGAAATGAGGTAAGTCTTTGAGAAGACTTGTGGACAGATTTATGTAAGCTTTTGTGGAAGCTTACAATACAGATTGAGAGCAGATTTGGATAAGTTCTAGTGTGGACTTGTTGAGCATATTTGAGGCAAGTCTTTGATAATACTTGTGGACAGATTTGGGTAAGCTTTTGTGGAAGCTTACAATATAGATTGAGAGCATATTTGGATAAGTTCTTGTGAGGACTTATTGAGCAAATTTGGACAAGTTCTATAGAGGACTTGTGGAAAGATTAGTGTGAGCTTTTATGGAAGCTTGCAAGGCAGATTTAAGACAAGTTTTTGAGAAGACTTGAGAGAAGAATTGATTGATTTGTTCAAACCTTGAGTTAAGGTTTGGGGCAGATCCAACAGAGTTGATTTGAGATTGATTCAAGCTTTGAGTTAAGGCTTGAGGATGGATATTGAGGATAAATTTGTGCTAGACCGAAGGACTGTGTTTAGTACATATTCAAGGATAGATTTTAGTGCAGATTTGAGGATAGGTTTATGCCAGGCCAAATACAGATATTGAACAAATTTGTGCTAGATCAAAGGACTGTGTTTAGTGCATATTTGAGATAGAGCTTTGGAGGTGACAGAGTACAAAGGACGACAGTCTCCAGTGGATAGAGATCCATTAACCAGGGTAGTGAGTACAAGTATCTTCAGTGGATAGAGATCCATTAGCCAGACCAGTGGAGGCAATAGTTCTTCTAGAAGATCACCAGCCAAAGCAAGAGGAGAAAGGAGTTCTCCTATGGATAGAGAAACACGAACTTGATTAAGGGGATTGTTGTCTCCTTTCGACAGAGGTCCATAAACATTGTAATAGGGAAAGGATTCCCAATAGATTGATTAAGAAATTTTTTAGTAAAATATTTTCTCTATGGAGTAGCCCACATTGGGCGAACCAC
This sequence comes from Wollemia nobilis, assembly GCA_028583015.1. Taxonomy (NCBI): domain Eukaryota; kingdom Viridiplantae; phylum Streptophyta; class Pinopsida; order Araucariales; family Araucariaceae; genus Wollemia; species Wollemia nobilis. The sequence continues at coordinate 946,061 of JAQPPZ010000400.1, read as the reverse complement.
GCAAATTTGATGTTTCTATTGTGTGTGGTGATTTTTACATTACTTTGATTACTGCTATTTATATTTCTATATATACATTGCATAATATTGATTGAGAAAGAAAAATAAAAAAAATTCTTATACTGTTCATCCCCCTTTAGTATAAGCTTATGTTCTTCATTCCCTTCCCTCCTTGTTGTTATTATGTCTATCAAAGTGATAGAATACTTTTTCATTAGGAGCATTTGGAAATCTTGGGAGAGTGTTAAGCCTTGATCAATATGGAATGGCCTCTCCATCAACCAAATGAATGTTTTTTTGTCGTCTATCATCACCTACCATGGTTATACACTTGTGTAGGTTAGTTGGGTTCATATGCTTAGATTTTTTTGTAAAGGTGTGTGGTGCATCATTGAATTTCTTTTCTCATCCTACCATGGATTGGCTTCCATGGGATGAATTTAGAGTCAAATTTGGGCTTAGGCACTTTGACAAGGACACTTTTAAGACCGTCAAGGCTACTCTCCTTGACTCCATGTTTCACAAAATATCTATGTTTTCGTAGTGACCTTGGTGGAAGGAATGGAAGTGGTATCCAAACACTCTTCTACGAAATAACAAGGACTATTTCGGGTATGGTTGGCTCTCTCCTTGTCTTACCATGATTGATTGGCTCAATCAATGATGGAATGTATCTTCTCATTGGCTTGTTTGGATGCAAAAGTTCTAGACGACCTGAGCTCCTTTCTTGGAACCCAATCTTTCCTATTTTTCCTGGAGTCTTCTTCACCAAGGGCATCATGTTGGGGAGCATCTCCAACATTTAGGTATCCCTAGCCCTTCTTTTCCTTTTTTTCTTCAGTCTAAGGATTTTATCCATATTTTTGGGTTTGTGCTCGTGCTCATTCCCTTTAAGCGTGGTTTTTCCCTTTTTAGACCCTATTTTTGTGCCACATTTGAGTGGAAGCATATCATTTTGGGAAACCCCCTATCCTTATCAACTATTTTCTTTGAAATGTGGTACTTGTTTCATATGACAACCCTATACATCATATGGAAAGCTAGAAATAATTGTGTCTTTGGTAAGTGTTCTCTTCACATCTCTGCTTTAAAAAAATCTAATACTTCATCTGTGTATTTTTAGATGTGATTCAGTCTAATAATATGGTTATGGAGCTCTCTCATATTCAAGAGTTGATTGATCATTGGGGGAATACTCTATGCACAATAAATTGGGTTTCTCTTGAGCAAGATTATCCTTAAAGTCGGTTTGATTCTAGACAACATTGTCGCTCGATCCCAAATCACACTCCAACCCCAGCTCAAGGTCCTCCTCCTTACAAAGTTGGCCCTAACAACCTGACTACTCTCTCTTCCTTGACTCGTCAACTCGACGCTTGGGACAAGTTTAGTTCTCTGATATTTACTACCAATGAGGATTTATTTGATCGTGCCTAGGAAGATGTTCTTGGCACTTCTTCTTTCAGACAAGGATGGGGTTTCGTGCCAAAGTATTTAGATGATAATTTTGGGTGGGATTCGATCCCAATGGTGGTTAAACTTGTGTAATGGATATTCACCATTGCGAGGATTCCCTTTATTTTCTTTTGCTCTTATGGCATGTGCTCAACCGTCATTTTAAATATATAATCATTTTGTTCTCTTAATTAGTTGATAGTGTCTGCCCACCAATTTTGTAAGGTGGTTTTGATCAGCTATTACTTGGCTTCTTGGTTTCCTACATTGTTTTAACAATAGTGATTTTTTGATTGATGGCGTTGGCCACATGGAGTGTTTATATGCCTTTTTTTTGTAAAAATGTATTCTATTAATCTTTTAATATAAATGCCTTTTTAAAGATATGTATTTTATATAATATAAAAATTATTATTTTTCTGCAAGGAAACCTTTATAAACCCTAGCCTATTGGGTAAATATGAAGTCAACATAACTTGACCATACAAAGAATCGAACTAAAGCAACCCACAAACAAGCACTCAATTGCTACCAATCGGAATATCTCTTTTGGGTTATAATTTTAGGATGAAGCATGAGTTTTTGAAAGGGGTCCCAATCCCCTCGTATCAAGGTTTAAACTTGGGTCTCTTGGATGAAAACCCAAAGACATACCACTATCTCTCACATGACAAAAATAACTCACTTATATTACACCCTTACTTTATTTTGTAAGCTTTCAAATTAGTCTTCTCTTTAAAAATCAAGATATTTAACCAATTGAACTCATACCATTTAATATATAATTTACATTTTTCTAATAATAAAATCCATTAGAATAACACAATATAATATTATCATAATACAACTTGTATATTAAAAACTTTGAATATCTATATTTGAAATACATATTTTTATAGAATAATACAACCATAATAAATCTAGATCTGTTGTTTTTTTTAATAGGATTTTGAAAGGGTTGCCTTTTGCCTTTTACATCAACTTAGTCACATCAAGTTATATAGCCTTTTTGGTGGTGCAAAGATTTAAACTTTGGTATAAACTACAACATACATATGTCCTAACCATTGAACCAAAACCTCATTAGCTAATTAATTTGGATTTTAAAATATAAAATATTTTACAATTAAAAATATATATTTGTTCCAAGGGGATAATGCAACGGTTCGGGCTTTAGCTCTTCTTCGAAAGGTCCAAGGTTCAAACCACGGTGTGAGCGAGTGTGTGAGGGGATGGGTGTGTGGTGGTTGTGTGTTAAATTCCCTATTGATAAGCATACCTCTCGACTTTATGAGGGGTCATGGTTGAGGGGAGCTTGCTCAGCCTTGTGCTTTGGTCGTAAGGGTTTCTTTTATATATATATATATATTTGTTTTTTTTCTTTTTATAAACTTATAATATTAAAAAATTTCTTAACAATTATAAAAATTTTAATATCATTATTAATTCTAAAGTATTTAACTCAAACCATATATAACCTTTGCAATTGATCTTGAATATGCTTTGAATTCTTAAATTAACATCCGCACCAGGTAACATACTTGGTAAGTTCCCTCAATCCTCGGAAGGAGGTTCGGGGTTCAAGCTTGGCGGCCTACGTCGGATACAAAACACCCCTTAGCTAACCTGAGGGGTATACCCAAATGGACTAGACCCCATGGAACGGAAATTCCTAGCCCCTAGGGGATATGGGGAACGATTTTCCTCAACATAAGGTTTAAGTCCTAGGGGGACATCGCAACGGTTCGAGCTTTGGCTCTTCTTCGAGAAGTCCAAGGTTCAAACCATGGCGTGGGCGAGTGTGTGAGAAGGTGGGTATGTGGTGGTTGTGTTAAATTCCCTATTGATAAGCATAACTCTCGGCTTTACAAGGGGTCATGGTTAGGAAGAGACTACTCAACCCAAAGCATATATACCCTTTGCAATTGATCTTGAATATGCTTTGAATTCTTAAGTTAACATCCGCACCAAGTACCTTACTGGTAAGTTCCCTCAATCCTCGAAAGGAGGTTCGGGGTTCAAGCTTGGTGGCCTGCATCAGATACAAAAAACCCCTTTTTAACCTGAGGGGTATACCCAAATGGACCAGACCCCATGGAATGAAAATTCCTAGCCCTTAGGGGATATGGGGAACGATTTTCCTCAACATAAGGTTTAAGTCCTAGGGGGACATCGCAACGGTTCAAGCTTTGGCTCTTCTTCGAGAAGTCCAAAGTTCAAACCGTGGCGTGGGCGCGTGTGTGAGAAGGTCAGTATGTGGTGGTTGTGTATTAAATTCCCTATTGATAAGCATAACTCTCGGCTTTATGAGGGGTCATGGTTAGGAAGAGACTACTCAACCCTATGCATGGGTCGTAGAGATTTCTCATACTAACTAAATAAAAAACAAAAAAAACAAAAAAATATTTTAATAAATAATTATAAAAGATATAAATATTAAAAATTTTAAAATAAATTTTTGCAAACACTTAATTTTGGAAACACATCAAAGCAAATAAAAAAATTGAAGAATATAATAATGTAACCTATGATCCTTAAGATATGAGAAACTATGTATATATAGAAAAGGCCATCCCATAAAAATAACTTTAATATATTCTTCTCCGCTTTTCAGTAGATATCTCTTCTTATCACCGTAGCATCTCACCCCATTCCATCATTACTTCACGGTGTGGGAGTCTGACTTGTCAATGTACTGATTTTTTTTTTTTTTTTTATATAAAGTATAAAATATATTTAAAAATAAATGGATAAATATGTTATGGGATTAACACTATCAACAGAAGAAAAATATTTCTTTCAAAATAGAGCGGGAATCCAAGTAAACAATTTATAATTTATAGAACCGATGGAAAATAGAATAAAATGATTACAAAATAATGAGGATTAACCAACCCTAATTCCCACCCAAAGACTTTGACAACAAGTCTCTTCCCTGTCCAGAAGTGTCAGGAACATAAAGCTAGCCATAAACTCTTAAATTATCCCAGGCATCAAGTCGAGGAGTTGGGGGAGAGAGGAATAATCATGTAGCCATGAACATCTTTGTAAGCACTTTGAGCTGGGATAGGAGTGCAATTTGGAAGTGCGCAACACAATTGTATGGACTTAGACCTGCTACGAGAAGTATCCTGAATTATTAAGCACGGTGTGTTTCCCTATTGATCAATAAGCTCTTGAAGATGAGTGAGTTTCATGGCCACCTTATTGACCTGTAATCTGAAAATACATACATGAAATAATATTAGACTTCTCAAAAGTAAAGATGTGCAAAAATACAGTCATTTCTAGCTCTCCATATACTGAACATGGTTGTCATACAAAACAAGTGTCACACTTAAAAAATAACTGGTAATGACGGGGGTCTTCCAAAATGAAACAAGTGAATCATTTATTTTATTACTTCAACCTTGATTGAGCTTCATGATTTTCAATGACTCCATATAAATCAAACTTGAAGGGAAAGAAGGAAATATATATATATATATATATATATATATATATATATATATATATATATATATATATAGTTTAATGATAAACCTATATAAATATTTTATATAATTTTAAGTTGGTTATATAAAATTAAAAAAAGTTTAATTTGTATTATATTGTAATTATATAATGATAGGTTAAAATTGAAAAGAGTTTTGTATTATATTGTAATTATATAATGATAGGTTAACAATTATATATATATATATATATATATATATATATATATATATATATATATATATATATTATTTGGTAAGATTTAAACCTAGTTTTTTTTTAAAGTTAAAAAATTAATAATTTAATGTTTACCTATCAAATGACATTAGTTGAATTGGTTAGATTCTTCAACTTTCAAGGACACTAAAGTTCAAATCTATAATGTTTAATTGTCAAGTTATTGTAATACCATTATATGGTCATGATGTAATATATTGTATCACTATATGGTCATGATGTAATAGTGAGGCCCGCTTCAATCCCATATAGCTCATTGAAAAAAATGTTAAGGTTTACCTCTGAGATTTGAATCTTAATTTAAGATGCAAAATTTTTCACTCCTAATCAATTGGACATTTCATATGTACATTATGTATGGAGGAGAATGAAACTTTTAACCACCTTTTTATAGAATACCCCACAATGATGAAGCTATGGAAAATGTTGGCATCTTTTCTAGGTCTGCATTGGACCAACAATCATTCTATAGAAGAGATATGAAGAGAATAAAATAATTAACGAGGAGTAGATGGTTATGTGGGGAAAATAGAATGGACAAGGATGACAATCCTACATTGGAATATTTGGAATGAGTGAAATAGAAGGATCTTCAAACAAGAGATTAGAGATATCCATTATATGTGGGTGAAGACCATATCCAATATAATGGATACTATCCAATTCATGTTGAAGCAACCACAAAAATAACATCAGCAATGGGAGCAAATAATGGTAAGACTCAAGATCAGTTCACAGAAGGACAGAGTTAGAAGAGTCAAACCACAAGACAAAAGGATGGATAGAAACCAAAAATGACAATGACCACCATTGAGATTTGGAAAGGTAAATACAAATGGGTCGTTGAGGGTTAACCTAGGCATGGCCAGTGTAGGGGGAATAGGTAGACTAGTGGATGGTATCCTAGCATTCACATTTGCAACAATTTTAGGTACACTTTCCAACAACATTGTTGAGGGATATGACATTTTGAGAGGGATGTAGGAGATCTCAAGGTCGGATTGAATAGAGTGGAGTCAATCTCTCAATATAATGGATACTATCCAATTCATGTTGAAGCAAACACAAAAATAACATCAACAATGGGAGAAAATAATGGTAAGACTCAAGATCAGTTCATAAAAGGATAGAGTTAGAAGAGTCAAACCACAAGACAAAAGGATGGATAGAAACCAAAAATGACGACCACCATTGGGATTTGGAAAGGTAAATACAAATGGGTCGTTGAGGGGTAACCTAGGCATGGCCAGTGTAGGGGGAATAGGTAGACTAGTGGATGGTATCCTAGCATTCACATTTGCAACAATTTTAGGTACACTTTCCAACAACATTGTTGAGGGATATGACATTTTGAGAGGGATGTAGGAGATCTCAAGGTCGGATTGAATAGAGTGGAGTCAATCTCTCAATTATTATTCAACTACCTTAAATCCCTATTGATAATTAAGAATGTCAATTGGAGAATTCAAAGGATTGTAGAGAAAATCAGATGAATACAAAGTAGTTTTGCAGAGGTGATATACACCCATGTACCAAGAGAGAAGAATAAGGAAACTGATGGTATGGAAAACTAGGCTTTGGACAAGGGAGACCTCATTTGTTATGGGCACCCTCCTAAGTGGTGGGCACAAGAAATAAGGGAAGAGCTTATGCATATTCAATATATTGATGATAAAATTCTTGGTAATGTGTAGAGATTTAGTGTTTTGTGACATCTTTTTATTGATAAGGATTTTGGTTCTTAGTACAATGGTTGAGATAGATAAAATTGATGTATCTAATGTCAAAACATGGATGAAAATCATGATGGCCTAGAAATGCCAAAGATGTAATATGATTTGATGATCTATATAATATAATCACTCTTTTTATCAAAAATAAAGTAAAATAATTTATAACATCCACAAGACCATAGGCCATATAGGGTGATCCTCATGGAGATCTTGTTTGTCCACTATTTCGAAGTATGGTATATAACCCTACCCTTTCCACTTTGAAGCTTGAAACTTTTATTTAAAGTTCAAAAGTCTTCAATTTGATTATTTTTTTATGTCTTGTTAACAATATTTTTTTAGATTTGGTTAGTGTGAGAAACTCCTACGATCGACATTCAGGGCTAGGCATCCCCATCCCATCATGACCTCTCATAAGGAGGAGATTTGAGTTTATCAATAGGGAATTTAACAGATAACCATACACACACACTACGGTTTGAACTTTGGACCTCTCGAAGAAGACCAAAGTCCAAACCGTTGCATTGTCCTCCCGAGACTTAAAATATTTTTATTTTTATTTTTATTTGTGTACAAGCTCACTCATAAATGCACACCATGTCCCATCGTGGTTTGAAGCTAGATAATTTGCTATTATTTTTTATTATAACCATTCTTTAAGAAGACCTTGTTAAGGTATACTTAGTCTTGTTTCAAATAATATCTATTGAAGATTCTTGTTGCTTTAGAGATAATGGTTCTTAGAACACTCATTTTTTGGATAAAATACTAATAAGATGTTGCAAGTATAAAGTTGTCCAATTCATTTTCTTGAGACTTATTTAGATAAGGATCCATAGTCTTTCCATATAATTAACACCGTTAGAAAATTTTTATTACTTAAAGTTCACATCTTGGTCATTTTGTACAAGTTGTGTCCTTATTTTTATTTTTAAAATAATTCAAGATTGCAGATGTTGTTGGGTTCGCAGGGTGGAAGGTTGGGCAGCTAGAACCCTAGTAGGGGGTTGGGGGAAGGAGGTTGGGCCAGTTGAAGGAACCTCAACATCCAGCTTTGTTGATGGGTAGATGGCTAGACCAGGCTATGGTTGGACTCCAATAGGATCTGTGAGCTTTTTTCCTTCATAGATTTTTGTGTTGGAGGGTTTTCCTATCGTCGGGGGGCACTCTGTTGCATATCTCCTCTTTTGATTGGTTTTGTTTTATCTCTATGGTGTGCTTCGGTTCGAGAAACTTTATTCTAGTATATTTTTTCAACTGAGACATAATCCAAATCCTAGGGTTCCAACACTAACATTTTTATCCGAGATTCTCTCTTAGGTGCTACGCTGGGTATTTTTTGTTTTTCTTTCCAAATGCCTTGAGAGTGGTTTTCTCCAACGAGATGTGGATTTCTTGGTTATTATTTATGATGTTTCCCGTCTGGTGGGTCTTTCATTGGCTAGATGAGTGAGCCCTATGGGCTTATTTTTTGATATGTTGTGGATTTTTTTGGTCGGTATTTTCTAGTGTTGTTTTCTTAAACTAGTTGTTGTTATGAGGGGTTGTCCTATTACATGCTTTGTTGGATGGATTTGTTGATCGTGATGACAGGATTCTCTTGTTCTCCTTTCTTGTGAGGCAAAAAATGCTTCGGTTTGGGTGATATTTATTTGTAAATTTATTTTAACCGATAACATTTTTGTTATTCTACTATTTTTCTTCGATGCTTTAGATTCCTAAGCACACGATGGTTTGATCGTGGAGCAATCTCTTGTATTTGCTTGATAAAAATATGCGGCTTATTTTCTAGAAGGTTGTTTCATTGAATTTTAGGGTTTGATTCATGGAATCTAGCTCAGTCTTTCTTGATGTCTTATTGCTAGATCTAAGATTTGGGGATGCCTTTCAAAACCCTACTTGTAAGAGGTTCGGGGACCTTTAAAACCCCTTTTACTATCAATAGAAAAAAAATAAGCATCAACATAAACTATTCAAATAAGTTAAAATGTGTTCAAATATTTTATAGATAATAAATTATTTTAAACCATGCATAATAATTGGTTTTTGACAAATTTGTTTGAGGTTCATATTTTACAAACCTTGACTTATAGAAAACATTTTGGTATGTACCTTTAGATACACATTATTTTTAAATAATAAAAAATTACGATCGTACTGTGGTCTACTGCAAGGACACCACTTGCATTATCGGTGATGTGACCCAGGTTCAACCCCACGACATATATGTATATGTATCAGAAGTATTTACTCAATAAAAAAAAATTACAATATTTTATTTATAGTGCACATTCTCCTTGCATAACATCCAAATCAAAAAAATTAAACTTTTTCAAACAAATATATCCAAAGGTATCCGCTCATGTGGGGGAGTTGGAGAGTAATTGAAACTCTTTTGTTGGAGAGGCCCCTGGTTCAAATCTCTCTCTCTCTAATATGTTGCGGATATGCTATGTGTAATAGTTAGTAGGGATCCTACTGGAGGTGTGTTTATCCACCCGCTTAATATAATCATGTGCTTTAATGATGAAAAAAAACATTTTAAAAAAAATATATCGAAAGGTGCAAAGAAAAAGAAAAAGCAAATTATATATATAGATATATAATTTTTTTTTTGTTAGTGTGAGAAACCCTTACCACCAATGCACAGGATAAGCAGTCTCGTCTTAATCATGTCCTCTTAATCATGACCCTTTGTAAAGTTGAGATCTATGTTTACCACATTTTAAACCTTAGAACTTCCGAAAAAGAACCAAAGCCTAAACCATTCCCACTGTCCCTTATATATATATATATATATAATTTTCTTCGAATAATTATGAAAATATCGACACCAACAATCTTCTCTTTCAATACTTTAAACATCATAACTCTTTTAACCCTCCAACAATTATACTTTGAAACACTTTGCCACTTATCAAGATAACTTCATATTATTTAAAATTGGTTTCCACCAAAATAACATGTCAACATCATATAATATTAAATCCACCTAAAACACATATCACTAATCATCTTTAAACACTCTCGTCAACATATAAACTCTTTTCCAATATATTTAAATAAAACAAAATAAATAATAACAAAAGTCAAGGAGGAAGGGAATTCATACAACATAATAACAAAAGTCAAGGAAGGGGATTTATACAACTCTTCCTTACATTTATTAAATAGCCCATAAAAGATAGAAGAAAGTTTTCATATATAAGATCATGTTCTTGTTCTTATTTAAAAAGTAGTCACAAAAGGCAATGGTGTACTTTTTGATTTTTTTTTTAAATGGCTGTCGTTTACCCTTTGAGATTTAGGTTTGATGTTGTAAGAATATGGAACTAATTTTATTAATCAGCAGCCTGTTTAAATAACATAGCAACAGCCGGGAATAGCACACCGGCGTAACTGAACTGTTACATGGTTGTAACAGTGCAACAATAATATGCATATACAACCAAAGTATAGTACGCTAACATCCCCCTTTATTACATTATTTGGGTAATGTAATAACTAATAGCTATACTAACATCCCCTTACATTATTTTGCAATACAAAGTGAGCTGCGAAACAATTCAAATTTGACACGTCCAAGTGCCTTAGTGAAAATGTCTGCAACTTGAGCATCGGTGGGAATGTGTTGAAGCTGAATTCGGTGCTTTGGAACTTCATCTCGAATGAAATGACATTGTGTGTCAATGTGCTTTGTTCTTTCATGATGGGTGGATTCTTGACGAGGTTCGGAACACCATGATTGTCGCAAAACAAGTGTATTGGAGATTTTGATGGATGGCCCATACTTGTCAGAATGCGACGTAACCATATCACTTCGCACACAGCTTCACGTGCGGCGCGATACTCTGCCTCTGTTGATGAAATAGCAACCACCTGTTGCTTCTTGCTGTGCCAAGAGACGAGGACCGGATCCCGGATGAAAAATGTATCCGAGAAGTTGACTTGCGATCATCAAATGATCCGGCATAGTCGGAGTCCGTGTATCCTTGCAAGAAGAATTTGTTGTTCCTCTTGTATTCTAGGCCATATTCCATAGTACCACAGACATAGTGAAGAACACGTTTCGCTGCTTTCCAATGAGTGGTCTTAGGCTCCTGCATGAACCTCGAAAGATAGTTGACAGCAAATACGAGATCCGGCCTAGTATTGGTCAGATATATGAGACTCCCAATCAGCTGTCGATAGAGAGTACCATCTACCTGAGGTGAATCATCATATCGCGATAGCTGAAGTCCATTCTCCATCGGAGTTGCCATTGGCTTGCAATCAGTCATGCAATATTTTTCCAGCAATGTCTTGGCATATTTTTTACGAGACACTTTGATGGAGTGCTCCTTCGGCTGAATTCCCGGACCAAGACGGGTAATGGAGAAGTCCGAGATCTGTCATCTCAAAATATTTGCACAAGTTTCTTTTGACGGTAGAGATCATAGTTTATGAACTCCCTGTAATGAAGCGAGATCATCCACATAGAGTACAAGCAACACTATCTCGAGAACCCCTGTTTCTTGAAATAGAGGTTTGCATCTGACGGACATCTCTTAAATCCATGCTGCATAAGGTGATTGTCCATTTTTATATACCAAGCTCGAGGAGCTTGTTTCAGACCATATAAGGATTTGACCAATTTGCAAACTTTCTGCTCTTGGCCTTCCACTTCAAATCCTTCAGGCTGAGTCATATAGACTTCTTCTTGGAGATCACCATTTAGAAAGGCACTTTTGACATCCATCTGGTGAACTTTCCACCCATATTGTCTTGCCATAGCACACATAACCCGAATTGTGGTCATCCGAGCAGTAGGTGCAAAAGTTTCCTCGTAGTCAATGCCTTCTTTTTGAGCATAGCCCTTTGCAACAAGACGGGCCTTATGCTTATCAATTGTTCCATCTGCCTTGTACTTGACTTTATATACCCATTTGCAGCCAATGGGTTTCTTTCCATGCGGCAAATCAACAAGCTTCCAAGTTTTATTTTTCATCAAAGACTCATACTCTGTATCCATAGCGGCCTTCCACTGAGGCTCACTGAGAGCATCTTGCACTGATGCAGGTTCAAGATCATCTATGGTAGACATGAACGCCCTGTCATCATCAATATCCATATCCTCTACTTATGTACTTGGAGTTACAGAAAGTTCCTCAAAAGATTGACAAAGATCATCAACCTCACCGGTTTCTTTGGCTTCTTTTTCCTTTTGAGCCATCCTTGCGTGTACGAGGTCTATCCAAATTCAAATTGGGAGGAGTGGATAAATTTGCATCTCTGATTGTATTTGTACACCATTTAGGATTCTTCTTCGGTGGAGTTGAAGAAGATGTAGAAGGACCTCTTGTCTGTGTTGACGAAGGAATCTTCTCTTCCTTAGATTCCACAATATCTTGGTGTACTTTAGATGTGCTCTGTGATGTGAAAGCTTCATCAAAGACAACATCTCTGCTGATATGAATTTTCTTGGTCAAAGGATCTATCAACCGATATCCTTTAGAGTGCTGAGAATAACCAAGAAAAATACATCTCAGTGTTTTCTCATCTAGCTTCTTCCTTTTCTCTTTCGGTATGTGCATGAAAGCGTGACATCCGAAAATACGTAGATGAGATATGGAGGGTTTCGACCACTCCATGCTTCCTGTGGAGTCATTCCTTTTAGGGCCTTTGTGGGTGCCCTATTCAACAGATATACTGCGGTGGTGACGGCTTATGCCCAATATTGTTGCCCAAGAGTAGCTCCTGTGAGCATACAACGAACCATTTCCATGATAGAACGGTTCCTTCTCTCGGCAACTCCATTTCTTTGAGGAGTATAGGCGGTTGTTAGCTGTCTCTTGATTCCATGCTTATCTAGGAATGCAGAAAATTCATTAGAGGTAAACTCTCCCCCTCGATCCGAGCGGAGGGTTTTAATAGAAGCTCTGACTCCTTCTCAACGGATTTCTTGAGCTGCTGGAAGAATGCGAAAGCTTGATTTCGGTTGGAGAAAGAAAACCCACATCTTTCGTGAGTAGTCATCTACGAATAAGCTGAAAGTACCTCTTCCCTCCACAGCTGTTGGGTGTGAAAGGACCGCACGAGATCGGTGTGAATTAACTCCGAGAGGTTTTCGTGCTCTTGTTGAGCTCTTCTCAAATGGTACTCTATCTTGCTTTCTGCCAAGCGGTCGGAGCACAGCTGGCAATGTGGCGAAAGGGAAGGAAGACCCTTTACCATCTCATACTGATCTCAAGTAAGTAGCAGAACTAAGATGCCCATATCTCTTGTGCCATAGGGAAGTTGCCTCCTTGGTAGAGACAGTCATGGCAACATGTGGAGTAGAGATAGCATCTAGTGCAAATAAGCCGTGCTTATATGAAGCTGTTGCAATCTGCTTACCCTTCCTGGTAATAGTACAACACTTCTTTCCATTCTCAACACGAAAGTTGACAACCATATTTCTATCCAGGATTTGTGTCATGACAACAAATTGTTAGCCAATCCCGGAACATAGAGGACTTTGTCAATCTGACACTTGCCATCGGGAAGAGTGGCTGAAGCTGTACCCTCTCCACTGAACCCTGTAGGTTTTATCATCGGCAATGGTGACAGGTTTGCCCTCTTTGGCCACAAATGATTCAAACCACGATCTGTCGCCAGTCATATGTTTGCTAGCTCCAGAATCGACATACCAAATGGGATCCCTCTGTGTGGAATCTGTGGTAGTCATGAGCACCTTGTGTGCCCATTCAGAATCTGAGTCAGATTCTTCAACAGCAACATTCACTGGGGTTGCTTGTTTTTATTTTGTGGTTTGTTTTGGCCTTTCTGCTTGTTCTTATGCCAACACTTTGTTGGTGTCATGGTTGTCTTTCTCAGAGATCTTGCACCACCTCTTCTTCGTTGAGGTTGTTTGCCTTTTCCTTTCGTATCTTGTTGAGAATTTCCTCCTTTCTGAAAGTTGCCTCCTTTTTGCCCATTACCTTTCTTCCTAGAACCACTTCTGTTGGTGTATAGGGCTGTATTGGAAGAATCATCCTTGTGAAGTTGGCGTGCCTCCTGTTGTTGAAGCAGATTGACCAACTCGATGTAGGTAATTTGTCGTTGAGACACCTGGATGGAGGTTATCAACATATCAAATGAAGAAGGTAAAGCTCTCATCACAAGTGAAATGAGAAGCTTTTCGTCCATGGTATCTCCCAAAGAATTCAATTTCTCTTTCAATTCAGACACTCTGCACAAAAAGAGTTCAAGCTGTTTCACCCTGTCTCAAACTCGGGTTATGAAGTTGTTGTTGAAGATGAAGAATGGTGGAATCATTCTTTCCCTCATAGATGGTTCTAAGGGCATCCCATGCCTCTTTACCACTTGCTTTGTCAGCTATATGAGGTTGCACTTCATCTGAAACAACAAACAAAATGAGCACCTTTGCTCGACTGTCTTTCTTGTCAAAAGCTATCTGATCTGCGGAAGGACCTGTGGATCCTGTTGTTGGTGAAGGCCTAGTTGCTACTCCAGTAACAATATCCCACAAATCTTCCATTTGGAGAATTGCCTTCATCTTATGTTTCCATGGTGTATAATTTGGACCTTTCAATAACTGATGCGGATCAGTCATCAACTTTGCAACAGCGGCCATAGTGAAGGTTCCTTATATCACCAATTGGTCCCCCTTTCGATATACCTTTTGCTAGGCCAATATACCGTACAAAATACCCGCCCTTACGTGAGGGAAACTATAGGTATTTAGAAAGATCAACAAAAATCACCCGCCCTTACGTGAGGGAGACTATAGGTGAGTTTTAGAGATCATACGATACGTGGAACATAAGCGGTGCTGAAAGGGAATCGCCTTGTTGATGGCACCTACCATAGAAGATTCTTCTCATGCGTGGGGCGTAACTTCCCCTAAACACTATGAAGAATACTTCGTCGGGATTTACGCCTAAACACAAGTGCGATAAAGGGTAGTGGATGGAGTAAAAAAATGCAAAAATGGCTAACTTATCTCTCCCAGACGATTTATAGAGAACAAGCTCGGACGTCGTTGTAGCAGCTATATTAGGCGGCGGATACAGTAGCCAAATCACGACGGCTTTACCGTAAGTGCTGGCCGGAGGTATCACAAATACCGAACATCTGCGAGTGCAATAAATTGCACGGATGGGTTTTAATTATTCCGGGGACTTAGGGAGTGTATTTGATTTTAATTTTTAATGTTATAGTGCAAAAATGAAATATGCAACATACAACATAAAATCTGCCCACAAGAATAACCCACAAGGTGTCGGTCACAGCCGAAAATGCACCTTTTACAATTCGCCAAATTGCTTTTTCAGAAAATTACTCACAATCCCCCTTTGATTTTTTGAAAAAAATATCCCCCTTAAAAAAAATTCCTTTAACAAAGCATTTTTAATAATTATTATATATTTAAAATTAAAATAAATAATTTTAATTTATATAGTTTTAAAACTTATGAAAAAATAAATTAAAATTAAAATTTTAATTTATAAAGTTTAAAAACTATATTAAAAAAATTAAAATTAAAAATTTTAATTAAAAAATAATAATTAAAAAAATAACTTTGAAAAAAAAATTTATACCTTAGGGGGAGTCGGCGGGATTTGAACCCCCGACTTGCAGGCTCCCTGAGCCTTACCGCACAGCTCACTGCCAAGTGAGCTAGCGGGCTGATCCGAAAGGATCACTGGAGCCCCTCCTTTTTCAACACCTGGTTCCTCCTCCTCTGCAGCGGCCTCCGGCTGCTTGGTCACACGCTGCCGCTTTAAAAAAAAATTTCCGCTGCGTCCTGGTTTAAATTCCCGCGCTTCGTCCTTCCTTTTTTTTTTTTTTTTAGCGCGCCCAGTTCGACGGGGGAGGGGGGTGCTTTACCGTGCGCATCCTCCAACGCACGGGGGGGCTCGCGTCCTTCCCGACGCACGGACAGTCGTCCGCGGGGGACTTGCGTCCTTCCCGACGCGGCCTGCGTCCTTTTCGACGCGCGGACAGGGCCTGCGTCCTTCCCCGACCGCGGGGGGGGAGATTGGACTTCTCCCCTTCGCCGCGCTCCTCGCGCGCGCGCCCCTCCGACGACGCAGCGCGCCGAGCCAAGCACCGGCCGGGCGGACGGGGGGTCCCCACGCGACCTCCGCCTACTACGCGTGCGTCCGCATGGTAGATGCTTCGGAGCGACGTTCGCAGCGAGCGGACGTGCCTCTGCAGTCGGACGCTCCGCGCGACTGCGGGACGCGTCTCGCCGGTCTTTGTGCAGGTCGCGACATCCGCGCGCGAGCTAGACGCTCTACGCGATCTGCGAGCGGACGCGTTCCGAGCGACAATATATATATATATATATATATATATATATATATATATATATATATATATATATATATATATTTTAATTAATCACGCGATGGCGTGATTAAAAAAAAACGTCGCGGAAAAATTAATCGCGTCTCCGCCTCCAGCTTCTGCACGCAAATAAAATCTCTGCAAACAAAATTTCCCTGCCCAGAAAAAAAGTTACAGAACTGGCTCTGATGCCATGTAAGAATACGGAACTAATTTTATTAATCGATGACCTGTTTAAATAACACAGCAACAGTCGGGAATAGCACACCGGCGTAACTGAACTGTTACATGGTTGTAACAGTGCAACAATAATATGCCTATTTTTTTTTTTTCTCTACTAATGTACCTTCTAGGTTTTTCTAAAAAAAAAAATCAAAGTTGACATTTATATAACAAAGTGTTTTTTTTGTTTTATAGATGAATTGATTACAATTACAATTTTTAGTGTAGCTGGCAAGGTTCAAACTATCGGCGAAGGCTTCCAACACATCCACTATTTCATTAATAATAACCCGGCGTGAGATGAGAATCGTTGGATACACAAGGTTCACACCGTTGGTGAATCTGGTTCAACACAAGAGGCCTCTTTTTAATTCCAAGATCATCAAAATAAAAAGAGAAGTTCAACCTTACACAAGTTCCTAATTCATCCCGGATATATATGAAAGTGTTTAAAAATGTATATCCACTCCAACATATTATTATGAATATATACAATTTTTAATTGTTGATAAATATATATTTTTTAAAAATGTTGGTTGATCTTTTATTAAGCTCATTATTACATCAAGCGGGTGGATAAACACACCACCAGTAGGGTCTATAATAAATTATTATATAGCATATCCGCAAACTTGTGAGATGGAGAGACTTGAATCAAGGACCTCTCCAACACAAGAGTTTCAACTACTCACTCCTCTCCAACTCCTCCACATGGACGGATTGTTGATAAATATTTGTTTAATTAGTTTTAAAAAGTTATAAATATTTATTGTATTATGCCGTGATTATTATAAAGGTCTTTTAATAAATTATTTAATAATATTATAACAATAAAAATTTAAATAAAATTTAAATTTTATTAAGTTAAATGGATGTAATTTAATTTTTATTTTTTATGTTATATATTTTTATAATATTATTATTTGTTAAAATATTCGATTTAAAAATAACCACACTTTGATAAATATTCGATTTATTTTTAGAAGTATTTTATGGTTTAAAAATAACCACACTTTGATAATAACTCGACTTGTTAAAATGTTGTCTAAATTTTTTTTTGAGTATTTTAAAATTAAAAAATAACTTTATTTTATTAAATAACTATACCTTTAACATTATATGATTTATAGTAGCTCAATATGTTATATAATCATGATACAATTTGAGTCTTACAAATTTTTGAATATTTTATATATTTTTTTCAATTGGTTATATAAGATTGAAGCGGGCTCACTTAGTGGTATTATAATAAAGCTTGGATATTAAATGTTAAAATATATTATATCATTACTTGTCAAGATTTGAACTTTGGTCTCTTCCTTAAACGATAAATCTAACTTGTTGAGATAATGTCACTGAATATTTTATAGTTAAAATAACAACTTTATTCTAAATATTTTATATAAAAAATAGTTATATGGACTAAAATGATTAACTTACATTACACCGTCACTTTATTTTACAAGCTTTAAACATAACTTTTTTTCCTTAAAATTAAGATATTTAACTAATTGAATTCATATCTTTTAATATATTATTTACACTTTTCTAATTATGTTAAAATAATTTTTAAGTTACATAGGAGAGTTGGTCACAACCATACTAATTTTAGTAATTGACAAGCTTTTCAGGGTTCAAAAACCAGAGGGGTTGTTTCCCCAGACCTATTTCACCTCATTATTGACCCTACTGGGAAAAATAACACAATATAATATTATCATAATACATCTTTAATATCAAAAAGTTTAAATGTTTACATCTGAAATATAACTTTATTCCATATAATATATATTTTTACAAAATAATACATTCATAATAAATTTGGATCTTAAAATTTGAAGTATTTTATAATTAAAAAATAATTCTATTTTTTTAGAAATGAAAATTTTAATTAAAAAATAAAATCAAACTTTATATTTTTTAAATGTTGGTAAAAATTTATTGAACCAATAAAACCATACAAGAAACAGAGAATCCCAAAACAATAACCTTTACAAGGACTAGAAGAAAGAGACCCCCAAAACCATCGAGCACCCGACCAAAAGACATCCAACAAACAACAACCTCAACTAGGCATATTCACAGCAAGCAAATTAACAAGATGACAAGAACAATTCAATGGGAGTTGATCCCATTCCCTAACATTTCAATCTTTCTAAAACTCAAAAGCCCATTTTTCCAAGCAATCAACCACACCATTCCATTCCCTGGGAATATGAACAAAGGAAATAAACTCCAGATGTCGATAAATTTAAATGATCTACCAAGTCACTAACGCCAGCTTCCAATGAACAATAGAAAGATTATGATTCTTCAACACATTAATAATAATCTGAGAGTCCGACTCACAGATTATCTTCCGCCATCCTAGAGCATAAACTTTTTCCAAAGCAAAACGAATAGCAAGGGCCTCCATATAATTATTAGTTTGCTTCCCCTTATAACAAGAGAAAATAAAAAGAGCTACACCACTACTATCTCTCCCAACACCACCAATACCTGCATACCTAGGATTCCCTCTAGAAGAGCCATCAGTATTAATCTTAAACACCCCTCGAGGCGGAGGATGCCATCTACCATCTCTTTGCACTTTTTGATTGAGGCCTCTCCTTTCGATTGATAAAGAAGGACGAGGACCATTCTCCACTAAATCTAGGTCCTGCATCATCAAAATATCAGACTACTCCAAAGGAAGACTAATATAACATTTAGAAGAAATAGTTTCTTGGATCATACCAATAATCCTCTACCAAATATGATAAACAGTTAACTTTCTACCTTGAAATTTTTTTCGATTTCTTTCAAGCCAAATCTGCCATATAATACATGAAAGTCCAATACTCCACGCAACTTGAAGAAAGAAAACCTTAGCAAGAGATATTTCTAAACTCCTCTAGAACTCAACAAGAGAAGAGGCATGAAAACAAGGCTATTTACACACCCTCCACAAAATATGCCAAATTTCCCACGCAAACGAACACTGTAAGAACAAATGTCGTAAATATTCATCACTATTATCACAAAGGAAACAAAATGAAAGGCCTTGAAAACCTCTATTTTGGATATTATCCCAGGTAAGACATTTGTTCCTAGTAGCCAACCACAAATGGAAATTGCATTTGGACCAGGAAAACTTATTTCAAACCCGTTTTCACCAAGGAACCTCCTCATCCCCAAAATGTTGTCTATCTAAAACATGGTAACTAGAAGCCACCGAGAAAACCCCTCTAGGATCTAGATCCCAAGTCAAAACATCTAAATAAGAGCACTCCCTAGTAGCCAAAATATGAGCCAACTCTTCTCTATCTTGAACAGAACCACCTATCGACCAATCTCTAGGATCTTTCCATTGAATTACCTCTACCTGCCCAACTCTTTTGACAACTTTATAATCCATCACCCTATACCAACCAATAGCGAAGAAACAATTACATAGCTCCTGAAGATGAGGAAACATGGATAAAATTATAGAGAAACCATCCCAAGAATTGTGCCAGAAAAGAGCCTTCGAGCCTTTGAGAGAAATCTATAACAATCCTTGCTTAACAAGAGTAGCCCCCTTCTTAAGGGTATTCTAGATCAAAGAGCCTTTACCAGACAAACAATATCTAGGTATCTTAGAGCCCTCAACATCTCCAATAAAGCTTGGCCGCCAATGCCTGACCAAAAATATAAGTCAAACGAAGACCCAAACCACCTTCCTATTTCAGTCTACAAATAGTCTTCCACTTAATCAGGCTCTATTTTGAAGACTCTAAATTTCCAACCCATAAAAATCTTCTTGACAGAGATTCAAGCTCATAAATAAAACTAGCAGGAGTGACCTAAATCATGCACCGATACACACATGAATTTTGAACCACCGACTTAAGAAGCAACACTCTGCTGGCAAAATAAAGCCACTTAACAGTCCAATGAGATACTTTAGTCCGAAATTTGTCAAAAATATTATTCCAAATGCTTCGAGGCAAAGTTCCCACAGAAAGAGGAATTCCCATATAAGTTAAAGAAAGAGCTCCAATCTGAAACCGAAGAATTTGAGCAATTCTAGTATGTATAAGAGGATTAATATTGAAAAAAATATGGAGGATTTCCCCTCATTTATCTTCTGCCCCGAATCAACCAGATAAATATTCAAAGATCTTCTAAAATTAGTTTCTTCCCTAATAGAGGTAAGACCCATCAGAGCAGTATCATCCAAAATTGAATATGAGAATACGTAGGCAAACTATTATCCCACCTCCAACCATGAATCAACCCTTGAATGACATGCAATTTGAGAAGCCTACCCAAACCCTTAGCCATAATAATAAACAAATAAGGAGACAAAGGATCCCCTTGACGGAGACCTCTCGAAGCCTGAAACAAAGTAGAAGGCTCACCATTGATAAGGACAAAATATGATGGAGATGTAATACAACTCATCACCCAACTAACCTAGTTGGAGTCGAAACCAAAAGTAAGGAGAATTTTACTTAAGAAAGAATATTTAACCCTATCATAAGCTTTAGCCATATCCAATTTTATAAACATTATTTTTTCTTTAGAAATTCTCATAGAATGAATGGCCTCAGCAGCAAAAGCCACACCATCAAGGATTTGTCTACCTGCCACATAACCTCCCTATTCATCAAAAATAATCTTACTGAGCCAAGGCTTAAGTCTCTCAACAATCAATTTGGAGATAATTTTGTACACCACATTACATAGTGTAATAAGTCTAAAAAGATCCAAAGAATTGGCTCCTTCCCGCTTAGGAATAAGCACCAAGAAAATAGAATTTATAGCTCTCAACATTTGTTTAGTTCTGAAAGGCTCTTGCACAACACAGAAGATCTAGAAAATCAAAATATATTAACAATTACAAACTTAGTTTATTTATTTTTTACATAGAAAAATATTTATAAACCCTAATCTATTGGGTATACTAACAAGCACTAGGCTACTACCAACGGGCTTATCCTTTCGTGTAAAAATTTTAAATTAAAAACTCATGCTTTATCTTAAAATTTATACCAAAAAGAATAAGCAAGTTGGTAGCAGCAAAGTGCTTACTAGTATACTTTAGGCAGGTTGGTTTCAACAAAATGCTTACTAATATACTTATACTTATGTAGACTATCGAATCCTATTAAATAAAGTAAAAAATATAAAAACAATTCTACACAAATATATAGTAAATAATTTTTTAATACTATCACTAATTTTAAATAATTTAATCAAATCTTATATAATCTTTACAGTTGATCTTAAATATGCTTTGAATTCTTTTAAGTTAACTCAACAATTGTAGGAAATAATAATCTTAAACTACAAAAATATTTCTATAAACAATCATAAAATGATATAAATTCCTGAACTTATAAACATTTAATTTTGGAAGACGTACAATCAACTCAATGAATACTAAAAGCAAGTAAAATAGAAAATCATATGTGCATAATGGAGGGCTCTTTTGTTTTAATAGTCTGAAATTATATATATATTTCAAAAGGCCATCCCATAAAAAGGACTTTAATAAATTCTTCCACTTTTCAGTAGATAGATATCTTCTTATCACCGTAGCATCTCAACCCATTCCATCATTACTTCAAGGTTTGGGAGATTGAGCTTCATGTTTGACTTGTCAATGTAGTGAATCTTTTATTACTTCAACCTTGATTGAGCTTCAACAATTTTCAAAGACTCCATATAAATTAAACGGAAGTAAAAAAATAAATATATTTTATAGTTTTATAATAATTATATATAAATATTTTATATAATTTTAATTGGTTATATAAAATTGAAAGGTTTAATTTGTATAATATTGTAATTTTATAGTGTTAAGTTAACAATATTTAAACTTAGTTTTCTTTTTAAAAGTTAAAAAATTAATAATTTAACGGTATTAGTTGAACTGGTTACATTCAATTTAGTTAAAAAAAATGAAGTGTTATGTATATATTATTTGGCAAGATTTAAACTTAGTTTTTTTTTTTTAAGTTAGAAAATTAATAATTTAAGGTTTATCTATCAAATGAAATTAGTTGAATTGGTTTGGTTAGATTCTTCACCTTTTAAGGAGGATATTGAAGTTTAAATATTGCCAAGTTATACATGCATAATTTTCAAGCTATTGTAATACCATTATATAGTTATGAAGTAATATATTGTATTTCTATATGGTCATGATGTAACAATGACGCCCCCTTCAATCCCATATAACTCATTGAAAAAAAGTGTTAATGTTTATTTTTGAGATTTGAACCTTAATTTAAGATGCAAAACTTTTCACTCTTAACCAATTGCTTTGAACCTCATAAACTTTTTAAAGTTCACCCTTCTTGAGAAAGGGTGTGAAACTCTTCGTTCCTTATTGATTGCTCTAAACTTTATGAACAAATATTTTAATTAATATTATCTACTTTGCTAAGAAAGGTGAAAGACTTGGTAATGATAAGGGTGACATCATCAGAGAATCTCTTCCTAAGCCTTGGAATAGGGTCATGGGGCCAGTTCACCATAACTTCATTAGGGATGATCCTCATTCCATTCTTCGTAGTTTCCATCTAGCCTTCCTTAACCATTCCCATGGCAACAAAGACATCAATATCTCAAAGTATCTTTTTAGATCTACCAAAAGATCCATCCATAATGTCAAGAAAGGAACTTCTTCCATTCCAGTCCATCAGGGACTCCACCTTATTATTTACAGACATGTCCTCCCTAGAGAGTCCAATAAAGTAATTATATCATGCGTTGTTGGCCCCTCAACCTCTCCCCAATTGTCTAGTCACTGTAAAAGCCCTTCCCCTGCTATTCTCGAAGAAGTTTCTCCAAAGCCAGCCTCTCCCAAAGCTAGTCGTATGCTAGAGTTTAACGTCGAAGCCCGTAACACTCCTCCAATTGTTAAATCTGAAGGTCATTGCCACTCTTCTCATAGCAAATCGCAAGCAAGGAAGAGAAAGTCCCCCATCATTCTAGAGTGAGATGGGGACTTCTCTAAGGACTCTCCTGTTGGCATCCATAAAGTCAAGCGAGAAGACACTCCAATGTGATCCTCCTCTCAGAAGGAGCTCCTCTGTGTGGCTCCTCGAAACCTTCCAATCATAGTCAATAACATGTGTACGTCCCCTTAATCACCAAGATGGATTATGTATTTGAGTTGAACGATCTCATGAGCACGATGACATGGTCCACCAAGATGAATGTGTCATTGTTGCAACAAGCCATTGTCATCCTGGAGGAGTTCTGCAGCTAGCTTGAAGGTGAAAAACCAACGGATATTTATGACTTCCCTATTTATGGAATGGACAATTGACGAGTTCTTGATCCTGGGTTGGGGTTCCTTTTGCATTTTTCTCTTTGCTTGTTTAGGCGGTCCTCCCAGTTTGGAGACCCCCTCTTTAGTTTTCTTGTTATTGTCCTTCTCTCGAAGATTGTCTTTGATCCTTTTGTTGTCTCTTTTGGTTGTGGGAGATAGCCTCCCTTGTTGATATTTTTGTACAAGGTTTGAGGATCCTTTCAAAACCCTTCCTCCAACTAATAAAAATTAATAATATTTTAATTAATAGAATATTAATATTATTATATAATTAAAAATTATTATATTTTAACATCCACAAGATCATAGGCCATAAAGGATGATCCTCATGAAGATATTGTATGTCCAATATTGAGAGTATGGTGTACAACCCTACCCCTTCCAATTTGAAGCTTGGACCTTCTATTTAAAGTTCCAAAATCTTCACCTTTATTTTTTAATTGAAAATAAAAAGTAATTTAAGCAAACCACTCTTTTTGGAATCATAAGTGTGGAAGAGCATGGACAACCCTACAAGAGAAGAATTACAAAATTAAAATGTTTGCTTTGAATTAGAATAGTGGAGGAGGCATATCAATATGCACTCAAGGCAAAAGAAAAGTTGGCTCGTAAGCAACAAAATAATTCTAGAAGAAGAACACAATTCCCTACAGGAAGAAACAATCAAATAATGGTAGAGGGTAGCATATGCAAGAAAGAGAAGTTGGTACTTCTCAAAGTAATTTCAACTAGAACACCAAAGAAAGTGGATATTTCTCAAGAGGAAAAGGTGGTTATGGTAGAGGAAGGGGTATAGGATTCCCTACAAATTGCTTTAAATGTGGAGAAGCTGGTCATCAAGCATTTGAATGTCCAATAGTATAGCAAGATAGTGGTAAAGGAAAAAAAATCATGAACCACATTGGAAAGGCAGATGGAGAAAGTATTGCCTCACCCAAGCACATGGAAGAACTAGAACAAGGAGATTATCTTATGATGAAAAGGGTATTGTTAAAACTAGCCAAAGAGGAGTATGAACCAGTGCAAAGAAATATTTTTAGAACCACATGCAAATCAAGAGGCAAATGTTGTAAAGTCATTATGAATATCAAGGGTATAAATAATTTAGTGTCTAAAAAAATAGTAGAAAATCTTGGCTTGAAGAGGAATGAACACCTCAATTCGTATTGGACATCACATTTTGGTGAGTGAACAATGTATGATAAACTTTCAAATTGTTTATTACAAGGATGAGATACTATGTGATGGTATGTCTATAGATGATTGTCATGTCTTGTTGGGAAGACCATGGTAGTTTGATGGAAACTTAATGTTGAGCAAGGTGCAGCAACAGTATTGTCATTGTTGTCAACACAGTCAGACAGATCGGTTGATGCAGTGAAATAGGAGTTAAGAGATTCTTCAGAGAATGTACAGTGAGGGAGATTGTTGAGCAAGGTGCAGCAACAGTATTGTCATTGTTGTCAACACAGTCAGACAGATCGGTTGATGCAGTGAAACAGGAGTTAAGAGATTCTTCAGAGAATGTACAGTGATTTTCCAAAAGATCGGAGTGGCCCATATGCAAAAGATCAAAGAAAAAGACAAGTAAGAAAACTATCGCGATATCGCGACATGTTGAGCAAGAAAGAAAAACTGTCGCGATATCGCGACATGTTCGAAGAGAAAGAGCAAGAAAGAAAAACTGTCGCGATATCGCGACATGTTGAGAAGAAAGAAAAACTGTCGCGATATCGCGACATGTTCGAAGAGAAAGAGCAAGAAAGAAAAACTGTCACGATTTCGTGACATGTTGGAAGAGAAATAGTAAGAAAGAAAAAGTGTCGCGATTTCGCGACATGTTGAGAGAGAAAGAAAAAGTGTCGACGATTTCGCGACATGTTGGAAGAGAAAGAGGAGAGAGAAAAAGTGTCACGATTTCGCGACATGTTTCATTTTCGCGGGCCAAAGCAAAGAGAAAGAGGAGAGAGAAAAAGGTGTCACGATTTCGTGACATGTTTCATTTTCGTGGGCCAAAGCAAAGAGAAAGAGGAGAGAGAAAAAGGTGTCGCGATTTCGTGACATGTTTCATTTTCGCGGGCCAAAGCAAAGAGAAAGAGGAGAGAGAAAAAGGTGTCACGATTTCACGACATGTTGCATTTTCACGGTCCGAAGCGAAGAGAAAATGCAAGGAAGAAAAAGTGTCACGATATCGTGACATGTAGCATTTTCGTGGTCCAAAGCGAAGATGAAGGCAGAAAAGGAAAAGTGTCGCGATTTCGCGACATGTCACATTTTCGCGACTTGAAAAGAGCAGAAAGGCCGAGAAGAAAAAGTGTCGTGATATCGCGACATGTCGGGTTTTCGTGACCCAAAGGCAAGAGAGAGAGTTAGGAGAAAAAGTGTCACGATATCATGACATGTCAGGTTTTCGCGACCCGAAGGCAAGAGAAAGAGCTAAAGGAGAGAAAGTGTCACGATATCGCGACATGTCACATTTTCGTGACTAAAGGAGGAGAGAGAAAGTAAGAAGGCGAAAGTGTCATGATATCGCGACATGTGTTTTGGTACAAGCCAAGAAGAGTAGCAAGGAGGTGAAAGTGTCGCGATATCGCGACATGTGTTTTCGAGTACAAGCCAAGAAGAGTAGCAAGGAGGCGAAAGTGTCGCGATATCGCGACATGTGTTTTCGTAGGTACAAGTCCGAGAAGAGGACAAAGAGACAGAAGTGTCACGATTTCGTGACAGGTCATTTTGGCGCGAGCTAAGAAGAGAACCCAGCCAAAATAAGATATGTGATAGTTAACTAAAGTCGGTATGACAGTTATAGATGCAGTTACAGAAGAAAATCATGTAGCTAAAATACGAAGAGCTAACTGAAGTCGGTACGATAGTTATAGGTGCAGACGCAGAAGATCATGCAGCTAAAATAAGAAGAGTAAGAAGTCGAGGTTATAGGTGCGCGGAAGAAGAACATGCAGCTAAAATAAGAAAAGTCAGTAAGATAGTTACAGGTGCAGTTACAGAACTTTGTTATAAAAGGAGGTCTACGTGGAGTATTAGTAGTGGTTGAATAGAGTGAAAGTGCTACGAAAAGAGGGTTGGAAGAGTGTCGTAAGAGAGCGTTAAGCAGAGCCGTGAGAGCCGTAAGAATGCTGTAAGAAGCGCAGCAAGAGGGTTGTAAGAGGGCCGTAAAAGTGCAGTAAGCAGAGCCATAAGAGTGTGTGGTGTTTTGGTGAATAGCGAGAGAGGTTGGGTTAGCAATAGACCAGTCAAGGTCTTGTATAAGCGAAGGCATCTTTATGTCAAACTTATAGTTTCAAAATTGTAGTCCAAGTTGGTGCTTGGAATTAGGGGTTGGTGCTCCTTTCTGTTGGTGGAGATAAATCAGGGGTTGGTGCTCCTTTCTGTTGGTGTAGATAAACCAGGGGTTGGTGCTCCTTCTAGTGGGTGCTGGTAAATTGTTTGTAAAATTGGTATTTTGCAAAGGCTAGATTTGGACGGGAGTCCAAGCAGTCATTTTGAGGAGTAGCCAAATTGGTGAACCTCGTTACATCGTGTGTTGTGGAATGCTCTCTTGTTATATTTGCTTTATGTGGTTTTAAGCTTTCATTGTTTTGGCTTTAAGAGTTGAAGTTTTTAAGTTTCAAAAGAGCCACACTGATTCACCCCCCTCTCAGTGTCATTGTGAAACTATCAATTGGTATCAGAGCCAGTTTCCCTTGTCAGGCTAAATCAGCTAGGGTTGATCTTGGATTAGTACGCAATGGGTAAGAAGAATAGATCTTCCTCCAATAAGGCATCTCAGTCAGTTTCAGTTCCTGTGGAAGAGAAAATTGAACCAAAAAAGATAGAAGAAGTGAATTCTGAAGTATGTGATGAAAACCTTGAGCCTGAAGTAGATCTAGAAGGTGAGTTGATCGCTGCACTTGAAGAGTTGGGTATAGAAAAGAAAAAGAACAAAAGACTGTCCAAGAAGTTGGAAGAATATGGGGATAATATTGAAGATCTCTTCTTACAAATTCAGAAAGCCAAGAAAATAGAAGAAGCCTTGAAGTCACGCCTGGATGATAAAGGCGATGTATGTAGCAAACGTGAAGAGGAATCTAACAAAGTTATTAGTGATCTAAAGCTGCAAGTAGAAGAGTCCAAAAGGACTAAAGAAACTCTCAAGTCACAGATCAATGAGAAAGAGATTGTTTGTTGCAAACAAGAAGAGGAGATTGTTTCATTGAGGAAACAACTAGAAGAGGCCAATACAAATCTCAAATTTGAGAAGAGCACAGAGTTGCTAGATAAAATGATAAGGCAACAAAGAAGCCCAATGGTTAAGCTTGGTCTTGGATGTGAAGCTGAACAACCTTCATCTTCTAAATCTACAGAGAAGAAGAAGTCCACTGCTGAAGGATCAAAGCAAGAAAAGCTTGAAGCTGAATCTTCAAAAGGAAGAAAATCTCAAAGGAGATCTACAACAAAGCAACCACAACAAAAGAGGTTCTATCACTCTCACTCTATTCATAATAATGCTTTTAATGGCTATTGTTTTAGATGCAACCATTATGGTCACAAGGCAATTTATTGTGGATTGAATAATAGATCAAAGAGTTATGTTTGGTAGAAATACATCTCGTTATTCCGGTTGAACACCATGTGCAATGTTTTAAATGTAATGGTCATGGGCACATAGCAAGGTTTTGTCCAAGAATTTTTGTATCTAATCTAAGGCAAGACAAGTAGATTTCATCAGACACAAAGAATGCAACATAGACAGGGAAGAAATCATGTGCATCAAAGAAAGGAAAATAATCATCCATCAAGGATGCACAAGAGACAACCACCTAGTAGAAATGGTTTTTCACCTTTGATGGATTATGCAGTAGAATGTTATAACTGTCATAATTTTGGGCACACTGCAAGAAATTGTCGAAGTACATTTGCATCTAATCAATTTCAGGGAAGAAAATTTCAACCAAATGGATTGAGACAAAATAGAAGATTTTTCGAAAAACATGCACAAGCTACTGAAAAAGAAAAGTCAAAACAAGAGCCCAAAAATGTAATCAAACCAGAGTGGAGAAAGAAAGAAGAAAGGGAATCGTATCTCCTTGGACTGAAGGAGACTACTCCGCTATTGCACTAAGCAACTCCAGGTAGCACATCCTCAGGGGGAGCAATCTTGAAGTTTCATTTTAATGCTCCTATGTATTTGTTTGGTTATCTGAGGATGAAAGGCAAGTAGTCAGGGAAGTTGTCGTATAGTTGTCGAAGTGTGTTTTCAGTTCATGTAGTTGTTTGTGGAAGTGCCGTGAAGGGTGGTGATTAAATTGAGAGTTGTCATTATTGGAAGTATTGCTATATGTCATTGTTGTACTGTTGATGGTTCTTACTGCCACTATCCAAAGTTAAGGATTATAACAGTTCGGATAATTTGGTTAGTGAAAGAATGTTGCCCTAGCCGCATATATGTGTTTCGATAAAAGCAGTGTGTATTTGAACTACACATTGACGTGAAGATTGTTAGATCTATTATGACGTTGTGGTGAAAAATATTGAAGTCTGATTATTGATTCATGTTTAGCTCATCAAGATGAGCAACTTTGCTTTGTGAGGTCCAGAAGTATGAGTTTGAGTAAGGTGCACTATAGTTGGCTATGAAGTGTTTGACAAAATGTTGTCTCCTGATTCGAACAGTTGAAAGTAAGGTGTGACCAGCGGTGACTGTAGAAAACATAGACCAAGTTGAAAATGCAAAAAGGGATTTGGTTGGTGTTGTGGTACAGTGTTTGATGCTTGCACAGAGTTGGCAGTAAAATTGCAGTGTCGGTACAGTGTTGGACAAAAGTTGGTACAAGTGTGAGTCACTTGACAATTTTTTTGAGATGTGAAATCAGCGTTTTTGAATGGGAAGCTTGAAGAAGAGGTTTTCGATGCAACAGCTGATAGGCGTTATCTGAGATAGAACATGCAGCACAGGTCGACGTGTCATGGAAGCATAAGCTGGCAGGTGCTGGTTTTGAAGCTTGTAACATTCCCAATCTGCAGATAAAATAGAATCCGTGTTGTGAGTACATCTCAATTCATCTACCAATATCGATGGAGGACTATGGTAAAGATCTTCATGATCGTTATGAAAATTACTGCCAAAGTGTAGGTGGAAAGCGTGAGGTTCTTAACCAAAAATACATCACATCGTTTGGTATAAGAGAGCATCAATTTTCTCTAAAGAAGTAGCCGTTATCAAAGAGATGCCAGAGTCAAAGCAAACAGTGGTACTAGCACCCAGTTGGTCAAGAGTGCCAAGTGGCACATGCAAGGCAGAGACGTTGAGAAAATAGCGCCCAGGTGGTGAAGCATCAAGGAGGACAAGATGCCTATGCAACTAAGAAAGTCTTGCATTATTTGAGAAATGCGAGATATTGCCCAAGGAATCCCTTGATCGCAGCGAGGAGAAATGCTCCGAAGAACATTCGTCTAAGACATTGAGTAGCCCTGACATATGCCCTAGCAAGAAGCAGAATACCGAGAGTTGATGACTGCGCATAGATTGAGGTTCCAACGCTAGATATAACGGTCCATTGTCAATACCTACGTAGACGATGAAAACATTCATGGCAGCCGTTAGAAACCAGAGACATTGAGTTGCACAACGGATGCGAGGCAAAGTCGTTAGTCACGGAGGAGGTGGCAGTCAAGAGGCTAAAGAAAATTGTGGAGATTGTCGATGTTAAAGTTGATGAAGGTAGGGAACAAGTTATAAGCATAGTGGTTGAAGCCCATTGGTTGTGAAAGAACTTGAGTTAGAAAAGAACGTGAGTATCATTGTTATGTGATATTTGTGGTTGAGCATTGTTGGAAATGATTGAGTTGGTTGATTTGGACTAGGTTGTGTGAGAGAGAGTTGTCCCTTGTGATGATTGGTTGAGTTGATTTGATTGAGCCTAGTCAAGTTATGTGTGAAGTGATTTTTAAAGTTCTATGAAATAAATTATTCCATCATTCTATGTTGAGGTGAGATTGAGGTTAGAACATTTTAAGTCTCTAACAAATCTCTTTATGCTTCTGTGAAGTGGATTTGATTTGAGATTGCCATTCATTGTTGAGTTCATTTTGAGTACTACTTGAGCATGATTGATTGAGCCTTTGAGAAGGCCTTTGGGAAATATTTGAGGATAGTGTTGGGACAGATTTCTAGAGCAGATTTGGGCAAGTTCTTGGTGAGCTTACTAGAGTAGATTCGGACAAGTTCTATGTGAGCTTGTTATTCAGCATTGGACAAGTTCTATGTGAGCTTGTTAAGCAGGTTCTGTGTGAGCCTATTGATAGAGTACAGAGGATAAAGTCTCAATGGATAGAGATCCAGCAGCCAACACAGTTGAAGATAGATCTGAGTGAGGATTCTTCAAGTGAAGAGAGGTCCACCAGTCAGTAGCGGATACCTTCGCAATAAATTGGGAGTGGTCATGCTTCCCAAGAACTGACTAGCTATCGGGACCACATTTTCAGGGGGAGCATTTATATATTTGGTTATCTTTTTGCTCATGTTTGTAATTTTTGCTAACTATAATAATTTGTGCCTGAGAATGTTGTGCATGGACTCAGGGGGAGTCTGCAGCAGCCCTTTGGTATTATTGTCAAAGGGGGAGAAGAATTACAGGGAAGTGCACGAGTGTTGCCAACAATTCCAAAGGGGGAGATTGTTGAGCAAGGTGCAACAATATTTGTCATTGTTGTCAACACAGTCAGACGAGTTGATGCAGTGAAACAGGAGTTAAGAGATTCTTTAGAGAATGTACAGTGATTTTCCAAAATATCGGAGTGGCCCATATGCAAAAGATCAAAGAAAAATATAAGTAAGAAAACTATCGCGATATCGCGACATGTTGAGCAAGAAAGAAAAATTGTCGCGATATCGTGACATGTTGAAGAGAAAGTAGAAAGAAAAACTGTCGTGATATCGCGACATGTTGAGAAGAAAGAAAAACTGTCGCGATATCGTGACATGTTCGAAGAGAAAGTGCAAGAAAGAAAAACTGTCACGATATCGTGACATGTTGAAGAGAAAGCGCAAGAAATAAAAATGTCACAATTTCGTGACATGTTCGGCAGAAGAAAGAAAAAGTGTCACGATTTCGCGACATGTTGGAAGAGAAAGAGGCAAGTAGAAAAAGTGTCGTGATTTCGCGACATATTGCCAGAGAGTAGAAAGAAAAAGTGTCACGATTTCGCGACATATTGGAAGAGAAAGAGCAAGGAAAAAGTGTCACGATTTCGCGACATGTTGAGAAGTCAGATTGCAAGAGAAAGAGGAGAGAGAAAAGGTGTCGCGATTTCGCGACATGTTTCATTTTTGCGGGCCAAAGCAAAGAGAAAGAGGAGAGAGAAAAAGGTGTCGTGATTTCGTGACATGTTTCATTTTCGCGGGCCAAAGCAAAGAGAAATAGGAGAGAGAAAAAGGTGTCACGATTTCGTGACATGTTTCATTTTTATGGGCCAAAGCAAAGAGAAAGAGGAGAGAGAAAAAGGTGTCACGATTTCACGACATGTTGCATTTTCGCGGTCCAAGCGAAGAGAAAATGCAAGGAGGAAAAAGTGTCACGATATCGTGACATGTAGCATTTTCATGGTCCAAAGCGAAGATGAAGGCAGAAAAGGAAAAGTGTCACGATTTCGCGACATGTCGCATTTTCGTGACTTGAAAAGAGCAGAAAGGTCGAGAAGAAAAAGTGTCACGATATCGCGACATGTCGGGTTTTCGCGACCCGAAGGCAAGAGAGAGAGTCTAGGAGAAAAAGTGTCGCGATATCGCGACATGTCGGGTTTTCACGACCCGAAGGCAAGAGAAAGAGCAAAGGAGAGAAAGTGTCACGATATCGCGACATGTCGCATTTTCACGACTAAAGGAGGAGAGAGAAAGTAAGAAGGCGAAAGTGTCGTGATATCGTGACATGTGTTTTCACTGGTACAAGCCAAGAAGAGTAGCAAGGAGGCGAAAGTGTCACGATATCGCAACATGTTGTGTTTTCGTTGGTACAAGCCAAGAAGAGTAGCAAGGAGGCAAAAGTGTCGCGATATCGTGACATGTGTTTTCGTGGGTACAAGTCCAAGAAGAGGACAAAGAGATAGAAGTGTCACGATTTCATGACAGGTCATTTTGGTGCGAGCTAAGAAGAGAACCCAACCGAAATAAGATATGTGACAGTTAACTAAAGTCGGTACGATAGTTACAGATGCAGTTACAGTTACAAAAGAAAATCATGTAGCTAAAATACGAAGAGCTAACTGAAGTCGAACGATGTATGTAAGAAGAAAATCATGCGGCTAAAATAAGAAAGAGGTAACCGAAGTCGATACGACGGATTAGTGTAGAGAGAACATGCAGCTAAAATAAGAAAAGTCGTATGTAGAGATTATAGGTGCGATATCGATAGAGAACTTTGTTATAAAAGGAGGTCTACATGGAGTATTACAGTGCGGTTGAATAGAGTGAAAGTGCTACGAAAAGAGGGCTGGAAGAGTGTCGTAAGAGAGCGTTAAGTAGAGCCGTGAGAGCCGTAAGAATGTTGTAAGAAGCGCAACAAGAGGGCTATAAGAGGGCCGTAAAAGTGCAGTAAGCAGAGTCGTAAGAGTGTGTGGTGTTTTGGTGAATAGCGAGAGAGGTTGGGTTAGCAATAGACCAGTCAGGGTCTTGTATAAGCGAAGGCATCTTTATGTCAAACTTATAGTTTCAAAATTGTAGTCCAAGTTGGTGCTTGGAATTAGGGGTTGGTGCTCCTTTCTGTTGGTGCAGATAAATCAGGGGTTGGTGCTCCTTTCTATTGGTGCAGATAAACCAGGGGTTGGTGCTCCTTCCAGTGGGTGCTGGTAAATTGTTTGTAAAATTGGTATTTTGCAAAGGTTGGATTTGGACGGGAGTCCAAGCAGTCATTTTGAGGAGTAGCCAAATTGGTGAACCTCGTTACATCGTGTGTTGTGGAATGCTCTCTTGTTATATTTGCTTTATGTGGTTTTAAGCTTTCATTGTTTTGGCTTTAAGAGTTGAAGTTTTTAAGTTTTAAAAGAGCCACACTGATTCACCCCCCCTCTCAGTGTCATTGTGAAACTAACAACTTAATGCATGATGGTAGGATGAAGACCTCCACTATTGAGAAATATGGCAAGTGGTATTCATTATGTCCATTAAAGGACAAAGGTGAAAAAGTAAATAGTAGTCCTACAATGTGCTTGAATACAGATAAATAATTCTTGAAAGGTTATGAGATAAAGTTAAAGGGAGAAAGGGTAGTGTTGAGAGAAGATGTAAAACAAGTGGAGGTAAAGGCATAAACAAGTAAGAGAATAAGCATGGGAAAGAGGTAGTTGGTCCAAGTCACCAATAGTAATAAAATAAGACGATAGTGCAATGATTCTCACTTCTATAGAGAAAGAGAAAGAGAAAATAAATGATAAAGAGACATTAGAGGAAGATGAGCCTCATCAGGTTATTGATGGTTGTGATGAAGGCTATATTATTGAAGAGTTAGTGGTGATGAAAAGATTGGGTGATTTGAAAGGTACACCAAATATATGGGTTCTAAGTTAATGAGAAGAATGGACTATACTGGAAAAGGATAGGGAAGATATGGGCAAGGTATGAAAATGCTCATAATGCTAGAAATAAGGCCAAGGAATGAAGGCCTTAGATATACAGGTCAACCAGGAAGTAGTGAGACTATTTTTGTGAGAAGAGAGATTAGTACAAGGGATGAAGATCCTAAGATGGATTGTTGTAGTTAGTGTGGAATATCTAGACATGTACCAACTAGATTTTGGAACCTGTATCCTTATGAGATTTGTAGAGGATATAATAACTCCAAAAAAAGGTGTTGACACCCAAAAAAAATAGTTAGCAAAATACATTTTAATTACGATTGGATGGATGCGATGGAATGAGACACAATGAAATAAATATTAAGTGGATTATACTAGAGGAGGTTTAGTTATAAAAAAAAACCAAGGATGATATGGAAATGATGCCTTGAAAAGAAATCCAAGTTAATATAACAATAAATTGTAAGAGCAATTCATATTCATGAGTTGGAGCTCATAAAATATTTCCTCTTATAGAGTGAGTATGATATGGGAGCATCAATAGGGTTATAGGTAGGGTCAATGCCATTCATATGTATCTTTTATATTTTGCATATGAAAGATGGAGAGGAAGGAGAAACAATGACACCTAAAAGAATAAGAGAAAATGGACAATGAGACCATAAAGAGGATAGAAAAAAGGGAGAAAAAGGGGTTCATGTGTTGTCTAAGAGTAGGGATGACTTTATGAACATAGAATGAAAATAATATGTAGCCGATGGTCATAAATAAAAAAATTCATATTCAACTCTAATCTATTTTTTGCATGTATATCAAATGGTGAATGCATTGTGCTATTAAAATTGTATGTTGTATATGCATGCATTGTGCAAGATCTAGGTATAGTTGTGGGAGAAGACCAAGTAGCAATGGTTGTTCTAGGCCTTGGGCTAGATATCGTAGTTTGGAAAGGCTACATAAGTTTTTATCTCCCTTGAGATCATTGTTTGAGTAAAGAACGTGAAATGATATTCAAGTAGAAATTGCACCAGGTCGTTCAAGTGGAAGTTACATCATGTCATTCAAGTGGAAGTTGCATTGTGTTGTACAAGTAGAAGTTTAATTCAAGTGGAAATTGCATTGACATGAAGGTATTGTTATCATATAACATCAACATATAGTCTTTTGACCTTATCATATTGGAGTACTATCATCTTAAGGTAGTGTTATGTTGTGCCATTGTCATATTGAGACTACTATCATGTTGTTTGGGGATTATTGTCTTGCAAATTGTTGTCTTGTTATTTTGGTTGTCATTATCTAGTCGATTACCATCTTGGTAAGTGTTTTCTTGGCAAATATCATCTTGGTGTCTTACCAATTTCCATCATATCGTCTTATCAATTGTCATGTTACCATCTTGGTAATTGTTTTCTTGCCAATTATCATCTTCTCATCTAGTGTGTAAATCAAAATGAAACTAAATCTTATACTATGGTTGTGAGTTAACCATATACTACATCATAGTTTCACCAATGTATAATCTTACATAACACATGAGACAACATATAATTTCCTACTTTGATTTGGGTCCATCACATTCCTTTCTAATATTTTCTTAAGATCCTATAAGAAACAAAAGTAGATATAATATTTTGGCCTCTCTTAAAAATATTATAAGATATTGCTTTGAACATATATATACAAGAAAGATTTTAGTTGACTAGTATTCCTCTTATTGCTTTGAATATGATTATTTTCCTATATGTTGTGTTAACAACATTTGGTATTATTTTTTGTTATAACCATTATTTAAGAAGACCTTGCTAAGGTATACCTAGTCTTGTTTGGAGATTCTTATTGCTTTAGAGATAATGGTTCTTAGAACACTATTTTTTTTTTATGAAAGGCCATTTTAATTATAAAAATAAAAGTCCTTTACAGCCAAAAAAGTGTGGGTGGAAAAAAATCACACCCCGAATGCCACTAACTTATCCTAATAGCAGATAAAGAAAAACAAACTACACCACATGGGCACCACGACCATCAACAACAAATTAGAAATATTCTATAACCAAATGTTTTTTTAAAGAAGGGGGTTTGTGGTAGACAGAGCCTTATCCATTTGAAGTGGGTGGTTCCCCCCACCCATCAAAGCGCTCCTCACCCTAGCCTGAAGCATGAGTAATTGGAGAAGAAGGATGGGACCAACCAGAAATATGCATGTAGCTGATTGAAGCCCCCAACCATCATTAGGCACAGGCACAAATTACGGAGTGATCATAGATGCATAAAGTTGAGAGGTGTACATATCCGACTGTTGCAATGGGCCTCCATAGTCACTGGATCTACTTTGATGAGGATGACACCATGCACGATTAGGGCATCTACATGAATAGGATCTAGCTTTGTGAGGAGGCGAATGATCAAGGGCCTCCCTACTAACAGCATAAGGGGCATCACCCTAGTATTTCAGCAAAGCCTACAAATGGTCCAACTCCATAGCCACATTTTTAGCCTAGTCACAAATATAAAACCACACATCATGAAAAAATTTGAGCTTGTTAGCAAATGAAAAATCCTAAGACAGATCAACCTACTTGAAAATAATCTTGTTTCTAGATTTCCAAATGTGAAATAGAAGGTTGAATCTAAATATTTTCCACACTTACCTTAGAGGAAGATAAAACTGAATGGGATCACCCATAAGAACATGATGTTGAGAAAGCTACAGGGACATAAATGGGGTAAAGAAATAACCCACCCAACTCCAAGCGAGACTAGCCCGTATACATGCCCAGAAAATATGTATACAAGACTCTGGTTCTTGAAAAAATGAGCATTGTGGCTCAGACACCCCCATCTAAGAAAGTCTATGGCCAAGAGGTAAACCCTGATACAGTAAGCTCCAAGTGAAAAAAAATTGTATTTGGCTCCAGATAAGATGCCTAGGCTAAATGAAATCTGGTTTTCCACCTAGAGGGTGATGAGAGAAGGTCCCATGTGACATTGAGTTTGGGAACCACGGGTGCAGATGGCGTAAACTAGTCATAACCCTACTTGGTTATGTAACTAAGCAAGGAAGTGCTCTTATACCAGGCCCAATATTTCCACTAGGGTTTTTGGGATCTGACACCTAATTTTTTCCATAAGGAGAAAGGTGTATGGTCCAAAACAACATCATATGTAGCCTTGTCAACATTGAACAAGTGGAAGATCCTTTTAAAATAATTCCAAGGAATCCAGTCTGTGTTTTCCTTGGAGTAAAAATATGTAATAGTGGCAATGTCCTACTTAAAAAAAATTGGGCATGGACGTAGGGAACTTGGCCCAACGACTTACCCTAAAGCTTGAATACAGGGGACCACCAAACATTGAGAATATTAATGGAAAGGACTTTATGTGAATGGACCCCCTTCCAAACAATCAAAGGGTTTAATTATTGCCAAACCTTCCATATGCTTTTGATGACAAAGGAGCCAGGGATTTTAATGAAAACTAGGGCCATCACTAGAGAGGGAAAATCCATTCCTACCCAGGATCGATGGTTGAGGGGAATCCTAACTGAGATGCAATGTCTGATAAAAAATTTCCATGCTTCAGGTCCTTTGAGAGCCCACACAATCTATTTAGCATAGAGGGCTAACCCTTGATGCTTACAGTCCAACAAACCCATACCCCCTGCTTGCCATGGGAGATAGCAAATATCCTAAGCCACTCTGTGAAAGCCCTTCTGCTCATACCCACTAGACCACATAAAATGTCATAGTAATTTTTCAAGCCTTTTGTAACAAGCCTGGAAAGGGACCCAACAAGAAGAGTAATAAACATGCGTGGAAGCCAACACTTTCAAGCAAATTTGAAATTTACCAACAAGAGATAGCTTCTTAGCATTCCAATATTTCAGCTTGCTTTCTACTTTTTTGATGACATAAGACCATAATTGGGATGGAGAGCCTTGAAAGGCAAAAAAAATGCCCAAGAATTTGAAGACTTCTCTAGGTTGAATCCAACTCCACTACACATGTTGAAGCCAATGGGGAATATACTGTAGGGATTGCAATATGAGGTTTTTCTCCATTGGATATTAGACCCAAAGGCTTTGCAAAAAATATCAAGACAAGACAAAGCTTCAAAAATGGATTGTTCATCCTCATTCAAAGTAAGAAAGGAATCATCAAAAAAATGGTCATTAATGAGTTGACCAGCATTCCCAGGAAGGGAAATACCCAAAGCATCCCAAGAGAAGCATGATGAGCCAAAATATAACCAAATGCTTCTTCTGCTAAAATGAATAACAAGGGGGGCAAAGGATAGCCTTGCCTTACTGACCTATGCAAGCCAATAGTGTAAGTTTAAAACTTGTTGAGAGAAAGCACAACTGATGCATCTTAAAAAAGCATTTTAACAGAGAAAATAAACTAAGGACCAAAGCTAAGAGCTTCCAACATGAAAAGAATGAAAACCCACTCAATTCGATCATAAGCCTTTTCAAATTCAAGATTGAGGAAGAGGGTCTGTTAACGAGACCTGCGAGCCCATTCCATCCCTTTCCAAACAACAAGAACATTGTCCAAAATATACCATTTCTAGAAAAATCCAATTTGCTCAGGCCTCACAATAGAGGGAAGCAAGGGCTTAATTTGCAAATCAAGTGCATTGGAAATGATCTTGTAGTTGACATTAAGTAAAGTTATTGGCCTCCAATTTATAATGATTTTTGGATCCCTGAACTTTAGGATAAACTTGATATTGCCCTTATTGATAATAGCACCTAAGGAGCCAGACTGCAGGGCTTCTAAATATACTTTATGCAATTCAGGACCAACAAAATCCTAGTAAGTTTTATAAAATTTGTAGGGAAAGCCATCAAGACTTGGGTTCTTCACGTCTGCCATTTGAAATAGGGCATCTGCATGATCTTGCTCTGATATGGGTTGTTCACATTCATTCTACTGTGTTGGGGAGAGGTAAGTTGGGATAACCTCTTTGTAATATTGAAGGGCTAATTCTCATTTAGGGGTGTACGATTGAGCAAAAAAAACATGAGAATAATGCCATGTAAATTTAGCTGCTATCTCAGGAAAAGAGGTGGTGTGAACCCCATTAACCAATAAAGATTTGAATTGAGTGGAGTGATGTAGAGGCTGGAGCCTCTGGAAAAAATATTTAAAAATGTGGTCACCCACTTTGAGCCAATATAGTCTGGCTTTAATATGAACCCCTATGGCCTCATACACTTTAACCGCTTTGAGCTCATGCTAGAGCTGAGTGACATGGGCTTGAATGACAGAGTCAAAAGGAGAGACCTCAAGATTATTTGGATGTGATAAACAGTGGTTTCATGTTGCAAGAAATAAGTGTTAAGAAAAAATTGAGCATGAGTAGGTCATTGATGGGTGGAGGAAACATGAAAAGAGAACATTATGGGGGAATGATCAAATGAGACCATACTAGGAATGGTTTCAACAAAAGGGACTAAAGGGAGCCGACGAGAAAAATAAAACTCACACTGGTCTAACAACATAGCCCTGTCCAACCTTTTTAAAACTCTTGCAGGGCCTGACTGAAAATTAGACCACGTGAACCACAAATGCTAAAGAAACTGACTCGTAGAGAAAAAATCATTGGGATCGAATACCCCTAATTTATTTTCATAAAATACCAAGCATGTCGCTCTCTCGAGGCCCACCTATTGGGAGCTGACCCATTTTATCATAAGGCTTCTCGACCATATTGAAATCACCACACATCAACCATACCACTGTAGGTAAGGACAAAGCACACCATCTCCATAGTGCACATCTATATTGGACCTCATTAGAGGCGTAAATATTAATAATCCCAAAGGAAATACCACCAACTTCAAGCAGAATCCAAACCGCATGGTGAGAGGGGTCAGAACCCCATGTGACAAAATTGCTTGCCCACCTATTATTAAGTAAAATGGCAGTGCCTCGGCTACCATGATTGCGGTTGATAGCATACATCTGACTGCCAGGCCATAACA
Organism: Wollemia nobilis; assembly: GCA_028583015.1. Lineage (NCBI taxonomy): Eukaryota > Viridiplantae > Streptophyta > Pinopsida > Araucariales > Araucariaceae > Wollemia > Wollemia nobilis. Next base: position 905,725 of record JAQPPZ010000400.1, on the reverse strand, counting down.
TAGAATAAGTAGATTGTAAATTAAAACCTACCACTTTGAATTTTTTTAAACACACAAAATTTGGATGACCATAGAGATTGGAACATGTAGTGAGCTCATCCCGAACCATGTAATGACGAACAGGATCCATCAACCCATGCACATTCTAGGAGAGAAACAATATTAAAAAGAGTCAAGTTGCATACCCCCATTGGCCTCAATCACATTATCCGACAATAGGTGATAGGGGTTATTCTTGAAGGCATCCATGGTGGTGGAGGAGAGAGAAGTTTGCCACCACTTGTCTAAATGAGCAAGCCGCTCACCTCGTAGGGGGCTACGGGATCGTCGTCCTAAATTTTGAGAGAAACTTCCTTCAACCCCTACCTCGTTTGGAGAACCCAAGGGTACAATGGACCGAATCCCTTCATCATGGTCTATAGACTCGACGACCATAGGAGGAGAGTGAACAAGGGTTGACTCCATAACCGATGATTGCATGGGAGGCTTAAGTGCTAGGGCTTGAGCATGTGTGGCCATTGTGTTCCCTGCCTGAGCGAGCTTGCTACCTTTCCCTTTCTTTCTTGAAAACTCAGTCCATTCACCATATTTTTATGGAGGGTGCAGGGTAGTGGAGGATAATACAACACCAACTACTAGGGTAGCCGCCTTGGCCTTAAATTTTTTAGCCATCAAGAGACAATCCTTAATGCGATGGGAGGTTGAATGGTAGCGATAACATGTATTAGGGAGATTGATATACACCACCTGCTGATGAATACAGGTAGAACCAACCTAAATGTCGATATAATCCTTTAGGATTTTAGCTAGGTCAAACTTGATACACATTCTCCTGCTAGGGCGGACCAACATGAATCGAGAGGGTTCATCACAAAAAAATTCACCAAGGATGGACACCAAGTTCTTTTATAAAGGTCCAACATGTAGTGGGGAGATCCGAGAGTTCTACCCAAATAGACATGACTAAGGAAACATAATTAGAAACCGTGAAATCCTGGCTCCATGGCTAAAAAATGAGTAGTAAACTATTAATGTAACTAGGACCCTTATTGAGGACCTTTTGGGCTTGGTCGGGACTACCAAATTGGAAATGAAAAAATCCTTAGAGAGATTTTGGACATGGTCGACTTGAATCCCATACGGACACCAATACTGCTCAATCCAGTTCCTAAGGACATGCTCAAGGGGAATCTGACCCAAAAAATACCCTATAAGAGTATTGTTTTCAAACCAAGAACATGTCTGATTGAATTCATGCAGAGGAATCACACAATCAGGTTCAAAAATACCTCGTGGTACACCTTGGGAATAAATTTTGTAGGTCGTTTTTTCACCTCCAGAGCTATTTCTCTCACTGCTAGCTTCATACGAAGTTGGGGGAGGATAAGCAGACATAATAACACCCATGGAGCAAGCGCAGCACGGAGGCTGGCACAAGATCCCAAACAATGAATAGAAATACCAGAAATCCTAGGACAACACGCAGATCGACATGCACGCAGCCACCCTAGAACACTAATTTTTTGGACAAAATACTAATAATATGTTGTTGTAAGTATAAAGTTGTCCGATTCCTTTTCTTGAGACTTATTTAGATAAAGATCCATAGTCTTTCCATGTAATCAACACCTTTAGGATTTTTTTTTTGTTGGAAACATACAATAACTAAGCATTATTGAAAGTCCACATTTTGACCATTTTGTTTAGAAAACAAGTTGTGTCCTTATTTTTATTCATGAATAATTCAAGATTTATTTAAAATAAGCATTAACATAAACTAATCAAATACTACATTTTAAGTTTAAAATATCTCAAAGTATTTTATAGATGATTACAAATTTTGAACCATATATAATAATTGATTTTCGATAAATTTGTTTGAGGTTCATGTTCTATAGACCTTGACTTATAGGAAAAATTTTGATTTGGACCTTTAGATACATATTATTTTTAGATAATATAAAATTACAAGATTTTTTTATTAGTACACATTTTCTTTCCATAGCATTTAAATTAAGTACTTGCACTTTTTCAAACAAATATATTCAAAGGTGTAAATGAACAAAAAAAAATATTATTTTTTCAAGTAAGATAGTGATACAAATAATCTTGTCTTTCAATACTTAAGATAGTGCCACATACAATATTCTCTTTCAATACTTAAGATAGTGTCACATAAAATCTTCTCCTTGGATACTTTGAACATCATAATTTGCTAAACCCAAGTATGCTCCAACAAACATACTTTCAATCACTCTCCCACTTTATCAAGATAACTTCTTTGATACATACTATTTAATGACATGTCAACATATTTATCCACTATCAAATCCACTAGATGACACATCATCACTAATCCATCTTTAAACTCTCTCATCAACATATAAACTACTTTGTCAAGATAACTTCTTTGATACACATTATTTAAAATTAACTTCCTCCAAAGTGACATGTGAACATCTTTATCCTCGATCAAATCCACTAGATGACATATCATCATTGATACATCTTCAAACCCTCTCATCAACATATAAACTCTTTCTTACATTTATTAAATAACCCATAAAAGATAGAAGAAAATTTTCATATTCAAGATCATCTTCTTGTTCTTATTTATTCTGCCAAAATTCCATTCAATGAACCACCAAACCTTATTTTAAAGTATTAACTAAAAATAATTCAATATAATAGAAAAGCCTTATTCAATCCTTTCCTCCCTAATTACTTTATAACCCACAAGTACCCTTCCATTCCTTATTATTTTTTCTTTTCTTACTTTTTTTATTTTATTAAGTTATTCATGTCCATTTTCTTATTAAGTTATTCATGTTCATGTGCAACCCATATTTTCCTACAACATAAAATTTATTAATAAATACTCAACAACTATTCAAAAAGAGATAGTTCTCTTGAACATTTATTGTAGATTGTTCTAATTTTTTTGGTAGATAAGATACTATAGCATTAATACCGGGTTTTATAGGTTGACCCAAAACCTTTTACAAAAATCAGCCCAGGGTTGTTGATGAACATGTCCTTACTAAGGATCCTATATATGTAAAATCTACATGCTGCCAAAGCCATTACATCCGGTAAGGCACATAGCCTATTATCAAAAAGAAACTTCCCATACAACATTTTGGGTATACCCCGAGAAAACACACCTGCATCATAATTACAAAAAATGAAACATACACGGATCCCTTCCTTGAAACAACGGAGAAACAAAAAGCTGCAAACACACATAGAAGAGTACTGAAAAAAACTCCCACAAGATCTGTATTGACAATTACTCTTAATAATTCTTTGGTAATTGCTTTCTTCCGTATATGACATTCTTTGGGACCACATCCCGTCTTGACCAATCAGCCTTGGAGAAATGAACCTGTTGGCTATATTTATGGCGATGGCTATCTGGTGTTCCACGTGGCTCTGGTTCAAAGTCTTATATTGTCGTTTATTTCCTGCCTTGTGATTATCAACCAACCTCAAATTACTAAGATGACTAGGAGCCATGTTATCTGACATGTGATTGTCTCCATTAGTCTTTGTGGTATTTCCAAGTAGCATCCACGAAGATTGGCAACTCGGATAATTTTTATTGTGAGTCCATTTCAAAAAAGATGCGGGAATACTCCTAGCCTTCGAACTTACAATGCCTTCCCTGTTGGTAAATTTGACTATCATTCTTTGCATTCTTTTTGAATAAGCTCCTCTACTTCACTCGAGACACCGTGTTCCCATTTGAAAAGTCCATCACCATTGACACGTAGATTGTTCTAATTCAATTGTTAGAAAATATTTCGTTAACTTTATATTTACCCAACAAATTAAATTTTATACATTATTTATAAACAACAAAAAAAATAAAAAATAATAATTCTCAACAACTTGTGGTTGACATTGTCATTATGGGCTAACCTTATATACCTTATCCTATACTTGCAACATAAAATTATTATTGCTATAAATATATATACTTTAATGTCAGGTCAAAGATGATAGTTTTATTTTTATTTATTTTTAAAGAAAAAGTTGAATTAAATTAGAGAGAAAAGATACAAAGGAGCAACAGACACCAGAAAATATAGGTTGCCAACATACAAAAGACACCAAGAAGGTCACTAAAAATCAGAAAGTGCCAAAGGACTAAGGCACTAACATTCAATAGAAGAAGAAAAATAAAAAATAGAACCAACAACATAAAGCTCACACACATCCTCCTCTTTGCTGAGCTCTATTCCTAGTAATTTTGAGATTGGAATATTTGCTTTTAATAGCACTATTGGCAAGTGCATCTACAGTCTTGTTAAATTCTCGATGAATGTGGAAATAGTGCACTTGAGTAAAATTTTTAATTAGCTCTTTCATTCTGACCAAAATGAGTTGAAGCTAAATGGAGCTAACCAAATTATCCTTGGAGAGAGCATTTATAATAAGGGTAAAGTCCCCATAAATGTGCAAGTGTCTTATCTGTTGCTCAATAGCCATCTTCAATCCAAACTCACAAGCCAAAGCTTCTGCAACATTGTTGGAAGCAATTCCAAGGTTGATACAATAATTGAGGGTAAGCCTCCCATCTTCTTTCATGATCACTCCCCCTACAACAACTATGCCTAGATTAGACTTAGATGCCCCATCAAAGAACAAGGTTGGATAATGTATCTTTGGGGGCATTATAGCTAAAATATTCATGTTGGTAGATATGAATTCTTGAAGATCAAGTTGACTAAAAATATTCAATAATGAAAAAAACATTGTGAAGTAGTACTCTAAAAACGTAAACTATCACAAATGTGCAAGTGAAAAGCATACTTCTAGTGCTACAAGATTTCTAGTTCATCAGATCACATTACGTGCAAGTGAAGAGCATAATACCGACAACAAAAATGTATTAGAAAACAGAAGGAAGAAAAACGAGGGATTATAAACTTAAAGAAAAAGACGAGTTAAGAAAGGAACAAAAAACATTTGATTAAAATTTTATCCATAAAAATAAGTGATACATCTACAAAACTCCGAATGCGTTTTGACCTACAGGCCATGGCTCATTTGGCCATCAACACAATCAATATAGAAGACTAGCATAGCACAAACAACACAGTAAAGGCCTAATTGACCAACAAAAATAAAGGAATCTACATATTTCAAAAATTATACAAGAAGCTACGTAATCTAGTATAGCAAATTGGATTTAAGGCCATCGAACTCTCTCCTTTAAAATTATTTTAAAAAGGAGTCACAAAAGGCAACGGTGTACTTTTTAATTTTTATTTATTTTTAAATGGCTTAGCAATAACCATTTTTCCCATGAGATTTTCATTTGATTTATTTATTTATTTTTCCAAATGTACCTTCTAATTTTTTCTCAAGTAGTGAACATTTAGTTATCAAGAGGTCTAATTTTAAATTTCAAGGTCATCAAAATAGAAAGAGAAGTTCAACCTTTAAATCAGTGGGCTCATATTTTTATTTTTTGGCACACATGTTACTAATTCATCTTGGATATATCTAAAAGTTGTTAGAAGAAGATCAATGTATATTTATTTTAACATTTTTTTTTTTATTTTGTAGAAGAAGGGGTTTTGAAAGGATCCTCAAACCTTTTACAACTTAGAAGTAGAAGCTTCCAAGGAAGAACCAAGAGAAACCAACAAGGAGCAAACCCACCTAGGAGAGTCAAGAAACAAACACAAACTTAAACTAAAAACCAATAATTATTATGAAAACAACAGGGACCTTCCTTGTTTTGGCTCTAGGGTTGTACACAAATTCAACACCCCAAACTTGTAAAAAACTTCATGTGTTGTTTAAAGCTCCAGGAAACAAACTACATTAACAAAAATTGGGATTGGATCTCTTTCCCCTAGCAAAGGGTTAGGAAGGTTGACAATTTCCAACATCCATATTCAATAGAGATTGAGAGCCATTGGTGATATTTGACTTTGTCTCATTTTTCCTCAAAGCTTTAATTGATGGTCTCCCAACATTACGCTCTACCCCAACATCTACAAATCCCTTTTTAAGACTTATTGGATTAGGGCCAAGAAATCCCTTCTCCAAGAAGGGTTTTAGGGGATATTTATGACTTTTGGTTTTAGGGTCCAAGGACCCTTTCCCCAGTTTAACCACCCTTTCTACATGAGTGGATGGGAGGGATTTACCGAATCTGACAAAATATCCAACCTAGGAAGATTGAGGTAATCAAAGAAATTGTACAAAATCTATGGGACCAATGGAGAAGGGGCACTTACCTATTCAAAGTGTTTCTGAATCTCAAATTCAAGAAAATATGGAGGTACATCACGGTCTTCAACTAGGGGAGGCATCTCACCCTAAAGGGAGGCACAACATGACCTTCAACCAAGGGTGGCTTCTCACTCTAAACAACCTCAAAGCCCAGAATATCAACTTCCTCAACTTGCTAGAACTCAACAGGCTCAGATTCTTGGCTATTCTTCTTGGTCATATTCTTCAGGGGCTTCTCTTGGCCATATTTACCCTATGAATTTATCCTCTTTGAGGGTTCCTCTTGAGCAGATTTACCCTTCGAGCTTGTCCTTTTCCAGGAACTCAACACCGATTTCTTCATGGGGTATTGACCCAAAAGATGACCATTAAATTTACAATTGGTATAAAAATTAGGGTGATTCTCATACACAATGGGTTGGGTCCAAGACCCTAAGCTCAAAGTGAGCTTAATAGAGGATGGAATATTAGCTTCCAAATTTACATTTATGCACATTCTTGCATAAATCATTCTTGATTTTGCTCTAGTTGCAACATCGATAGAAATCAGTTCACCCACTACCTTGGCTATACCACAGAAAATATCAATATGCCAATACCGAAAGGGTAAGCCAATGAGTCTAACCCAGAGAGGGTTGTATTGATTTTTTGCATATTAGGGTAGAAATTTGGGCTCTACTAATGCAAGAAGAGGCCTCACTTCTCGAAGAACCATGGACCTCCGTAGAGGACCTACCTAGAATCCTCTTCACAATTGAACTTGAACATGAAAAAATCTTTGGGAAAAGCGACGATATCCAAGTATATCCAAGTGACCCTGAGGCTGCCATTCGGATAAAGCCCACCTCCTAACAACATCCAAATTCAACCAGGCACCAAAAAACTTACCCACCAAATTGAAGGTCCCATCCTCCTTTGTGAGCTTAATTAGGCCTTCAAGAACAAAGATGGTATCTTCAACCAGTGAAATGTATCAACGACTCTAAGACTAAAGTCTTCTATATCTCTTCCTCCCCTTGTGGATGCAACTCATTTATTGAGTGGAAGATCATCTCTCATGGTATGATTGTTCTTTATTTGGAAATTTTCTTTGGGATTAATATTTCTTAAGGATATGTGGAACTGGGTTATGGAAAGACTTCAAAAAAATTAATGCTTGGCCAACTCAGTTTCATTCCTTAGTAAGAAGAATTCAAGTTGTGAATAAAATTATGGTAGCCTCTCATGTTTATTACTCCTCTTGTTGGATGACCCCCAAGGTAGCTTATAAGAAATTAACTCAGGCTATTCATAAATTTTTATGGATCAAATGGGATGGGAGGTGGGAATGACACCCATCTCTTGGAAACTTTGTACTCAACCTAAGGCTTTAGGAGGTCTAGGCATCATTGATCCTCTTACCTAGAGCAAAAGTTTGGCTATAAAATGGGTTGCTAGATCCATCATTGTTGATGAAACTTGGAAATACCTATTTCGTTATAGAATCTGTCTAGCTACTTGAAGAACACAAGCTTATACTGAGAGGTGGGGTGAACATTATAAGATTAAAAATTTTACTTTTATTATAAATAATCACAACAATAATATCAATGCAGTAAATTAAACAATGCACAAATCATCACACACATGAGAGACACAGATTTAACGTGGTTCATACAATGTGGGCTACATCCATGGAGAAAATCTTTCTTATAAATTTTCTCAACCAATCTCTTGGGAACCAATTTCCTATTACAATATTTATGGGTACCAACCCAAAGGAGACACTAATCCCCTATGCTCAAGTTTGTGGACTTCTATCCATAGGAGACACCAATCCCCTTTGTTCGTTTCATGGACCTCTATCCACAGGAGACCTCAATCCCCTCTGCTCTACACTACTTCAAGCCTTTCCACAAGGCTTGCTCAATTTTGCTACAAAACCTGCTCTCAACTCTGCTTAGATCTACTCCAAGTCTACACATAAGACTTGCTCAAATATGCTCCAAGTCTACACACAAGACTTGCTCAAATCTACTCACCAAAACTTGCTCAATTCTACTCCAAGCCTACACATAAGGCTTACTCAATTTTGCTCCAAAACTTGCTCTAATATGCTCATAAGGCTTGCTCAATCCAACTCTTAAAACCTGCTTAAATCACTGCTCAAACCTGCTTATAAAGCATGCTCAATCCAGCTCTTAAAACCTACTTAAATCACTGTTCAAACCTGCTCATAAAGCATGCTCAATCCATATCTTAAAACCTACTTAAATCACTACTCAAACTTGCTCAGATCTGCCTCAATCCTGCTCACAGAAACTGCTCAAACATTCCCAATTCTTGCATATAAAAAATTTCATATATCTTTCCCAAAAGTGCTTTCTTTGACTAAAGTAATTCAAACATATTCTACCTAGAATTATTTTACTTCATGAACATAAAGAGAATGATATGCAATACAAATACTCAATATGTTCTTTTCACATTCATTAAGTCTATCGTTTTCACATGTCTCACATTTATTGCTTTCAAAAGATATCTCTAGTATAACACTTAGTAGTTGACCTTCTTATGTATTTCTCAAAATCAAAACCAATGCACACACTTGCTTCATAAATCTGATTTCTAACACTTGCACATTCACCTCCAATATCACTCAAACCAATGCACAAATTACTTCACAAAACTTCTCTATAACCCTTGCAAGTTAATCTCAATATCAATCAAGGTTAATGCATAAATTTGTTTCACAAAACTGGTCTATAGCTCTTGCAAGTTTATTCCCAATATCACTCAACACAATGCTCAATTAATTTTGGTTTAAAACCCTAGCACATATATTTTCAATTTTCAATCAAAGAAATGCACATAAAATTAATCCTTATATCTCCACCTTAAAATATTCCTTTCAAACAATCCACCTTGAGAAGGAGTTAAAACACCATACCTCTAAAATCTGCCTTGATGAAGATGTGCCCTCAAAAACCTATCTAAGAATAATCTTCTTTCTTTTGCCACTAGAAAAACTTGGTTAGCAAATTTTTCTTTTCAAATCATCCACAAAAAGTCTTTCAAAGATGTCCACAACAAATCTGAAAATAATACCTTGTTCCCCCTTTTTAATTTCTCACAATAAATCTTTCAAAACCCTTACAATTTATTTTTCTACAAGATAAAATTACAATTAAATATAAATCATATCACACCTTATCTCTCCTCTTTAACACAACAATTACAAATATCAAATAGTCCACTCTACACCTTATTACTCCTATTCTAAAATAATTATACACATAAACCTTTGCCCTTACAAATACCAAATAATCCACACTACACCTTATTATTCCTATTCTGAAATAATCATGCACATAAACCTTTGCCCACAAAAAATTACCCTTAATAATTAAATCAATGAATCCAACAATTATTTCTTTGTCAAATTAATCAATCAAGTCTAGCGAACACGACGATCATGATTTCCTTTGCAATTTAAAACTTATTCAAAAACTTTCATACCTCAACCAAACGCATGGGAGTCAAACTCACAACCTCTGCCTACGTAGCGCCCTAGCAATAGCTAGGCAACCAACTGGGATATCCCAGCAAGTGAGATCTACAATGCACACACACAACCAAATATCCTCTTCGTTGTTTCACTACCAAATGAACCACGTCTCTACCAAGCAAAAATACCTCTGCGATATTTGACCCTACAACCACTGGTTCGACAACGCCTTAGCACCAACTAGACGACCAACTAGACTAGCCATCCAGTTGGGTATCCAATCACAACACGCTCAAGATAACACGATATGCTCACTGCCACAAAGTCTTGCTCTCCCCTTTTCATTTGTCTGCATCAAAAATCACATGGAAAGCCACAAATTCTTGCTCTCTTCTACGAGTTGATCAACATTAGCTATGGACATCAAACATATAAGCATTTTTGGTGATTCCCAGTTTGTCGTTTGCCAAGTGAAAGGAACTTACCAATGTAGAGAACCCGTACTAAAATAATACCATGAAGTAGAAATAAAATTACTAGCAAAATTTGACTGGTACGATATTGACAACTTGCCTCATTCGACTAATAGGTTTGCAGATGTGATGGCTTCTCTAGGATCGTTAATACCAAAGAACAAAAATGAAGAAGTTCAACCACTCATCATCACAACAATATCCAAATCTTCAATATCAAGAGCAAAATTTGAAGGTGAAAAGAGTGTTTGTTTCATTCATGCAAAACCATATGAGTCTTGCATTGGTCAAATAGGACTTTCTAAAATTTGGGACCCTCCCATCAAAATTAACATGAACTACAAAATGAATGTTCAAACAAAAATCAACTCGTTACACTCTTTTGGGGGATGTGTTGTATAAATGTGGTTATGATGGAATATTACTTTGATGTCTAGATCCGATAGAGGCACAAAGAGCCATATTCAAATCTCATAATGGTACTTGTGGTGGCCAATTTAGTGGAATGGCCATTGCAAAGTGCATTTTGTGCATGGGTTATTATTGACCCACCATGAAAAACGATTATTGCCAAAATGTGAAGAAATGTCAAAAATATCAACATCCCAATTTGACCCATGTACCATCACAAGCATTACAGCCTATTCAAAGCCTTTAACCCTTTTCACAATAGCACCTACATTTGATTGATAAAATTTCACCTACCTCTTCAAGATAACACAAATTTATCATCACTACCACATAATACTTTACTAAATGGGTTGAGGTGATACCAATGACCACTATGACTGGACCTCGAATTGTGAAGTTCATACTCCAACATATTATCTATCATTTTGGTATTCCCTCGAAGATCATTTTTGATAATGGTAAGTCTTTCAAAAATAAGGATGTTCGAGCATTATGCAACAAATATAATATCCAACATTTTTTCTCGACTCCTTATTACCCACAAGCAAATAGATAAGTTGAGGCAACCAATAAAACCTTGATAGACATTCTTAATAAACTTATCAAAAAAAACCCATAGAGATTGACATACTCAAATCCCCTTGGCATTATGGGCTTATCAAACAAGTATCCGAACACCTACAAGAGCAACTCCATTTTCATTGGTCTATGGAGCCAAAGCAATCATACCTCTTGAACTCATGATTCCCTCCCTACGAATTGCAATACAAGAATTCATGGATGATGAAACAACTAGACAAGCATATCTTGACCAACTCACACTCCTTGATGAAAGGTGAATCAATACCTTAGAACATTTACGAGTATATCAAGATCGCATCAAGCGTGCTTATAACACAAAAGTCCATCTTCATGAATTCCAAGTAGGAGATCTCATTCTTAAAGAGAATAAATAAAATATTAATGCATTGTTGTACTTGCGAGACAAATTCGTGGTGAATTGGTTAGGTCCATACATTGTCAAGAAAAAGTTAGATCCTAAAACCTATAGACTTGCCAATTTAGAGGGAACATTGGAACCTAAGCCATTAAATATCATCCACCTAAGGGCATTCTATACTTAAAGCAGATTGTAAATATGTACATACATGGCTTAAAAAATATTAAATAACAAAAACATTTTTTATGCATTCTTTTCATTTCTAAAATATAAAAGTACAAAAGCATATTTATGCATCCTTTTAATTTCAAAAATATGAAAAAAAATATTATTATGAATTCTTTTTCATTTCAAAAACATAAAAACACAAAAACATTATTATGCATTCTTTTCATTTCAAAAAATATATATATTATTCTTTTTCAGTATGCATCTTATCATTTCACATAAAACCACAAAAATATCCATTTTCTACATGCGTTGCATCATCCAACAAAAAAAAACAATAAAACACACTCATCATGCATTTATCACTTCAAAGCACAAAAAAAAAACTTTTCACCTCTCCTTTTTTCATTGTTAAAAAAAGAAAAAAACTTCCATCCCCTCTTAGTTTTCAAAAAAAAAAATAAAAAAAAGGAAGAGAGAGACCCCCGCCTCCTCTCCCCCCCCTCTTCCCCCCCCCCCCCCCCCCCTCCCCCCCCCCCCCCCCCCCCCCCTCACCCCCCCCCCACCCCCTCATTTGGTGGTGGCCGGGGGTGCTCTAGAGTGGTTGGTTCTGTTTCTTTTTCTCTCCTTTGTTTTTCCCCCTTGTGGGGAACAAATTGGTATTCCTTTTCAAACCTTTTCACCCGGCCCGGGCCCACCAACACCCCACAAACCCCCTTTTTCATCATCCACATTCGATCAATTGGCTCGTGGGTCTCATTCTTCACTCATTTGCCAATTGAGGGGGTAAGCTGAAATTAAAATTTTCAAAAATCATTCATTCTTGTGTATCGAGAATATTTGAGTCCATGTCTCCATACAATAAATCTAGGTGTCTCTTGTTTTTGCATCACATTGTGTTTTACACAACATAGTATAAAAAGGGACATTTGTAGGCACCAAAACCTAGGCCTTTGCATCCCACCATATAATCCCTGTACATTGAGCACCCATATTGCACATCCTAAATTTGCATAGTAAAATAATATACCTAAGTCTAAACTTAGGTATATTTTCTTGAACATTAAAAGTATTTTCCAGATTCTAAATCTGGAAAATCTACCTATGATACCTTGCCTACCCACTAGACATGTGTCCTAGCCACATCACCACCACCCTTTGCCACCTCTCACACACCCATTTCACCCTTGTCCCTTCACATGGGACATCCCTCCACTTGGATGAGACACCCTTGGTGACTCACTCTAACTGCCCTAGAGATGTGGCAACTCTAGCTTACCATTTGGCAATGCTAGCTTACCACCTCTCTTTCCCTCCAAAACCTCCAAGGGGCCTATAAAGGCACCCTCATCCCATAAACCAAAATAGGCTAGAAAAATACACCATCACACTACCAAAATCATTGCAGGAAGTCCCTCATGCAGTTGGAGGTCAGCTCATTGAGATCTCGGATCCAACCCTTGAGATTTATGCCCTTCCCGTAAAACCACCCGCCAATGTTTACACAAGGTCAACTGCCTCCCGACAGTTACTACACTGCCCTCTCGCAGTTAGCCAACCCCACCCATGTGTCTGTGGTTGCTCAGTATCAATATTTCAGCCATTCAACGAATAGATCGAGGTCAGGTAATCAACAAGGCTTTTGTTCATATTTTTCCTGTTCTCTGCACATATTTTGTTGACAGTCTATATGCATTCATCTTCAGGGTTTATAGCATTTGCTTTCATTCACATCAATAGGTGCTACTGACCCCCTTTTCTTGTTTGCATTTTACTTGTGTGTAAGTTACAAGTTTCTTGAAGGATGTTACGACCAGGATGGTCCAGATGGATACTCAAGTCCATCCAACTTATGGATTGTAGCAAAGAAGACTCAAAACCCACCATTCCATTGGATTTGCCAAAGGGGTTGCACCCATTTGTGCACATTGTACTCTGAAAGCAAGCCAAGTGCTTATTGTAAATCATATCCCCCACATAGCTGGGGTAAAGCATTGTAAAAGGAAAGCAAAAAAGTCAATATAAAGATTTCATTTGTTTTTGCAAGCCGCTTGTTTGATTTGTGTCATTATTGGGTGTCTTTCTTTGTATACTCTATGTGAATTTCAATAATATGTTTTCTTTTAAAAATTGAACAAGCACACATGAACTGAAATAAATTTTACCTATTACAACAGCTGAAGATACCACAAGTTATTGAAAACATTTATAACTATAGTATACTCTATTTCAAATTTGCTATGAGACCATGAAAATCAACCATTGATAAGAATGAGGTCTTTAGATATAACCAAAAATAATGTTTGACCAAAATATAAACGTATTCTTGAAATAAAATGTGATGTATGAAATAAAGAAGCGATAAATTGAAATACATTGAAGCGATAAATTACACTCAAAACCATATTACCTGCAAAAAAATCTGTTTATATATTCTCAAATTTTATCAATAAAATTAAACATAATCGATACAATGAACAACAATGGTTATCAAACTTCTTTTGCATCAAACTCGTATAAAAAATTCCTTATGTACTAAAGTGATTAGATTCCAGATCTCTCCAAACTACAACTAATACGTTTCCTGATTATAAAAAATTATTTCACATACAAACAAAAATCTATCAAATTGTGTATTTAAATATTTTATATTAAAACCCCAAACTTTTATTTTTTCATGTCGTCAAACTTATATGAATAATACCTTGTACACCGAAGTGGTTAGATTCTAGGTTCTAGGCTCCTTCATTTAAAATAGTTAAGATTCTTCACATTACAAATAATAAATTTTCACCTTATAAAAAGTTATTTAACATACAAACAAAAATCCATCAAATTGTGCACGTAAATATTCTATATTAAAGCTCCACCATCCAAAAATCCTATTCATTCAGACTGACATCCCAAACAATAATTATCACTAGATATAAATCTATATTTTAATTACCTAGTTGAAATAAGTTCTACACTTTGAGACGATAACTATGTTACTCATGCACCCAACCTTAAAAAGTCAGAAGGCTCTCTACATTATCAAACTAACTTAAAATAAAATTTGGCTTCTTAAAACGCGCAATATGAAACTAACATGCATGTCAAGAGAGGCTCAATAAGAATTACCTTGAGTACTACAGCAATTCACCTCCCTTTCGAACTGGTCTTTGGGAACACAAAGCTTCTTTGTAAATGCTCTGCATCTTCTGTAAGTAAAAATCCTGCTTTGCAGAAAGTCCTTGTGAATGCTGTGCCTCAGGATTGATTTTTGCCGATTATTTTCCTTTGCACCAAGCTGTCAAAATTCTCCATTGATCACCCAGTTAATAATCAGGGCGCATCATGTGCAGAACTTTAGGCCTAGTTTTTATGCCCTGAGAACTGCTGATCTATAGAAAGGATCAACCACAAGTATTCCTAGCTGGTGGAGGAGGAAAAGAGGCTTCTCCTTGTCCATCCTGATCCATATACTCCTGGGCGGCACTAGTCCCTTCTTCGTTAACCTCTGATACATGAAGACGCTTTGGATTGGGCAAGGCTAAGGACAAGGCTGTTATGTCATCTGGCTCTGGATTCTTGCGTTTCCCTTTATCTGTGGTGATGTGTAGAGAAGGGGACCCCAAACTTAAGACGAGAGATTCGTTGAGATCAATGACGCCTTTTCTGCTGAGATTGACACCTTTGGGAAGAGGAGGTAATTCCTCAAGATTCCAGCAATAGTCTAGTTTGAGCTCTCTTAGAGATAGCATGCTGCTCAATTGTGGAAGTCTAGTAAGATTTATGCAGCACGACAGATCAAGGGCCTTCAGCTCTATCATATGAGACAGACTGGGGAGTTTTCGTAGATTGTAGCAGTTTGTAACTTTGAGATCAACAAGACTTTCTGGAAGAGATGGCAATTCCCAGATACCACACCTAGACAATGTGAATTTTTTTAAAGAATGCATGGAGTCCAACGATGGAAGTTTCCTACTTTACACAGGACGCCCAATTTTTTCAAATGAGAAATGTGGATTCTTAATAAGAGTTGGGGTTGCAGAGACTAGGAGTTTTGAGATGTGGACTTTTGTTTAAGAGGAAACTGATATGGAAGAGAGGCAATTTTGAAGCTTCTCACAATCTTAGTTTGAGGTCTTTTAAAGAATGCATGGAGTCCAAGGATGGAAGTTTCGTGAGACTTGTGCAGAGACATCAAGGACCTCCAATTTTTTCAAATGAGAAATGTTGGACACTTCTTGCAGCTTGTGACAGCCACTAAGACTGAGAGAACTGAGATTATCTGGAAGAGCAGGCAATTCTTGAAGCTTCTCACAACTCTCTAGTTTGAGGTCTTTTAAAGAATGCATGGAGTCCAACGATGGAAGTTTCGTGAGACTTGTGCACCAAGAGACATCAAGGACCTCCAATTTTTTCAAATGAGAAATGCTGGACACTTCTTGCAGCTTGTAACAGCCACTAAGACTGAGACAACTGAGACTATCTGGAAGAGCAGGCAATTCTTGAAGCTCCTCACAACTCTCTAGTTTGAGGTCTTTTAAAGAATGCATGGAGTCCAACGATGGAAGTTTCGTGAGACTTGTGCACTCAGAGACATGAAGGACCTCCAATTTTTTCAAATGAGAAATGCTGGAAACTTCTTGCAGATTTGTACAGCCGTTGAGATTGAGTTCAATGAGACTATTTGGAAGGGCCGACAATTCCTCAAGTTGGCCGTTTCCCTCTGCACATATATGTACTAATGATTTCAGCTGATCAAAATTTGGTGGAAAACTCCTTATATAATTGTTACTGACGTCAAGAACTTTCAGCTTAGTAAGACTAGCCAACCATTGAGGAAGCTCCTTTAGACCACAACTGGACAAATATAACTCCTCCAGATTGAATAACTTTTCAAGTTCATTGGGAAGATGGCACATGCCAGGGTCACTGATATCAAGGAAGCGCAGATGCCTGAGATGGTCTATTGTTTTTGGCAAACAAAAGGAAATAGGCTCTGTATTTGAAGCCAATTCATCCTCCTGGAATCGACAGCTCCTCAGACGCAAAAATAGTAGCTTTGGTGGTAATTTTGTCCGCCGCCCTTCATGACATAGGTCACTAATAAACATAAATTTCAAATTCTGCATTAGTTCCCAAGGATATGTTTGGTGAAGACCCTCCTCTTCCTCTTCTACCTCGTAGAAGTCCAACACAAGTCCTTCCACCTTTGGCATTTCCTGATTTCAATAAAGAATCTTATCAGTACATTGCACATTTCGTCACGTGGCATTTCCTTTAAATTTGATTAAATAAATATTAACTTATTACCATCAAAATGGTAAAATATTACCTGTGTCTGAGCCATTGCGGTAACTAAATCCTCATGGCGCCAGAATCTACTGCGTTCAGCTGGGTTGCTCCGGGATTCCTCTTCGATTATTTGTCTTGCCAGGTCCCTTAAATGGTCATGCATCCAAAAAATTGAACGACCATAATACCTACTATCATAATCAATTCTAATAAGGGACTTCCTTTCAAGATTTCTAAGGCATGTACGTGGGGCGGTGCATTCTAAAGCTTTCCAGAGTTTTACATAAAATTCAGTATCATATGAACTACTACGAAGTACATACGAGGGACCAGTAAAGAAGCACGCGATGTCCAAAAACATGCGCTTCTCTTCACGAGAGAGAGCATCATAGCTGATTTTGAGAGTATTATACACTTTCCTGTGATTTTTTACCAAATTTTTCAGGGCCTCCCTCCAAATTTCAAGGCTCTTTTCACCGTATAGATGTGCCCCTACAACTTCCAGTGACAGAGGGAGACCTTGACATGCATTTACAATTTTTTCTGTAATATCTTCGTAGCCTTCAGCTGGACCAGCCCTCAAGAAAGCGTGCCAACAAAATAATTTCACACCTTCCTTTCTATCAAGTCCTCTCATTTTATATAGAATCACATCAACCTGACGTTGCAAAACCTGAGAATCTCGGGTTGTTATAATGATTCTACTACCCCGGCCAAAGCAATAACCATTGACAGCATCCCCAACTAAAGCATCTAACTGTTCCTCCTTATCAACATCGTCCAAAATGACTAATGCTTTTATGGATCTCAAAAGATTTTTCATTTGAATTTTGACATGATCAACGCTATTCCACTTCTTCAAGATTGATTTGTCAAAGTCCGGCAGGAGGCCCTGAAGAATCTGCTTTTGTAATTTTAAAAGGCCTTGCTTCTCTGTTGAGGCTCGAACATCAGATACAAAACAGGATGCTTCGAACTTATGATGAATATTATTATAAACAGCTTTCGCTAGGGTGGTCTTACCCAAACCCCCCATACCCCAAATGCCAACAGTGAGCACAGGCTGACTATGGTCATCCATTTTCAACAACGTTGTCACCTCCTCCATACGATCTGACAGCCCTTCGGGGTGTTTGGCAACATGCAGAGAAGTAATGTTCAATGTTTTCAGAAGATCCATGACAACCACCTTAACAAGCCTACCTTCGTACCTGTAGACACGATGCCCAATAACAAATAATCTTAATACTTCTATTCTATAGCAACCATTCTATCCACTTAATTTGGAATTTAAATGTGATAGGATATAATTTATGTGAAATAATTATGCGTTAGAACACGTCAAACTGTGTCGGTAGATGCCTGTTCCGCCCAGTTTGGCGAGTCAGTCCATTACAGTTGTTCATTGTATGTAAAAAAACATGAAATGCAGCACTCAGGAGATTGATACGTTTCAAATAGCTTCAAACAGAATAATCACAACAACAAAATGCAAAACACAAAAGAGTAGCTGGAAAAGCATTTTTACCCGCCCGCGGTTTCTGCGAGAGACCAGCCAGAGAGAAGAGATACTTGATGCAACGCCTCCTTCCACGCATCCATTTTCTTTTCGCTATGTCTGTTTTTCCCCTATGCTCTTGAAATGCCTTAGCATACGGGCCTTTCTTGTCAGGGTACCTCACATCCGAAGGTTCGACATTGTAGAACAAGGGAATGATTGTAGTCCCTGACGTGGACCTACAAGTCCAGATAAGCGAGAGCTCGTCGAGGCACCATGCTGAGCTGGCATAATGGGCAGAAAATATGGGGATGTGGACTGTGGAATTTCTAATTGCCTCTTCCAGGCTGACCCCAATATTCTCTCCCTTTTCTAATTTCTCCGAGTCGAGGAAGACATGTAATCCTGCAGTGCAGAGGGACTGGTAGAGGTGGTCGACCAGAGTTTTTCTGACATCCGTACCTCGAAAGCTGAGGAATACATGATATTTTTTATGGTGCTGTGCTGGGGAAGGCTCGTAATGCTTGAAGGTCTCGGCGCTGGTACTTGAACAGCCCTCCATGTCTGCACTCGGAAAATCTGTAATTTTTTTTTTTTCCCCCTTTGAGCAATTGAACAGCCTTCGACGTATGCACGCGGAAAATAATCTGTAATTTTTCTTTGTTTCCCCCTTTGAGCAATTGAACAGCCCTCCATGTCTGCACTCAGAAAATCTGTAATTTTCCTTTTTTGTTTTTTCCCCTTGAGCAAACTGAGAATAAGCAAGCAATGAAGAATTTGTGGACAAAAAGCTCAGACGAATGGTAAAGAGAAAGGACAGGAAGGAGAGAGAGGATATCATATATAGACCATGTTCTATGTTCATTCCACAGCTGTAAAGCATCGGAAAGCAGCAAGAAAATGTGGTGTATTTTCGTTGAAAGGACCAACAAGCGCGTTTTTTCTTCTTTTTTCCGGTTGTTCGTCCCCACCTAGAAAATTTCCTTGTTGTTTCTCCCAACGCAAAGAATAAAAAAGCTCGTTCTTTTTCTTGTTGTTTCTCCCAACGCAAAGAATAAAATTTCCTTCTTGTTTCTCCCAACGCAAAGAATAAAAAAGCTCGTTCTTTTTCTTGTTGTTTCTCCCAACGCAAAGAATGAAGGAAAAAGTTAGCTTCAATGAGAAGGAAGGAATAGGAGGGTAGTCCAGCTTTCTTCCTCTCTTTTTCTTTATTTTATTCTTTTTCTTTTATTTTATTAGGATATAGCTGTAATGTTCCAACGCGGATTGACGGAATAACGTGCAAATAGAATACAATGGAAAACCCAAGGAGGGAAAAGGATAAAGGATAAAGAAAATTTGGCGTGCTTCGTAGGAGGAACGAGAAAGTAAAATATTAGTGTTGCTTGTTTCCACCATCGAGACGAATCGTCTTGGTTTTTTTTGTTTGGTTGAAAGGTGGAGGTAGTGTTCCCAGTCTCCACGCAGGGAGATGTCACCCACCAAGGAAGTCTTCCCTTTTCTTTATTACCTTGTTCATGCAAAAGAAAATCATAGAAATCTCTCCTTAATTTTAAAAAGTTGCAGTATTTCTTCATTGGATTTCTTTGAAATGCAGATGTGCAGATGTAAGATCATTTTTATAAGATCAAAGTTGCTATAAAAAAAATTGCAGAGTTTAAGCGGTTAAGACATAAGTAATATAATATTTTTTAATTTATAAGTAATATATTTAATATAAAATTTAATTATAATATTTCAAATAAAATGTTAATTATATGTTAATTTAAATAAATAGATAATATGTAAATATGTTTTGCAAAATTTAATCATCTTTATTTTATAGTTTATTATCTTTTGAGTGTGAGTCATGGGTGAGCTTGACTTTTTTTTTCATATCAAGCAAACAAGTGTTCAAGGTGTGGGCAAGGAATGAGCATCACCTTTTTTTTTATTATCTTAGATCCTTTGGAAAATTGAAGAATTAAAATATTTTTATGAGAAATATCTAAGTAGCATGGCAAGAAAGTCATTTTTTAAAGTCCTAATTAGAAGTGAAGATGCCTTATCTCAAAGTATGAATGCCTTAGTTAAGGACATGAGAATAAGTAAATCTTTGGCAAACCTTATATAGGTAGTAGATGTTATGCCATAAGTGACTATCAAGGATGAGATAATCATGTTGAAGGTATTACATTATTTGATACCTTGAGTACCTTTGTAAATATTTAGATTAGGGTATGTGTTTATTATTTGAGTCAATAGTATGTGTCAAGTTGTGAAGTGTAGATATGTGTCATGTAATCAAGTGTGAGGTGTCATGTAAGTGAAGAGTTATGAGTGTGAGGTGTCTTGTGTATAAATGAGAGTTATGATTGTGATGTGTCAAGTTAGAAGTGGGGATTTATGTGTAATTATGAGAAACTTTGTCATTATGTAATATGTGAGATTTTCTAGGTAAAGAGGGAAATATGAAAGATAGTATCTCCCATAGGTTTGAAGAGAGCAAAAATAAATATTTAGGGAATGCAAAGAATCTCATGTATCTATATATTGAAGATAAAGCTTTGTGTCATCTAACTCGATGAAGCTTTACTTTATGCATTGCTTTAGTAGTATCAATAAAGCTTTTAGTATGATTTATATGAGATTATTATTCATTTGATTTATACATTGATGATATTAAATTATTATATGATCCTAGGAATTATTGACCTGTGATAATTGGGTCCATTTGCTAATAGATCAAGCGTGGCATAATGGTTCTTAAAAATAGAGAGTTAATCTATAACTTCCACCAATACTAACTAGCTTTTTTGAAGATTCTAAATTGGATCAAGAGCAAGTGGGGATTAAGTTCCAATTCCTTCATGAAAATTATTTTGTCTCTAGTTTGGAAATCAAAGATAAAATAATAGGTTGTTTCCAATGGTTTAGGGGGATAGGTGTATTATATCTAAGACCATGTAATGAGAATTGTTTTGGAAACAAAAACTATTAAAAGGATTTTAGTGTGGAATAGATTTTATGGAATTCTATATGAGCTTATCAATAAGGATGTTTATAAGAATATTGTCAATAATCAAGGGGAGTTTATCTAGGAAGGACCAACTACTAAGGAGCAAAGGCATGTTGTGTTCACCTAGATATGTGTTGCCATGGATATTTTAAAACCTTTGCTGCTTAGGATTGACTTTGAATGAAGTGAATGGGATCAATAAGTGGATTATGAAAACATTATGTTTTGATGTCACAAATATTATGATACTTGAACACATGACAATAAATTACAAAGTGAAATTAATGGAGAAAGAGATAAAAATATTTTGGCTATGAGATAAACTTTAACATGAAGCAAGGAAATCATCATCCATAATAGAAGCTAGATCTGTACAAGAATTTTCACTCTCAACAAAGTGTTAAAGAAATCTCCTCTTCTATCATCAAATGGTGAAGGTCATTACGATTTTCTTAGAAAAACCATTAAAAAAATAGAGGACACAAAAGATAAGAAAATACAATGTGCAAGTTTAAATTTTAAAGGAAACAAATGTGTGAAGAAAGGTGGGGATGCAACTTTTAAAGAAAAGGAGGCAAAAAAGTTCAATATTAATCCAAGTAAATCATCTTCATTTTTATCAAGTACTATAGAATCCTCTCATTGCAGTAAAAATAAACATAGTGTAGTGTATCCATTGCAAATTAGGTTTTCAAGAGCAAAGTGATAAAAAATGAGCATATAGGATATCCATAGAAATTTAGGGTTTCCAAGGAAGCACGAGAAAGAAATTATTATGGAGGATCATTCTTGCATGTTAGATTTTTTTAGGTAGCATAAAGAAGAAAGTTTTTTATGAGGGTATTCCTTGCACTTAAGATTTTTTCTTGACAATATAAATCTTTAGAAGATAAGTTTGGTTATGAACAATATTGAAAAGTAAAAGATATTGATGAAGATGAAATTGTTGGTTGGAATGAAAAAAGGAGAGGAAGACCCTCAAAGCAAGGAAAAAAGGGAAAAGAAAACTTAGAGGGATATTGATTTGGGAGACCAAAAATAAATATCATGTGTTAGCAAGAAGCGAGCTAGGCCTAACAATAAAAATATAAATAGAACATGATGATGAAAATAGTATAGTGGAATATCAAGGATATGAATATGATTCATGAAAAAAGAGTTATTAAGGAATTGATAGGTTTTTACACTCAATTTATTTTAATACAAGAAACAAAACTAAGTTATAAGGAATATAAGGATTCAAAAAGATTTGAAAGATGAGGGATTGTATGGTTTTATAGGATCTTCTAGAGGTATTATGAGAATATGTGACAAACACATATGAGATGGACACTTGTTAGAAGCAAAAAGTAATCAAGTTATTGGTCTATTTTGAAAGAAAGAGGAAAATATCAATGGTGGGGTTGTAAATATATATGCTCCAACTATAGAATAAGTAAGCACTGGTACTTGAACAGCCCTCCATGTCTGCACTCGGAAAACAGCAAATTGAGAAAAATTGAGAATAAGTAAGCAATGCAGGAGATCCAAGCAATTGAGAATTTGTGTGAGAAAAAGCATAGACGAATGACAAAAGAGAAATGACAATAAGGAGAGGGTCTTCGGGTAGTGTAGTGGTTAGAGTTAGGATTTTGAGAGACGGAGATTCAATTACTACTGTAGGCGTGCATGTATGTGTCAGTGAGCTGTAAAGCATCAGAAAGCAACAAGAAAATGAGGTGTATTTTCGTTGAAAGAACGAAGAAGCACGTTGTTTCTTTTTAATTGCTGTCCCAACGTAGAAAATAAAAGGAAATAAGCTTCTTTTTATGTTGTTGTTTGGTCCCACGCAGGAAAAAAAAAAAAAAAAAAACCTCGTTGTTTTGGTTGTTGTTTGGCAGAGAATCTCTGAAAATGTTAGCTTCAATGTTAGTAGAGAGGAAGAAATAGTCCAGCTTTCTTCCTCTCTTTTTCTTTTGCAATGTTCCAACGCGGATAAACGGAATAAAGCGCAAATGTAATGGAAACGGAATCATATCTAGTCACCACCATCAATATCGTCAAGGAGAAAACAAGGAAATTTTGCTGTAGTTGGACAAAGGAAGGAAAGAGGAGGGGAAAAGGATAAAGAAATTTCGGTGGAACGAAAAAGTAGAATAATTTATCTTGTTTGGTTGGAAGGTACGTAGGTAGTGTTCCCACTCTCCACAAGGAAGTCTTCCAGATTTTTTATTACTTTCTTCACGCAAAAGAGAATCAGGGAAATATCTCAGTAAAAATGGTGTATTTTCGTTGAAAGGACAGAGAAGTTATGTATGTGTCGGTGAGAGCATTAGAGAGCAACAAGAAGCACGTTTTTTTTTTTTCGTCCTGTAATTTGGTTGGAAGGTGTAGGTAGTGTTCCCACTCTCCACCAAGGAAGTCTTCCGTTTTTTCAATTACCATAGAAATCTCTCCTTAGTTTTAAGAAGCTGCAGACTGTCTTGGGTGGATTTCTTATTTTTCGGCACACCTTAATATTTGAAATTAATGATTTTTAATTGATAATTAAGATTAATATATGTTGAATAAAAAATTTAATTATAAAATAAAAAATAATATTATAAGATAAATATTGTATTTCAAATAAAATGTTAATTATATGTTATTTTTTTAAGCAAAAAAAATCTTTTGTGGGGTCCCTTTGGTCTAAGAGACCACGGAGTTCTACATCGTCAAAGTCATTCAAGAGTCGCGTCAGGCCTTGCCCGCACCAACATTATCAATTGGATTTTGGTTACCCAATTCAACTTTTTGGTAGGGTGGAGATTCAACCCTAGAACCTCTGTTGCAAGATTGCTCTCGTCTCCAATAAATAAATAGATAATATGTAGATATGTTTTGTAAAATTTAATCATTTTTATTTTTGTTTTATAGTTTATTTTTTCTGAAGGAATTTGATTTTTTTAGATAACAAATAAGTGTTGTTCAAAGTATGAGCAAGGAATGAGCATCACCTTTCCCTATCTTGGATCCTTTGGGAAATTGAAGAATTAAAATACTTTTATGAGAAATATCTAAGTAATATGGCAAGAAAATCATTTATGAAAGTCTTAACTAGAAGCAAAGATGCTCTATCTCAAAGTATAAATGCCTTAGTTAGGTACAAGAGGATAAGTAAATCTATGGAAAACCTCGTATAGGTAGCAAATGTTACGCCATAAGTAATTATCGAGGATGAGATGATCATATTGTAGATATTATATTATTTCGTATCTTGAGTAGTTTTGTAAATATTTAGATTAGGGTGTGTTTATTATTTGAGTCAATAGTATGTGTCAAGTTGTGAAGTGTAGATATGTGTCATGTAATCAAGTGTGAGGTGTCATGTGTAAGTGAAGAGTTATGAGTGGGAGTTGTCTTGTTTGTATGTGAGAGTTATATGTGTGAGGTATCAATATTAAAAGTAGGGAATTATGTGTAACCGTGATCAACTTTGTCATTATATTATATGTGATATTTGCTATGTAAAGAGGAAAATATGAAAGGTTGCATCTCCCGTAGGTTTGAGGAGAGCAAAGACCAAGATTCAAGCAATATGAAGAGTCTCATGTGTTTATATACTAAAGACAAAGCTCTTAGGTTTGAGGAGAGCAAAGGTCAAGAGTCAAGCAATATGAAGAGTCTCATGTGTTTATATATTGAAAACAAAGCTCTGTGTCATATGTCATGTAATTCAATGAAGCTTTGTTTTATGCATTGCTTTAGCAGCTTCGATAAGGTTTTCAATATGATATATGTGAGACCACACCTACTACATCAACAAGCTAGAGATTCTAGAGGGAAACCTAGCGAGATCTTAATGGTGCATTTTAAGGATATTAAAGAATAATAGATTTGTTTTAAATAAATCTCAAAGTCATGCTGAGTAAAGCCATATTATTGCATTTCTTGGAGAATGTTGATGTGCTCATCATGGAAAATCTAAGTGTAGGGGAAAAAATGTTATCCTCTTGATTACAAGATTGAAATATTTGTGATATTGAAGTTAACACAAAGGATTTTCTTATGTAAAAATAAGGTTTATCAAAATTAATTTTGATGATGTTTTTAAGAAAATTTTGGGAAATATTAATACAATAATGTTTTTTGAAACATCCAAGACAAAATTCTTCTCACTTATAATCATATAAAACTTTAACTAATTAAAAATAATATTATTATTAAAATAAAATATTTCTTACCTTCAATAAAATTCATATATTTTATTTAAAAATTAAAAAAATATATCATAACTCCTAATGAAAGTAAAAACTTTAGACATTAAAAAAATAATTAAAAATAGAAATAATGTGAGAGCTTTCCTAATCCAAATAACCTCCACGCAAATAAAATGATGAAAACATTATCCATTAAAAAAATAAAAAAAATAATAATTTATTTAAAATAATATTATAAATAATTTAATTATAAATTTAAAATGATTTTAATTTTTTGGTTATGTGCAATTGGTCACACATATACCCACCCTCTTGCACACTCACCCACGCTGTAATTAATAATTTTAAAAAATTATATAAAATATAATAAATTATTAAAAAATATTATTAAAAAATATTAGTGAACAAAAATACAATATTATTATTACTAAGAAGAAGTTGTAAACCACGTTTTTGTTTGTGTTTCTCTTTTTAAATTGATGCATTATTTTAATAATGTCAAAAAAAAAAATATATATATATATATATATATATATATATATAATAAGAAAATTAGTTGTGAAAAAGATAAAAGTTAAATTTTTTTTTGCGTACAATAACTATGTGATTAGAATTTTTTTATTTTTTTTCGAAAAAGTAATACTTCTTATACACATCCACTAACTTTTAAAAAGTTATTTGGTGCTGTCAGATATTAGTATTTTTTTATTTTTTTAAAAGTAATACTTCTTATACACATCCACTAACTTTTAAAAAGTTATTTGGTGCTGTCAGATATTAGTGGGTTTGCTATCATTGAGTCGGAGGAAGGTGGGAACCACAAGCAGGAATACCCTCCAAAAGCAAATAGCATGGTCATGGAGACACAGACTGACTCAAAGGCATCTAGAAAACTGTGCCGTGAACTTTAACAAAGTTAAAATAAATTATTAGCCGTTTTTTCGTGGGCTTTTCGGTTGTTTTGTATAGGTTTTTAAGGTGAATTTCCATTTTTTTTCATGATAGTCTTTAAATTGTTTTTTTAATGTTAATTAATATTATTAATATATTAAAATAAATATTTTTAATAAAAAATATTTTATTTTTTTTATTTGGTTAGTGCGAGAATTTTTACTGATTATTTTATGTGGTTGAATAGTTTTTTTATTTGATACATAAAAGAATGGACAACTACCTTTCCTTTTTGAACAATTCGTCATATGTTCAAGTCAAGTCGGTCATATGTTCAAGTCAAGTCGCATTGCCTCCAATGGTAGAATAGTGGTGTTACCACTATAATCTTTACCTCATCTCGGTAAACACAGCCTGGTACTGTCATTATTAAGCTAGCGCATACTCATCGGACTCTGGTCAGACAGCGCATACTCATCGGACTCTGGTCAGACTACTACCTTTGCCTTAGATTAGATTGAGCATGTCCGCTCAATAAAGAATTTAACACAACCACCACACACCTACACTTATCCACATTGGTATAAAAATGTTTTAATTTTTTTTATATATTATAATTAATTTTTATGTTTTTTAATTATATGTCAAACTATCTCGTACATATTTTAAGTAAAAAGTTTTACCCAACTGCTGGGCCTGAGAAAAGACGTCCTACCTAAATGGGTGTTATTCCGCAAATCCCGGTGATGGTCCTTAGAAAAGACGTCCTACCTAAATGGTGCTTGTTCCGCAATTCCCGGTGCTGGGCCTTAGAAAAGACGTGGTTGAAGATGGTTGTTCCCGCTCTCCACCAAGAAAGTCTTCCATTTTCTTTATTACCTTGTTGATGCAAAAGAAAATCATAGGAATCTCTTCTTAGTTGTAAAAAGTTGTAGACCCTCTTCTAGATTTCTTTATTATTTAGCGCACGTTATAATATTTGAAATCTTAATATTTGTAAGACAATTTTAATAAGATGAAGAGATCTTATAAACATAAAATTGGTTAAGACAAGTAGACAAGTAATGTAATAATTGTTAATTGATAATTAATAATAATATATATTGAATATAATTTTTTTTTTTTTTTGGTAATTATAATAATAGATTAATTGTGGGTTTTTATAAAGGATCCCAAAACCTTATGTACAAAATCAGCCTTGCTAAAAGATATTTCATGCCGGATGGCTGGGTAAATAGAGCAGTTCGTAAAAAAGACAGGGAAATACAAAATGCCCGAGGGCCCCAGAAGACGCGGACAATCCTGGAAATCTTGATCTTGAAATACATTAAAATAGAATAATAGCCGAAGACAATATATCAACAAACTTTGGGAGAAGACCTATGATACAAATTCTTCATCATGAGGGAATATCTGCCTTGGCCAAACTGTCCACCTCGGTTGGGAAACGAGAACACAAAACAACCGAGCACGTGGTCATCAGTCCTTTGTTGGCCAAGTGATCCGCCACCCGGTTACCTTCTCTGAAGATGTACCCCGCCTCCCACCTGGCGCGTCGAGAGAGGAGCATCCTAGCCTCGAGGATGATATTCAGGACCCGCCACGACGGGTCTTTGGAGCCATGAAGGTAGTTGATAATGTTTAGAGAATCACCTTCAATAATTAAAGGCCTAGGATCATTCGATATGACCTACAACCCTTTCAACACACCATGGGCTTCGACAAAATGATTGGTCTGAGGGCCCAGATTTTCACGATAGGCCAAGATCAACTTTCCATTATGGTCCCTGACAAGCCCCCCAGAACCAGCGGGCCCCGGGTTGCCTTTAGCAGCCCCATCAAAATTAAGTTTGATCCACCCCAAAGGAGGTTTGGTCCAAGTGACCTCCCTACGGCCATTCACTGAGTCAACTCTAGAAGAGGAGCCAAGGTCCAGTCTTTTGAAAATAATTGCCTCCCAAGGATTGTGAGGGCGGGAGCTGGGAATAGTTTTTGAATTCTCGACAGCAAAGGATAAGGCCCGCTGGGCAAAAAGGGGGAGCCATTCTAGGGATCTTGCCGAAGACTCTAGCATTACGCTCCAACAAAATTTGCCAGATGGAATGGTGAAAGGCAGCCTCACAAAGGAATCGGAGCTTAGAATTCTTAAAGGGCTTGGGCCATTGGAGGAAGGCGTCTTTAAGGGAGCGAGGGGAGCACCAGAGTACTTGGAAGGAAGACAACACATAGCTTAGGACCGAATGGGAAAAGGGGCAATGCAAAAATAAGTGATTGGATGTTTCACAGTCAGCTAAGGAAAGATAGCACCTGTTGGGAATTGCAAGGCCTCTCTTGTGGAGATTGTCTATGGTAAGGGCTTTGTTATAAAAGGAAATCCAAGCAAAGTAATTTATCTTAGGAATAATCCCTTTCCTCCAAATTACTTTCCATCGAGGGTCCACAACAGCCTCACACAACAGAAGATCATAAGCGGACTTAACAAAAAATCGCCCATCCTGCGTGTTGCTCCAAATAATTATGTCGTCTCTTATGATCGAAGGAATTAACACCGATTGGAGGACACTGTACAAGAAATTCACCTCATTATCAAACCCATCCACCATCGAAATTTTCCACCAAGGGGGAAGGGAACTCCGATCAATGCAATCCAAAACCTTGAGATGACTATTTGGATCAATCTGGGCCCTCAAGCTAGCCAAGTTCTGATTTACAGCAAGAGCTTCATCAGTAGCCCACCTTTCTCTCCAAAAAAGGATCGTGGATCCATCCCCCAAGATCCAAGGAGCACCCATGTTAATCACCGAATGGCCCTAAAGCACCATCTTCCAGAAAGTCGAAGCTTCATGAGGAGACTCAGCTTCCAGGAGAGAATTTTCCCCAAGATACTTTCTTTTAACTATATTGACCCATTCCGTCGATGCATTAATAATAATTATGCAAGAATGTTTGGCAATTAAGGCAGTGTTGATGAGCCTGGATCTTCTCAATCCCATGCCCCCTTGGTCCTTTCGAAGGCAAACCTTATCCCACGCCACCAGAGGAATTTTGGATTTTTCTTCGACTGCCGAACCCGAGAAAAATTCCTTTGAATCGCTCGATTTTGGAATGGATAAACACAGGAAGCATGAAAACAGACATGAAATAGGTGGGAATTCCTTGAAGACAGGATTTGGTGAGGGTTGCCTTCCCACCTTGAGATAGCAATTTGCCTTTCCAAGTGTTGAGTTTCTTATGAAGTCGTTCCAAAATCGAATTCCAGATGTTCCCACCGCCTCGCCCATTGCAAACTAGTGGCAACCCCAAATAAGTTGTAGGCAGGGAATCAATAGTGCATTCAAGAATTCTGGAAATGCAAATTTACCTATGCAAAGGGGTATTAACAAAATAAATTTTGCTCTTCAAATAATTAACTTTTTGGCCAAAAGCCTTCTCATACCGGGACAGAATGCGCTTGATAGATTTGTCCTGAGTGACAGACGCTCCAGTGGATATGAGCGTGTCATCCACAAATTGTTGGTGAGTGATAGGATCAACTCTGGAAGTAGGCAGAATGCCAAAAATATTGCTTTGATGGAGGGCTTCATTCAAAGACCAGCTAAGGACCTCTACCAAAAGAATGAATAAAATAGGAGACAAAGGATCACCTTGTCTGAGGTCGTGAGCACTCTGGAAGAATCCAACGGGGGACCCGTTGATCAGCACAGAAAAGGATGAAGTGGAAATGCAATTGTTCACAAGGTCAATCTAGTGATGATGGAAGCCCAACTTGCAAAGGACAACACAGAGGAACCTCCTGTCCACTCTGTCAAAATCTTTATTCATGTCTAGTTTAAGGAAAAGCGTAGCATTCTTGGAACATTGGGCAGTATGGAGGGTTTCATGAATAGTAATGATGTCGTCAAGGATATTTCTACCCTTAACGGTGCTCCCCTGAGCTGAACCTACCAAAGAGGGGAGGAGGGATCTCAGACGATTGGCAATGGTCTTGGTGAGAATCTTGTAGAAAACATTACAGAGGCTTATGGGACGATAGTCAGAAAAATTTTTGCAGGCGAGCGACTTAGGAATGAGAGCTAGGAAGGTAGAGTTGAGCTTTGGATGGATGGATCTTGATGCTTGGATTTCTAAGATAGCCTCGTAGACATCAGGCCCCACAACATCCCACATAACTTGAAAGAATCGGGGGGGGGAACCCATCAGGCCCGGGGGCCTTATCTAGTTGCATGGAAAAAAGAGCATCCTTAATCTCGAAATGGGAAAAAGGTTCCAGGAGTTTAATACTTGCCTCATGGGGGACTTTGGTAGGGAAATTAGCAAGCAAGGATTTTTGAACTTGGAGGACGCTATTAGGAGGAGCACCCAGCAAATCCTGGAAGAAATCGACTACTTCGCTTCAAATTTCCTCAATCTCCCTAGTAGTGTGCCCATCCTTACACAGAACCTGTCTGATCTTGTTGGCCCCCCTGTGTCTCATGGTAGACGCATGGAAAAAATTCAAATTTGAATCACCGCTCTTCAGCCAGAGATCCCTAGACTTCTGACACAAAAATGTTTCCTCACTGGAAAGAATGGAATGATAGTCCACCAGGAGGCTCCGTTCCTCCTCTCTGAGGCCTTCAGAATACCCTTCGACCTCCATATTTTCCTCTAAACTCTTCAAGCGCTTAGAGATGGACCTTTTAGACTCAAAAATGTTGCCAAAAACCTCCTTATTCCATGCATTTAAGTTCTTTTTAATCATCTTAAGTTTTAGGGCCAGTCTTTTGGACGTTGAACCAACCACCGTCACCTGCCACCATTCCGAAACCAACTGTTTGAAATCCTTGTGGGAAATCCACATGGACTCAAATATGAAAGGGATCTTAAACCTAGGCCCACCAGTGGCCTCTAACAGAATGGGATTATGGTCCGACCCGATTCTTGGCAAAGCTGAGAGAGTTGCAACACCGAGGAAGGGAATAGCTTCATGGGAAATGAGGAACCGATCGAGCTTGACCTGGATGAGATTGCTCCCAATCCTCCTATTGCTCCAGGTGAAGGATGCCCCCTTAAGTTTGATGTCTAGCAGATTATTGGATGAAACAAAATCTCTGAAATCCTCCATGCTACGGCTGGCCAGCTCATCGCCTCCCTTCTTTTTAGAGGGATGAAGAGGGCAATTGAAATCCCCTCCCACAACCCATGGGAAGTCACTAAAACTTTCCCTCATCAGAGAGATGGTTTTCCACAACTCATCTCACTCCAAAGTAGAGTTCGAGGCGTAAACATTGGTCAAAATCCATGAAAATTTATCAACCTTGGAGTGAAACAGGACATTGATAGTCCTGCTGGAAGCCGATAGAAGACTACCCTCGACCTTGTCAAAGTCCCACAACACCATGAGACCGCCTGCAGAACCTATTGCAGGGCTGGAAAGGAATTTGGCCTTGGCCCAAATGGCCCTAGAAACCTTGACAGAGGTAGAGGCATCAGACTTAGTCTCCTACAAAATGAGGATGGATGGGTTAGACTTCTTTCGGAGATCGGCCACCACCCTACGTTTGGTCGCTCCGTTAAGACCTCTCACATTCCATGAGAGGATTTTCATCTAGACATTTTAAAGAATTTCTTGCCTCCCTTTCCCTGTTGGATGGGAGGTTTTGGGATGGGCGAATCACCCACCAGGGAGTTGGAATATTCTTGAAAAAGCAACCGTTGGGATCCATTTGCAATGTCTGTTGCCGTTTCCTTATCCCTTCTTTCTTTGTTAGGAGGTCGCCCTCGTTTTATTTCACAGCAAAAATCCACCCCTTGCTTCTAGCTTCTAGTGTTTCACGGACTAATGTTGCCATGCTATTCGTCCCTCTTGCCCAACATATACTCTTCCAGCAGGGACTCAAGAGGTTTCTGGTTTTGACAAATAGGGGAATCAGCCTGAGCAAACATAC
Source organism: Wollemia nobilis (assembly GCA_028583015.1). Taxonomy (NCBI): domain Eukaryota; kingdom Viridiplantae; phylum Streptophyta; class Pinopsida; order Araucariales; family Araucariaceae; genus Wollemia; species Wollemia nobilis. The sequence goes on along the minus strand of JAQPPZ010000400.1, from coordinate 873,222 downwards.
GGGAAGGAGATTGATCCTTTTCCGCTTGAGGTTCTAGTTGGGAACTTGCATTGCATAGAATGGCGTTTGACTCGAGGAGAACCCCAGAAGGATCTGGAGACTCAGGCACTGTCGCTACAGGGTGTTTCGATTGTTTTCCTTCTTGCTCCAGGGGTTTCCAGAAGCCCCACCCTTCATCCCCGGCTTTTGAAGAGGACAATTTGACTGAAGATGCCCCTGGGAACTGCACCGGGGGTAAAAGGCCGATCTATTTTCATAGTTAATGACTTTCTTATGAAGAACGGAGCCTCTAGACCAAAAAGTGATGGAGGATGGAAGGTTCGCCTCCAAATCCACCAGGACACAGAAGTGAGTTTGGACAAATCTAGTTCGGGCCCGAGTGGGAGGGTCGATGGTGACCAAATCACCAATGGAATGGGCGATACCCCTAATAACATTTTCATGCCAGCAAAAAAGGGGAAGGTTCGACAGCCTAACCCATATTGGGGCAATATTAATACTCTAGGTTTTGGGGTTAAAATCCATCCCCCACTTCCTGAGGAAGAGACTCCTGCGTCCCAAAAACCAAGGGCCCCCAGCCAAAATTTTATAGTAATCCTCCGCATTATTCAGCCTAATTACAAAAAAACCCTAGGAGAGGGCAGCTAGATCCATATGACCCGAGGTCCGCCATTTTCCTGCCGCCCACCTACGGATGGTCTCCATATCGGGATGCCCTCCAATAAACTTCCCGATTAGGGTAAATTTTTCAAATTTGACGAAACTTGATAGGATTTCCTCCGGGATGTCCAGTTCATCCCCGGATGGAAAGAGGTCCTTAGTGAAAATACCATTTGGGGTTTCAGAAGTTGCTGCCTCTGCATATGATTTTAGTTGGCAGTCTCTCCCTTTGTCAGGTGGATCCTTCCCGTGTCTACCTCCATCTTCGGGTAACTCCGTCGAGCCTCCATTCTCTGACTGCCCTCCCTCTGCCTTGCTACGGCCCTCCAACTTGCCGGTGCCCAGGTTCATAGTGCTGGTGCTCCCGCTCCCGTGCCCTCCTGCCGCTACCTTCCCGCTCATCATTGCTCCACTCCACCAATATAAAATTTAATTATAAAATAAATATTGTATTTTAATTTAGATGCTTACTTATGATGTTGTATTTTGGATGTGGAATTAAAATGTGAAATGAAGATTTTGGAAGGGAGACATTTTTCGTAGGATTGCCCAAAATTCCGAACTCGTTTCGACCATATCTCACTCATCCGGACTCGGATTGAGATAAAATTTTGAGCTGAAATTTTGAGGGTAGATGCCTGAAAAACCCTAGAACGTCTCCACCAATTTTCATATCATTTGGAGCAACACAGATCCTAGTGCATCCCTATGTGTGAACGACATATTTGGCAAGCGACTATGCGAGGGTTTCATCTGGGTTGAGTGCAAGCAGCTCTAGAGGTTGGTTTTTAGGGCCTTCGGGCCCTAGTGGCCAATATTTTTGTGGTTTATTCTCAATATTTTAGCAGGAAATGTTGCAAGGGATACAAGATGGGTTAGAAATTTTTCTTTCAACAGATCATACTATGAACTTGAGTGACAACGGCTTCCAATTTGCTACACAAAAGAAAAGTGAAAACCATACCTTTCCACGACGTCTAGGGCAAGGATTAAAGAGATCACAAAACAAGTTTCAAGCATTTGATCAAAAAATGGCTCATATCTCAAGTGAATCTGGTGCTAAGGTGCACCCACAAAATAATTCTACTATGAAAACCCCTATCAAGGGTAAGAATTTTGAAGACTCAATCCCAAAAATGAATTTTAGGGATGCCCTTCGTGGTGGATAGCCTCAACCCAATGCTAATATCAATATTAGGGCTTCCCATAAACCTCTAAGAATGCCTAAGATTGATCCCAGGAAAATAGAGTCAGGATGTCTTAAAGTAGCTGATGGAACTCCTATTGTTAAGCTTGATATGGGTAACATTCAGACCGGAATTGAAGATCTGGAAAAAAGAGGACTAATTTGTCGGTTCGTGGGTTTTCGTTCGAGTCTATCTACTTTCAAAGTCTAGGATGCAAAAATCCGGAAAACTAAAGGTGAGTTACAAATATCTATTTATCCAAATGGTTATTTTCTTGTTTTATTTGCAAATAATGAAGATAGAGAGAAAAATTTTCAAGGGGGTCCTTGGTTTTTTGGAAGGGCGGGGCTTTTCATGAAGCCCCGGCATACTAAATTTAAAGTCAAAGAAGAGGTGCCTTCTATAGCTCCCGTGTGGGTTAGACCCTTTGGCCTCCCTATTGAATTTTGGAATCCTACTATTTTTTCTTCAATTGGAAACTCTTTAGGAACTTTTATGATGATTGCTGATTGTACTAAAAATTTTGAACATATTATTTGTGCTCGAATTTGTGTTTTAATGGATTTTGACAAACCCCTACCTAAAAATATCACATTACAATTTGGGGAAGACACTTGGGAGCAAGTAGTGGACTATGAGAACATTCCTTTTCATTGTAGAATTTGCCATGAATATGGTCATTTGGCTAGTGCTTGCCCAAATAAAATTCCTGATCAAAAGAAAGAAGATATAAACTCAGTAGGTTTCCAAATACCTAAGAAGAAGAACACTAAAAAAAAACCAAGTTATGAAGGATCAATCAAAGTCATCTGCTAATATGTTTGAAATCCTTTCCACAAATGATGTCCCGGGTGAGGAAGGGGAAATAATGGAAACAAAAATCTTAGAAACACAATTTAAATATGAAGGGAAGAACTCAAAGACAAACCAACAAATCAAAGGTTTTCAACAGAAAAAAAAAGGGAGAAAATTTACACAAGAAAAACAATCTTTCAAATGTCAAAAATTCAAATAATATAGGTCCCAATATAGACTCCGTTGAACCATCTAGTAAAATTTTGGCTGTGTATGAGCATTCTTCAAGGTTAGAAGCCATCTCAGATTCAATTGGAGTAAGTCAAGAAATGGGGAAAAAAAATTGAAGATAGATTCTAATGAAAAAGTAGGTCGCAAGACCAATCAATATCATATGGTAAAAGAAGGTGAAAAGCTTGTAGAGGAAGGTAATATTAATGCCCTTCCCAAATTTTTTAGACCTGGTATTAATGAAGATCATCACTTGGAATATTAGAGGACTCAAAGGGAGTCTTTCAAAACAAAATGAAATTAGAAGAATGATTCAGGTAAATCATCCACATCTTGTTTTCCTTCAAGAAACAAAGATGTCAATGGAGGATATGGACTTAATTGCCATAGTAAAATTTGGCCAACTAGAAAAGTGGTTTCCCTCGGTTCCCAAGGGACTTTGGGTGGCATTGCTTGTCTTTGGGACCCAAAAGAGGTAGTTATTCACCATATGGTTGGCGAGTTGGGGTTTATTGGCTATAGCTATTCAAAGTAGACATTCCAACCAAATTATGCTCTACATTACTATTTATGCTCCGACTTCTTTGGAGGAAAAAAGAAGACAGTGGAAGGATATTACTCATATTATCTCTCATTTTCCTGAATATTGGATCTTGATCGGAGGAGATTTCAATACCATCCTCTCTCTGGATGAGAAAATGGGGGGAAATAGAAATTTGGACAAAAGCACCGACCTCATGAGTGAATATATTTCAAACCTCCATCTTGTGGACATCCAACCAGTTAATGGCCTTATGACTTGGTCTAACAGAAGGCAAGGCTTAGCTTGTATAATGGAGAGATTGGATAGGTTTTTTCTCTCTAAAAATTTCTTAATCCATGGTCACATTCCTAAAGTGAAGACTCTTAATAATGTTGGTTCGGATCATTGGCCAATCATGGTGGAAATGTGGAAAACCAATGTGAGTTTCTCTCCTTTTTTTTTTCAATTAATGTGGCTTAGAGATAGTTCCTTTAGACCTCATGTGCAACAATGGTGGAAGGAAGGTAAACCTAGGCATGGGACTAAGATGTTCTATTTTTCCAAAATACTGCAATACATTAAATCCAAAATCAAGACTTGGAACTAGAAGGAGTTTGGGGATGTTCATAAAAAAAACATGAAGTTATTGCTCAAATTGAAAATTTGAATAAGAAAATCCGTTTAGATGGCCTCACAAAGAAGAGAATTGCAGATGAAATTAAGCTCACAACTCGGCTTAGAGGAATGGGAAAAAGAGAAGAAATCTTATGGAAGCAAAAATCTAGAATTCAATGGCTCAAAGAAGGAGATCAAAACACAAATTTCTTCCACAAATATCTTCTAGCTCGAAGATCTCACAACTTTATTTCTTCCCTAAAATCAAATTCTAGAGATGTCGTTTATACTTGGGATGGCATGAGCTCTATTGTTGTTGATTACTTTTCCAATATTTTTGCTGCTACTCCTCTTGACTCAGCTTCACAACAAAATGTTCTTCAAGCAATCCCTTCTCTTATCACTTCGAAGGAGAACTCTATTTTGATCGCTCTCGTTACTATTAATGAGCTTCAACAAGTAGTTTTTAAAATGCAAAAAGGGAAAACCCCAGGTCCTGATGGTTTTCCCATTGAGTTCTACCAAGAGTTATGGGATATCCTTCATGTTGATTTATTAGAGGTGGTGGAAGAAGCCAGGAAAGCCAAAGATATTTTGAAGGTTATCAATAAAAATTATATTACTCTTGTTCCAAAATCTCAAGAGGTTGATCACATCTCATATTTTAGACCTATTGCTTTATGTAATGTTCTTCTCAAAATAATTACTAAGATCATGGCAGAAAGGTTGAAGCCTCTTTTGCATAAGATTATTTCCCCATAGCAAGGGGGTTATGTGGAAGGGCATCAAATAGTAGATGAGATAGTTCTTGCTCGGGAAGCCATCCATTCCATGGATATGCAAAAATCTCCTTCCATGTTAATTCGATTAGACTTATCCAAAGCTTATGAGGATTGAACTTCCTTATCAAATTTTGAGCAATTTGGTTCTAGGATTGGATGGATTGGATTTGGGATGTTTAGTTTCCTACTTAGTTCTTATCAATGGCAGGCCTTCTTAGTCTTTCCCAACTTCCATAGGTATTAGGCAAGGTGACCCACTATCCCCTTATTTATTCATCATTCTTGCTAAATTCTTGGGTAGGACTATAACCAAAAAGAGGGAAAACAAAACCCTTGAGGGAGTTACCATTTCTCATGGAGCTAGACCTATCTCTCATCTTCAATTTGTGGATGACTCTACTATTTTAGGTAAAGCTACGCTTAAGGAAGCTTCTAATATTAAGCAAATCATTAGCTATTTTTCTAAGGCTCCTAGGTGGTTGATCAATGAAGACAAATCTAAAGTTATTTTCTTTCACTGCCCTGCTAGACAAGAATCCATGGTCTTGGATAAATTAAGATATAAGAAGACCTCTCTTCCAATCACTTATTTAGGTATTCCCATAAATATTCAAAGGCAAAAAAATAAAGATTGGAATTGGTTGTTGGATAAAGTCAAGAAGAAAATTGGAAAGTGGACCAACAAGTGGCTTTCTTCTGGGGGTAGAATCACCTTGGTAAAATCAGTCCTTCAAGCTATTCCTATTTATGTTTCTTCCGTTTTGAATATCCCAAAGGTTGTTCTTCGAGAATTGGATCAAATCGGTCATCGTTTCCTTTGGAGTGGTACTAAGGAGAAAAGAAAATGGGCCTTGGTGAAATGGGACACTTTATGTCTTCCTAAGAGTGAAGGGGGGTTAGGATTCCGGTCTTCAATTAATAACAACAAATCTTTAGCTGCTAAATTATATTGGAGGATGTTGCATAACCCCAATGCTCTTTGGGCCAATAATATTTGTGCTAAATATGTTGAGAATAAAAGTCCTGAAGACCTTGTTCGCTATCAACTTCCTACCAAAGGTTCTCCCATTTAGCAGTTCTTAAGACTGGTGAGGATTTGATAAAGAAAAATTTATTTTGGATCATTCATAATGGTCAACATGCAAATTTTTGGACAGATTCTTGGGATGGTCACAAGCCTTTGATAACTCAGTTTCTCGATTGGAGGCCTTGGATGGAGGAGCTTCATCGAGCTAATTGGATAAAGGTGGCTAATTACTCGCTCGGTACCATACCGGTAATTCAAAGGTTGGGAGATATTGGATCCCTATTGATGACTAGCCTATTCAAATCCCAGAAATGCAAAGACAAGATATCCAAGGCATCCTTCATATGAGATCCTTCTCTTGGTCCCATGAAAAAGATTGTTTATATACTAAAGACAAAGCTCTTAGGTTTGAGGAGAGCAAAGGTCAAGAGTCAAGCAATATGAAGAGTCTCATGTGTTTATTTATTGAAAACAAAGCTCTATGTCATGTGTCATGTAATTCAATGAAGTTTTGTTTTATGCATTGCTTTAGCAGCTTCGATAAGGCTTTCAATATGATATATGTGAGACCACACCTACTACATCAACAAGCTAGAGATTCTAGAGGGAAACTGTTGGAACAAAATCTGCCTTCAGTTAATAGTGTTGTGCCTTAGACTTTGCCAACATTGAATAGACAGACCTTGCTTGAAATCATCTGTCTAATCTCCAGAGAAGGCTGGTTCCTTTGAGTTTTTTAGAGGAAAGGGAAACAAGAGCTAAGGGAAATATAGCCGAAGCTAGAAATTTTCTCACGGTGCAGATTAGACAATAACTAAAAAATGATAATGCAGATTACTATCTTCAGAGTTTCTTTATATCTTCCTATAGAAAACGTGAATTCTTGAGTGCGATTTTAAATGTTCATCTAAATACATGTAAATATCTTTAATATTCAACTCTAGAGATAAGGTTTATACATTCGCAGTTCAGATTTCAGAACAGATACATTATAAAACTTAAAATGAATAAAAGTTAAAAACCAGATACATACACTTGCATAAAGAATTTCAGAAGCTAGAGGAAGAATATCTCTTATTGCTTGTAATCCAAGAACATGTACATCAAGTCTCAAAACGTCCAAGAGCCGACCCTTTTCATGATCGACTCACTCCTATTTATACCCTAAAAAGAGTATCTTCTACTATGTACATTTAATTTCCTCAATCAATTACAAGTAATTATCTATAGTTTCTAAGAATATACAACAAATTTCCTGTAGATTAGAGAGATTTCCTTCTGTCTAAATTCAGATGATCTTGTTATTTTGCAATCATCCAGCGGACCTACCATGTTATAATCAACTGACCATTCTTTAGAAATCAGCACATGATGTCAATGCATGCCCCAATTGCCAAAAATATACTATGTTTCTCTACAGGGTGTATGTCGCGAAATCGTGACATTCTACCTTTGTGAAGCCTTCTTTACTTTTTTCTTTAGCAAAAACCAGACATGTCACGAAATCGCAACACTCTTGTTTCTCTGCTTGTCTGCCCTTCTTGAGTTGCGAAAATGCAACATGTCGCGAAATCGTGACATTTTTATGTCTTCAGCCTGATTCTTCTTTTTGCACCGCAAAAATTGACCATGTCACGAAATCATGACACTTCTGCCTCCTTGCTCTCTCTTGTTGCTTTTGGCCACGAAAAAGGGACATGTCGCAAAATTGCGACACTTTTAGTCTCTTTAGCAGTTTTGCTATTCTTCTGGCAAAAATAAGCCATGTCACAAAATCGCGACATTCTCCCTGACTTCTACCCTTTTATTGATGGACTTGGCGAAAATGGGCAACGTCGCGAAATCGTGACTTTTTCCTCTGCTTTCCCTCTTTGTTGTTTTTCGCCACGAAAACTCGACATGTCGCAAAATTGCAACACTTTTCTTCCTTAGTGTATTTTGCTTTTTCTTTGTTCTTTAGCATATGGGCTACTTCAGTCTTCTTTGAAAATATGCAAAAAAGGTGCATCAGCCATTTTTTTTAGTTAGTCACTTTTTGACTAATATTCTTGGCTCCTTCCGAGGGATTTTTTGCTCGCAAAAATAAATAGAAACCAGGCCTTCATCCATTGGGAAACGAAGTCACCAACACAGTTACGAAAAGTAAAATTTCAAGTGAAAAATCAAAGATAAAAGAAAAAGAATGCACTTTGGAATATAAGTGATCTTTACCTTATCAAAACTTTTTTCTATCGCTTAGTGACTTAACTTTTTTTTGAGGAACATAAAAGATTCAATTCTGAGAGCTGGTCCCAGCTCTGGCTGCTAGTTTTTGACCCTGATGTTTAGATCTTTTGATTTTGTCCATTGTTGTAATTACCTCTTGATAAGTTTTGCAAACTCGGTTCCAGTCTTCATCTTCTAAATCAGAAGAATCAATGAAAAGTTGATATACATACTGCAACTCCTCCACTTTATCATAAGAAATGATCTTTTGCCTTAAAATTAGTTCTTGTAAACAGGCTTTAATCTATGTTATCCTCTAGATCATCTCCATGACCTATGTTTCTTCTATAGGTTCCTGCCAGCCATCTATGTTTGTTTCATCCTCAACAAAAGCTTTTATTGATGCTGAAAGGACCTCTTCCTTCAACACTTTTGAACCATCATCCCAGAGGTAAGGAAGCCCATTATGGATAGCCAAATCAAGGTTTTGGAGCAACCCTTTCGCTTCATCTTCAAGCTCCTGCAAAAACTTATTTCCCTGTGCTATAAATTTAAACTTTCTAAAGAAGTTTTTTGCTGCGATTTTAGCTTGAGACTAGGCTTCGCTTCTGAGCTTGGCTTCCATGCTTCCTGGAATCTTTTTTGACAAAATCTAAATTTTAGTAGCTGCATCTTCTCTTTTCAATAAAAATGTTTCCACAGCTCCAAATTCCTGTTTTACTACTTCTGTAGTTTCCTTTACTTTAGCTAAATACAATAATAAAGGTCTAGCCTTTAATACTAAAGATAACAAATCTTTTAACAATTCTTTCCTCATTTTCTTTACTTTATCCTTTGAAAATCTGGAATGAGCATTTTGTTGTTCTACCAACTGTTGTTGTAGCTGCTGTATCTGTGTATTCAATGCCTGAATCTGAGCTTCTACCACACTCAAATTTTATTTACATTTGGCCACTTCACCGGCAAGCAGACCGAATTTACCCTCCCAGCTTTTAGCTTCCAGAGTAAGAGCCTTCTCTGCTATTTTTTGTTCTTTCACCACAGTCTCTAATTCCTTCCTCTTGTCCTTTTCCTTTAAAAACATTTCTTGATAATGTCCTCCCTATAAATATATGGTCCCAAAATTTGTTTGGGCTTTCACCCACTCATCTTGCATAGGCATTTGAGATATATCTTCATTTATCTCTTCTGCTTGGTAATCTTCCATAATCATTTCTCCCTTTGATTTCTTAGTAATAGGAGTTAACTTCAACTTCTTCCTCTGCATACTAGTCGGGTCTAAAGCAATGATTTCTCTTAGAGTAGCCGGTGCTTTAGAATCCTCAACTGAATGTGAAGTCCACCAATCTAAAGCATTCCTGCTTAATTTTTTTAGATTTTCAATCTTGGCCATGGTGGAGTGTGACTCAGTCCCTTGAGAAGTTGTAACTCCAGCTGTCGGGATGTCAATGTTGGGGAGAAAAGGAATGGGAGCAACTACAGATCCAATATTTAGCAAATTTTGGGAATATGTTGCCATTTTTGGGAGAACAAGGTAATTTTTTGGCAAGAACATTATACTTTTGTTGATTTTAGAAAATGAGGGAGAATTACAATGGGAATGAGTAGGAGAATGAGAAGAAGAAAGTAAAGAAAACATACATGTTTCTAGGCTGGATTTGTTGTTGGTGTTCTTCTTCTTCTTCATGTTCACTAACGATTAGTTCTTCACTCTGTGCTTTGTCTTTATCAGGAGTTTTATTTCCCTCATCACTTTCGTCCAAGTTTATAATCTATTTCTCCTGTTGTTTTCCTACCGTCAGGATTTCTTTTTTAACCAAAATTTGTTTTTTATTTTCACTATTTTGGATCTCTTGAGCCAAACTGGGTGGGCCGCGTGAGACTTCCTTTTGTGAATTTTCATGTTCAACTTCCTGAGCATCTGCATTAGTGTTTTCTTCAGTCATATGGTCTTGTTCACCTTCTTGAGTCCTTTTCCTTGAGTTGTATTATGTATCTTGAGGCTCTTGATCACTAGAAGAAGTTTGAATAATATTCTTGTCTTTTCTTCTATTAGCCATCATTTTAAATTTTCTCATTCTTTCTGCTACGGGTTTATTAGATTCTATACTCGAGTCCGAAGGTGGAACGAATTTTACAATTCTTGAGGAATGATGTATTGACGTCATAGTATCTGCCCCAAGTGCTAGACGCTTATCTCTTTTTGTTGCTAGAATAGGTTCAACTCTCCCCTGTCCTTCTTTGCCCAACCCTTTTCCATCATAACCCATTTTCAACATCATCTGGGTGGCCTTCAAACTATAAGTCTTTCCTTGCTCTTCAGTAAAAACCTCTTCTATTGATCTTTTCCTATATGTCCTAGGTTTGGTTTGAACAAGGGGAAGATTCTGAGCCTCTGCAATTTCTTTTCCTTTACCAGCTTCGGGCTGTTGGGATTCCTCGGGTGGCTAGGATACTTCAGGTTGCTGAGATACTTCGGGAGTAGAAGAATGACTACATCCTATGCTTGGAGGGATTCTAACAGGGAAACTTCCTCCCCATGAGTCATGGTTTTCATTATACCGAGGTTCGAACAGATTGTCATTTTTTGTGGGGTATCTCGATGAAATTGAATTTGTCTAGACTCTCATTACCCACCATTCCTGAATTTTAGCCACATCCCAATTTGGCCTATTCTTCTGAATCCTCATGATCTTACTCTCCATCAATTGATGAGCTTTTATATTTTTTGGGTCAAACTGAACAATTACTTCATAAAAATCATGCCAAGGAGGAAAAGGCTCCATCTTTTCTATGTGCCACTCCAGAGGTTCATCTTCTGTGTTATTTCTATTTTCTTCAACATCATCTTTGACTTTAACATGAAATTCTTTAATCTATGTTTTATTCAAAATGGATTGTCTCGTAGAAAATCTATTCATGGGATCATATTTCCATCTTTGTGTAATCTCAATAAGCCCCAATTTTCTTGAATACTCTACTATCTGTTCATTTTGCCATTTTTTTGAAATAGTAATTCCTTCAAAACTAAAAGGCATATTATAGGTACCGGTTTTCCCAATTCCAGTCCTAAATTTGACATTAATGCTTTATGTTTGCCTAACATATTCTAAGGCAAAGACTCTGTCAGTCACATAATGAGGAAGTAAAAAGGGTTTGTCTGTAAACCCATACAATTTGATGCATACTCCTTGTGTTAGAATAAACCAATCCCCCTCCTCTGCAAACTTGGTTTGCAATACCTTTTCTGCTTTGGGGGTTAATCTTGTTATTTTTCCATACATGATTTTTAGCGTAGGGCCCAAAAATTCCCTATTGAAATCATAATATGACTCGGATTTGTATAACACATTGGTCCATTCATACACTAGTAATATTTCTCCCTTCTCATTCTTATCATTTTTCCAAATGAAAGCTAACTCTTGAGACATAAAATAAAAGAATAACCACACCAAATATAAAGTGTATCTGAATGAAAACTGGGTTCCAGCCTTCAATACCGCCAAACCCTCATGAATTTTTGCACTCAAAAACTCAGGCCAGGCCTGCTCATAACAGCCAAATCGTACATTCTAGGGTTCGACAAACATTCTACTATAGCCACCTGCCACTTCTAAACCTTTTCATCATTTTTTAGTCCAAAGAATCATGGTTAGGATGGAATATAGTTCAAGATTTTTAAAAGTTGCCATGTCAATTGGGGGTTCTAGTGGATTTACCCCTTATGGAAGATCTTTTATCTGAGTGGCTAGGAAACCCTTCACCTTTTCGGACAAGCCAAAATATCTAGCCTTTTCTAAGGGGTCAAAATTCTTAGGTTCTAAGAAAGGGACATGACCCGCAGCAAAAGCAAAAATAAAAGTATCTTTGGATAGAGAAAACAGAACCTTCCCTGAAAAAATCTCTAACCTTTCTCTCATTTTCATCATAGAAATTTGCAATTGCCCTTACCAATTATGGGCAGGGATGAACAGGAATATATACATACTAGTACAAGAAAGAATGGTATGCAAATGTTGAAGGAGAAGATGCAGAAACTCCAGTGGCTACCCGGTTCTTTATATTGCTCCAAATATCCGTCGGGTCCTTCCATGTTATTATTGTATCTACAATTCGGGAGTCTCTGTCAATAAAACCAGCATTGTTCTCCTCCCTTCTTTTTACTATCGAAGTATTTGGGGGTGATGAGGTAGATGCTACCTGGTTCTTCGCCTTCTTTGGGGCCATTATGAATTATCAGGTACACAAACTTTGAACTTCTTCTAATCGCTTCACAACTCCTTCCTCACTTCTTTTTCTTCTTAAGGAGTTTCAGCAAGTTTGCAAATGGTGAAATGTCTTTCCAAATCCTTGAATTTAATTTTAAGTAGCTTGAGAGGACATGCAAAATTAATGCATTAATTGACGGTTGGTTGATTTGATTCGTCCATCTTTCTTTGGTTTTCGTTCTCACGACCTTCCTTAGGAAACTCCTAAAAATGCTCGTTGGCTCATTAAAAACTCACTTGGGGACTGGAATTATCCCATGCTGAAAAAGATGCTACCTGATAGATTAATTATCTTCTTCCACTGAACCCCGAGCACGTGGTTGCTTAGAAACATTCGACGGTGGATATTTTAGAAATATTTTGAGAAGCATACATAACATATTTCAAAACATTCTTTTACTGATTCCCTCTTTTCGACTCTCAGGTGACCACGCGGTAGCTCCAGATTTGAAAATGCAAAATAACAACGGCAAAATTTTCCCTCCAGATTTTATTCAAAATTTCAGACTCTGATAGTCCTCAAAAACGATTCTTATTTGGCCACAAAAAGGGAATATTTACAAAACTCAAAACTTATAATATACTGTACATATAATGGTGATCTATCCCTTTTACTGGAAATATAATTTTAGGTGAAATTCATTCACCGGGATGGGTAGAACCCATCCATATTGATCTTTTAACTGGAAGGCATTGAATTGCTTTTCTAAAATAATTTCAAATGGCCCCTCCTAGAACGCGTCAAACTTGTCATGATGTCCTGGTTTCGCTTTCTTGACGTTCCATTTTAACACCAGGTCACTTGTTTTGAATTTCTTGAAAGTGGTTTTATTATCGAACCACCCGATCGTTTTCAACATATGTTTTTGATGATGATTGTAGGCCTGTTCCCTAGACTCTTCTAGCTACATAAGTTGCATCAGTCGGGCATCCATTGGATGGCCTTCGTCTTCATTAACTTGGTTTAGAAATTTCAACGTGCGTATCTCCATATGAATCGGTAAAACAACCTCTTTGCCATAAACCAAAGCATATGGTGATGTATTGATTGATTTCTTGATTGAAATTTTGTCGGCCCACAGGGCCTAATTTAGGAGTGATTGCCAGTTCTTCTTATTATCCTCTAATGTTCTTTTCAAGATTCTTAAAATATTCTTATTAGTAGACTCGGCTAATCCATTACCTTGTGGGTAATAATTAGAGGAAGTCTTCAGGTAAATTCCATATCGACTAGAAAATTTGATCATCTTTGCACTAGTGAAAGGAGATCCGTTGTCTGTAATCAAAGATTCTGGTATGCCAAACCTTGTGATTAGACTCTCGACAAATTCTATCACCACTTTCGAATCAGCTTTCTTTGTGGGTACTGCTTTCGCCCACTTAGTGAAGTAGTTCATGGCAGTGAGAATGTATTTGTGGCCTGATGATGAATTTGGCTCTATTATACCTATGAAATCCAACCCCCACTGCTGGAACGGTTCCTCTACTTGAATAGCTTTTAAGGGCATAGGCGCATTCCTGTTCCTCCCCACATACCTCTAACATTGTTCGCACCTCTAGGTCACTTTGTATGCATCTAGGAATATGGAAGTCCAATAACATCCAGCTCTAAGGATCTTCAAAGATGTGGTTCGACCTGCATAATGTCCCCTTGAGAGACCCCCATGAAATTCATCTAACACTTTATGATTTTCATTATCGAGAATGCATTTCAATAATACACCATCGATATTAATCATGTACAACCCTTATGTTTGAAGGGTATATTTTAATGCTTGGGTTCTGAATCTCCTTCTCTGTGAAGCATTCATATCTTCAGGGCATGACCCAGTCTGAAAGTACCTCACAAAGTCGTCGATCCAACCTGAAATTACTCTGTCTTGATGTTGCTCAGTGTTTGCCATGATGGGGTGGTTCTCCTCATATCCACTTGTAGCTTGCTTGGCCAATTCTTGGCACAAATATATCCCTCTGACTATTTTAGTAGGATGTATTTCTACATCATACCCTTGGATGCGAGTCACCCATCCAGCTCTTTTTTCACCCAGTTCTCTTTAAATTATGAAGTTCCTTACATCAGGATGAATAATATAAACCATCGTCCGACTCTGGGATAAGAAGTGTTTTAGCTTATTCAAGGATTTCATAATTGCATATACTTGTTTTTCTATGAAGCTGTACCTTTCCTCGTGTTTGTGCATGGTGGAACTCAGAAAGGCTATGGGTCTTTCTTCATCATCCGCTCCTTTCTGAGTGAGAACTGCAGCATAACTATCTTGTTCTCCGACAGCATATAGTATGAAACCTCGGGAATAGTCAGGGTTAAGTAGCACAGGAGCTTGAGCAATGGCTTATAGATTTTTTTGAAAAGCTTCTTTCCTTGGCTCTGTCCATTTGAAAGGAGCATCCTTTTTCAATAATTCAGTCATTGGTTTAACTGTATGGGAAAATTCTACAATGAATTTTCTGACAAAATTTATTTGCCCAAAGAAGGACTACAAACCTTTCTTGTTAACTGGAAGTGACAACTCAAGAAGTGCCTTCACTCTATCAGGGTCAATTGAAAGCCCAACTTTAGAAATAACATGCCCAAGGAGTATTCCTTCTTCCATAGCAAAAATAGATTTTTTAGGATTTAATGATATTCCAAATTCTCTACATTTCTCAAATACTTACTGCAGATGAGTGGCATGGTCTTTTTTCTTGTGAGAAAATACAGTCATGTCATCTAAATAGACGACAATAATTTTGTTTTCAAGCTCCCCAAAAGCTACGTCCATGGCTCTTTGAAAAGTTGCTCCTGCGTTACATAATCCAAAGGGCATCCTTTGGTATGCAAATTTTCCCCACTTAGTGGTGAATGTAGTCTTATATTGATCTTCATTTCTCACCCAAACTTGATTGTAACCGAGAGAAGCCATCTAACAGAGAAAACCTTTCGCTTCCTGCCACAGTATGAAGGATTGGGTCAATCTCGAGTAAAAGATAGTGATCTTTTAAAGAGGCTCTGTTCAAATTTTTGAAATCGACGCATAGTCTTATTTCTTCGTTTTTCTTGCGAACTGGGACCAAATTTGCCACCCAGGTAGAGTTCTTGATTGGGTATACTATCTTAGCCCCGTAGGAGTTTTAACAACTTCGTTTCATTAAGACTTCAATTTTAGGATTCACGAGCCTCCGCTTCTGCCTAAAAGGTTTAGCTCCTTCCTCTAGTTCTATGGTATGCTGAATGACCTCTTTCCTATACACTTTTAGATCACTATAAGTCCAGGCTATTATATACGGATACTCTCTACATAACCGTTTTACTTGCTCTAGTTCTACTTCTATAAAAGCAGTCCCTACTTTGATCATATTGTCCGGTTCTAGTTCTACTTCTTTATACTCGGCGTTCATCTACCTTGATCCTTCGACCTACAGCTCTGTCGCTATTGTCGAAAAGGCTCTCCAGGGTGATCAGTCCCCTGGGGATATGATTGTTTTTTAGTTGAATAAGGCTCTCTTCGTCCTCTTCTTGTAATGCTCTATATGTAGAGCAATTCATCTCATAAATTAGAAAATTCAGGATCTGCTTATCATTCTCAAATACTTGCCAAAAAATGTCCTTTCGGGCACAAAAGACCTGTATATAAGTTTGAATATTTTAGACTTCTGAATAACATTACTGACTGGGCAAAAATTGGATCCTGCTGACGCTAACAGGTCTGCATGGGTGTTCTTCTCTCTGGAAATGGATTGCATGTTTAGTGCTTCGAAATTTTTCAATAGATCCAACACTTTTTTTTCGTAAGCCCTTAGGTAATGTTGCTTACAAATGCATTTGCCAGTAACATGTTTAACAATCAGCTCTGAATCTCCATAGATCAACAAATGCTTTGCACCTAGTTTTTCAGCTTTTCCTAAGTCCCAAACACAAAGCTTCAGTATTCAGCTGTGTTATTGGTGCAACTCCATGTCAATATATATGAAAAGACTTTTTCTTTTCCAGTAGGTGAAATCAGAACAATTCCAGCTCCTGCTCCATTTTTACACCTTGACCCATCAAAGTACAATTTCCATAACTAGTTGGTCGAATCACCTATTTTAGGGACAAAAACAGGAAGCTTTTTTGGTTTCTCAATGGAATAGCTTCCTATTTCTGTCTCTACCATAGCATTGAAGTTCTTCATTGAAAACCGATCCTCGATTGGAGTTCCTCTAGGGTTTCTTCCATTAAATCGATATTTTTCAATTCCTCGGACATCATGTTGATAGTGGTTGTTCCCTCCAAGCTTTCTACATGAAAAGTAGATGGTTTTTCATTGTAGATCTTGACTCTTTTACCTTTGAAAGGTACCTCCAAATGAGAATAATCTAGAGACAGATAACCGCCCATTTTGGTTGTGAACTCTCTGGATAAACACATACCGAAATATGGTTCTAAGTCTACAACAACTACCTCTTGTATGATGACTACTTTTGGTATTCTGTGGAGTTGAATAGGGATATCTTTGATCACCTCGACAGATTTTACTGGAGTACCATCTAATTGCAACACACCAGGATTACTCCGAGTATATTCCACCCCCATTATGTCACATACGGCTTTCGACATCATCGTAGTTATGGCCCCTAAATCAATCATCCAATTGTGAACTATCCACCCCTTCATTTGCAAAGATAGATAGAATGGGGGCATTCTGTTTTTCCTAGAGGTTGACATAACATTTGCTTGTATAACATTTGAGAAGGAGGTATCATTCTTTAAATTTAAGGATTCTTGGAGGAGGTAAATCTGACCAGGAATTTGCAGTGCATCATACATGCTTATTTTGGAAGGAGTCCTCTTCATTTCTTCTGCAATGTTGAACAAAAGGGTTGCAGCTAGAGATACCTCAAGACTTTTCTCCTTTCCACTAGTCGATGTGTCATATCTGTCTTTATAGACCTGCGTGGCTTCCTGTTCTTTATCTTTTTGTCAATGAAGGAAATCTGAGTCTTTCCTTCGCTTGCTCTTGAGTCTTGCTCCATTTTCTAGGAGGAAATTATTTTCTTGGTGTAGTCACAGAAGTCTGAGGAGGGTCGAAACGTCCTTTCTCATTAGACTGGTTTTTCTGCGGAGTCGCCCTGGGGACAGGAGAAAAACTTAGTGGTTGGAGTTCCTTAGGGTTGACTTGTAATGACGTTTTTTCGATCTTGTCAAGACTGAGACTTGTTCCACGGATGGCATTGCAAAATTATGGTGGACTTCTCTGATTATGTTCACTTGTCCCTTGCCATTTTCTCTTATTGTTTGTAATCCAGTAACATGTACATCAAGTTTGTAAACATCCAAGAGCCGACCCTTTTCATGATCGACTCACTCCTATTTATACCCTAAAAATAGTATCTTCTACTATGTACATTTAATTTCCTCAATCAATTACAAGTAATTATCTATAGTTTCTAAGAATATACAATAGATTTCTCGTAGATTAGATAGATTTCCTTTTGGCTAAATTCAAATGAGCCTGTTATTCTGCAATCATCTAGCAGACCTGCCATGTTATAATTAACTGACCATTCTTCAGAAATCAGCACATGATGTCAGTGCATGCCCCAGTTGCCAAAAATATACTCTGTTTCCCTACAACGTGTATGTCACGAAATCGTGACATTCTACCTTTGTGAAGCCTTCTTTACTTTTTTCTTTAGCAAAAACCAGACATGTCGCGAAATCGTGACACTCTTGTTTCTCTGCTTGTCTGCCCTTCTTGAGTCACGAAAATGCAACATGTCGCGAAATCACGACATTTCTATGTCTTCAGCCTGATTCTTCTTTTTGCACTGCGAAAATTGACCATGTTGCAAAATCGTGACACTTTCGCCTCCTTAGCTCTTTGTCTTGGTTTTGACCGTGAAAATGCGACATGTCGCAAAATCGCAACACTTCCGCCTCCTTGCTCTCTCTTGTTGCTTTTGGCCACGAAAAAGGGACATGTCGCGAAATCGCGACACTTTTAGTCTCTTTAGCAGTTTTGCTATTCTTCTGGCGAAAATAAGCCATGTCGCAAAATCGCGACATTCTCCCTGACTTCTACCCTTTTATTGATGGACTTGGCAAAAATGGGCAACGTCGCGAAATCACGACTTTTTCCTCTGCTTTTCCTCTTTGTTGTTTTTCGCCGTGAAAACTCGACATGTCGCAAAATCGCGACACTTTTCTTCCTTAGTGTATTTTGCTTTTTCTTTGTTCTTTAGCATATGGGCTACTTCGGTCTTCTTTGAAAATATGCAAAAAAGGTGCATCAACTATTTTTTGTAGTTAGTCACTTTTTGACTAACAGAAACCTAGCGAGATCTTAATGGTGCATTTTAAGGATATTAAAGAATAATAGATTTTTTTAAATAAATCTCAAAGTCATGCTGAAGTAAAGCCATATTATTGCATTTCTTGGAGAACGTTGATGTGCTCATCATGGAAAATCTAAGTGTAGGGGAAAAAATGTTATCCTCTTGACTACAAGATTGAAATATTTGTAATATTGAAGTTAACACAAAGGATTTTCTTATGGATTTCACCATGTAAAATAAATAAATAAAAACACAAACTAAAATATGTAAAAATAAGGTTTATCAAAATTAGTTTTGATGATGTTTTTAAGAAAATTTTAGGAAATATTGATACAATAGTGTTTTTTGAAACACCCAAGACAAAATTCTTCTCACTTATAGTCATATGAAACTTTAACTAATTAAAAATAATATTATTATTAAAATAGAAAATTTCTTACCTTCAATAAAATTCATATATCTTATTTAAAAATAAAAATAAAAATATATCATAACTCCTAATGAAAGTAAAAACTTTAGACATTAAAAAAATAATTTAAAATAGAAATAATGTGATAGCTTTCCTAATCCAAATAACCTCCACGCAAATAAAATGATGAAAACATTATCCATTAAAAAAATAAAAAATAATAATAATTTATTTAAAATAATATTATAAATAATTTAATTATAAATTTAAAATGATTTTAATTTTTTGGTTGTGCAATTGGTCACACATATACCCACCCTCTTACACACTCACCCATGTTAGGAATGGAGCCTAATTATGAGGAGGCTAAACAAAGAAAGTTTCTGGATTTACTGCAGGACGGGCAGGGAAAGTTTCCAGATTTACAGTATGTTAGTCTACTAGAGAAAGTTTTCGAATTTACAACAGGACAGCCAGGGAAAGTTTTTTTGTTTTTATCCCAAAATTAGATGTTGGGAACTCAATGTTAATCTTGGAATGTATTAAGAAAAGCAGTTTGTTTTTCTGTTTTTTTCTTATATATAGTTGTGAGGAAAAACAGAGATGACAATGAAAATTACTATGTTGATTCCTTGGAAAAATAGAGAGGAAATTACAGCAGATGTTGGTTGTAGGTTGTAACCCTCTATTGCTTGGATTGAGAAAGGAAGGACTGAAAATTCTCGATGGATGTAACCCACATTGGGTGAACCACGTTAAAATCGTTGTCTCTTCTTCTGTGTGTGTTTGTCTTATTTTTCTTTAATTTTGCTGTTAAAGTTTGAAACACTGTAATTGCTTTTCTATATTTTATATAGTGATTTACTCTAACAAGTGGTATCAGAGTGGTTGTTTTGTTGGGTGCACTTGACAAAAGGAGAATTTCTGGATCAAGTGGGAGCAATGGCGAAAGAAGCGAGGTTTAGAGTTCAAAAATTCAATGGTCAGAACTTTCAATTCTGAAAAATGCAGATGGAGGATTACTTGTACCAAAAGGATCTTTACTTACCTCTTGAGGGGGAAACAAAGAGACCTTCATCTATGTCTGATGAGGAGTGGAGTCTCCTTGATAGAAAGGCATTGGGTACTGTGATGTCGTTGCTTGGGAGCCACCATAGCCTTCAACATCTCTAATGAAAAGACTACCAAGGGAGTCATGGATAAGTTGGCCAAGATGTATGAGAAACCATCAACATCAAATAAGGTATTCTTAATGAAAAGATTATTTAACATGAAAATGAGTGAAGGAGGATCTTTGCATGATCATTTAAATGAATTTAATACTATCACTAATCAATTGCATTTAGTAGGATTGGATTTTAATGATGAGCTTAGGGCCTTATTAATCTTATCCTCTCTTCCGAAAAGTTGGAACAGTTTGGTAATGGCAGTAACTCTGCTTCGAGTTCAAATAAATTAGAATTTGATGATGTGGTTGGTGTGATACTCAGTGAGGACATGAGAATAAAAACCACAGGAGAATCATCTAGCACCGCCTTAACTATTGAGAATAGAGGAAGAGGAAGAGAAAGAGGCAAGAGTTCACATCGTGGCAAATCCAAAGGTAGATCCAAATCACGTGGAAAAGGAAAGCTATAGTGTTGGCACTATGGCAAAAAGGGTCATCTCAAGAAGGACTGTTGGCAAAGAAAGGGTGATGGAAATGAAGGTAATGATAATAATGGTAACACTTTAGAAGCCAATATTACTGGACAAATTCTACAAGATGCTTTAATCTTATCTCTTGATAGAAATAGTGATTATTGGGTAATTGATAGTGGTGCTTCATTCCATGCTACCTCACATAAGGAATACTTCATAGATTATGTTTTTGGAGATTATGGACAAGTTCTGTTGGGAAATGACCAACCATGTAAAATCGTGGGTATTGGAAATATTTTGATTAAATACCCAAATGGATGTCAATGGGCTCTTAAAGAGATGAGACACATACCAGATTTAAAGAGAAATCTTATATCGACAAGTAAGCTTGATGGTGAAGGATACACGGTTGCATTCGGAGAAAATGCTTGGAAAGTTACTAAAGGTTCATTGATAGTAGCTAGAGGTAAATTGGTGGGTACTCTTTATTTACTTACCGATTTTTCTCACTACTCCATGAATTTAGTTTCTACAGGTGAGAGTGCATCTTTGTGGCACCAAAGACTTGGCCATATGAGTGGAAAAGGTATGGAAATTTTACATTCAAGAAAGTTATTGCCTAAGTTAAAAGAGATTGATTTGGAATTCCGTGAGGATTGTGTTTATGGTAAAGCAAAGAGAGTTAGATTTCTCAAGGATGGCAAGGATAGGAAGAAAGAGAAATTGGAACTTGTGCACTCAGATGTTTGGGGCCCAACTCAGGTAACTTCTCTTGGAGGTTCCTCTTACTATGTACTTTTTATTGATGATGCAACAAGGAAAACATGGATATATTGCATTAAAAATAAAAGTGATGTTTTTAATACCTTTAAGAATTGGAAAGCATTAGTTGAAAATGAAACTGGAAAAATGTTAAAAGTGTCTAAAGTCAGATAATGGTGAAGAATATTGCAGTAGAGAATTTGATGTGTTTTATTCTAAAAATGGCATTAGAAGAATTAAGGTAGTTCCTAGAACACCTCAAGAAAATGGGGTTGCAGAAAGAATGAATAGAACCATCATGGAGCATGCTAGGAGCATGAGAATACATGCAGGCTTACCATTATTTTTATGGTCTCATGCTGTTGATACTGCAAGATATCTTGATTAATAGAGGACCATCTAGTGCCTTGGATGGAGGAATTTCGAAAGAGCTTTGGACAGGTAAACCAGTAAATTATTCTTTCCTTAAGGTATTTGGATGTGAGGCTTTTATGCATATAGACAAAGAGAACAGAAATAAGTTAGATGCTAAGGCCCAAAAGTGCTATTTTATTGGTTACGGTATTGATGGCTTGGGTTACAAATTATGGGATTGTGATAACCGAAAAGTCATTAGAAGTAGGGATGTCATATTTAATGAAAAAAACTTGTATAAAGATCGGTTGCAGGGAAAGAAACAGAAAGAGGAAATTGTTGAATACATAGACCTTGATGGACACATAGAAAAGGTAACTCCAAAAGTGGTAGAAGATCAAAAAGTACAGCAGCAGCAACAAGCACCTCAATCTCCAAAAAGTGTTGTTAGACGATCTACTAGGATAAGTAAAATTCCTCAATGTTTCTCTGATTATGTTTTGTATACCGATCTTGGTGAGCCGTAATGTTTTCGTGGAAGCATTACGGATGGATACCGAGGAATAAGTGGGAGCTTGCAATGAATGAAGAAATGGACTCTTTATTCCACAACCAAACTTGGGATTTGGTTGAGCTACCCAAAGGTAAAAGAGCTTTGACCAATAAATGGGTGTACAGGATTAAAGAGGAGAATGAAGGGCATAAGAGATACAAAGTGTTGAGTGGTATTTTCACCCGATTATGAAAACACACTCTCCGATAGGATTTGGGTTCGAAATCCTCTCTTGCAAAGAAATCAAACAAATGACTTCTCCAAGGTCTCCGCTATATTAGCATTTTACATCTATATATTAATAATCTCAAATAAAGATATTCAATTAAAATGCTTGGAACACCTTAGTGGTTGCAAGTAACTGAAAACAAGGGGCAATGTTGGTTTATTTTACCGTGAAACTTTAATGATTGTTCGTTGAACCCGAATAAAGAAAATGTGATCTGGCCCTTGTATGACCATGACGTAACTTCAAAATGGAAATTGATGAAATGCCAAAAACATAAATCCTTCAATGAAATTGGAATTTTCATGAAGGGAATGTCATCATCGGCTTATGAATGAAAAACAAAACTAAAATGAAATTCTGGCCCTGAAATGAAAATTCTCTATTTTGGATTTTAATTTTTTTGTCTAATTTTTTATTTTAATGTCTGTAAATTAAAATAAAGTTGGAGCTTCTGAAAATAAAGTGCAGAAAAAATGAAAATAAAATGCAAAAAGAAAATTAAAAAAATGCATTCAGTATGATGCTACCCTATTTCGACAAAACCAAAGATATGAGGTTTTCTGCATACAACCTAACCTATTGGACCTACAAAACATGCATCATCCTAATAAGCTAAGTGCTAGTTCCTAGGGTTTTGAATGGGGTTTTCAGATTTAGACATTCGCTTGGAGCAACCAAGATAACTTGTATTTTACTCCACCTATAAGCCTGAAATCTGAAAAGGGAAAAAAATAGACATTAAATCTTGCATGCAAAAAATAACTCCTTTCTTGTCAATGAGGTGCAACTCTCTGAATTTTCTGTATTAAAATTGATCATTTTACAATAACAGAACTTTCTAGTTTTCTCAAAACCAGAAAAATGGGAAGAAAAACACTCCACAACAGGCCCAAAATAGCTAATCACCCTCAGCTCTGCAACCCTGCTCGCAGCGGTTTCCCACCTCTGTACCTATCCTGTGCTTCTGCTTTTAAATTTTCCGGTGCGGTTCTCTGTTTCGCTCTGCGACACTTCGTTTCATTTCCCAGATTGCATCGTTTTGTATTCCTCATCTCATCGTTGTCTTTGACTTTCTGTTCGATGTCGAAACGTTTGATCTTCTCTGCTGAATGTAACCGTTGGTCATGAAGCGTTACATTATAGCCCTTATACCTTTGTGCCACGTGTTCAGCGTCCCCATGTATACTCTGTAACAACCCGTCATGAATCGCAAAAGAAAACAACATGTTGCGATATCGCGACATTTTTATGTCGACAACTTAACTTTTCTTCTTTCATCACGAAAACGAGACATGTCGTGATTTCGCGACATTTTTTTGCCAACAGCTTTGTTCGCCTTCATGCACCGCAAAAATGGGACATGTCACGAAATCGTGATATTTTCCTGTCAACAGCCTCGTTCGTCCTCATGCATCGCGAAAATGATACATGTCGCGATATCGCGACATTTTTCTGCTATCGGGCCGCGTGGATGCAACCTATCGCGAAATCGTGACGTTTTTATCCTTCGCTGTGTTTTGTTGCACTTAGCCGCAAAAACGTGACATGTCGCGATATCGTGATGCCTTTTCAATCCGTACCACTTGGCTGCTTTCTATCACAAAATTGCGACACTTTTTTGTTCTGTAATACTTGGCTGCTTTCTGTCGCGAAATCATGACACTTTTCCTTTTCGGGCTATCTTGCTACTTTCTGTCGCGAAATCGCGACACCTTTTCTTTCCGTACCATCATCTTTGCTTTCTATCGCAAAATCACGACATGTCACGATATCGCGACGTTTTTCATTTTAAGTCTCGAGCACAAAACCTGTCGTGATATCGCGACACTTTTTCATTTTAAGTCTCGAGAACAAAACCTGTCGCGATATCGTGACACCTTTTCATTTTAAGTCTGTCTTGTGATCTGTGCCGCGAAAACGCGACATGTCGCGATATCGCAACATTTTTTTCTCCTTGCGCTTCATCTCGTCTTCGGGCCATGAAAACATGACATGTCATGATATCGTGACAACTTTGACATCTTGCTCTGTTTGACTGTTTTGACCGCGATTTCATGACATGTCGCGATATCGCGACATTTTTCTATTTGTCTTTCTCTCTCCTCCGAGAACCGTGATTTCATGACATGTCGCGATATTGCGACATTTTGAGTCTTCAACTTGTTTCTTTGTCTTGCACCATGATTTCACAACACGTCGCGATATCGCGACATCTTCTCTCCATGATGCATTCTGCTGCTCTTGGCCGTGACGGAGCAACACGTCATGAAATCGCGACAACTTTTCATTTTCGGTCGTGACGGAGCAACATGTCGCGATATCGCGACAACTTTTCATTTCTAGCCGCGACGGAGCAACATGTCGCGATATCGCGACACTTCTTCTCTTTTGTGATATTTTGCTTTTTTCCTTGATTTTTAGCATCTGGGCCACTGTGGTCTTCTTTGAAAGCATGCAAAAAGGTGGGTCCCCAATTTTGGGGTGTGTTGTGGATCAGCCACAACAAATGGTGACTCTGTTGTCAAATGCTCCTGAGCATTTTGGTGAGAACCCAACCTAAAATATACAAGCTTAGATACAAGCGTCGCCACATAAAAGATAAACAAATATCGATAGATCGAAATACATGAAACATCAAAATCATTAAGTATCAGTGGTGTGTGCAATGTGTTTTCATTCCCTATCGCTTGAACTTGATCAACATTCCATTGTCGGTTTCACTTATGATTTGTATGCAAGGCTATGAATGATTTGTGCAGGATTTGATGCATGATGAAGATGCTAAAGATATAACAACCTGCATTGCAAAGGCTCAAACCTTCTAATATCATGAACAAACATATCAAAACTGCCAAACCCTCTTAAGGCCAAATAAATATATGTATACTGAATTAATTCATTAGATCCCAAAGTTGGTTATGTGTCACTACCATCTTGAACCCATGTGCAGTGTAAGTGAAATCAGAACTTTGGGGAATAGGATTCCCAACCTAAGTAAGATGGGAATTTAACCCTATCCTTACTATTCTGATTTGGAGTTCATTACCTCACTTTGAGCAAAATGATTTAATCAGTTATGGATGAAATAGTCAGGCTAGTCTATCCTTTTGAGCAGTAGTGGTCTTGCTTTTAGACAAGACATGCTGCCATGCATGGGCATACTTAACCCCATAATCCATAATTTAGCTTCATTTCTTTGGACCTTGGGGATGACTACCCATCCTTTGTAGAGGACATGTAGTACGATCCTTCCAATCCAATATTGAGATGAAATGGGAAATATTAATTTTTTACTTCTTGGACCTTGGGGATGACTACCCATCCTTGCTAGGGACATGTAGTACGATCCTTCCAATCCAAGATTTAGATGAAAATGAGAAATATTAATTTTATTTCTTGGACCTTGAGGATGACTACCCATCCTTTGTAGAGGACATGTAGTACGATCCTTCCAATCCAAGATTTATGATGAAATGAGACATAGGAGCTTTGGGGAATCAGATTCTCAACCTAGGCGAGATGAGAATTATGCCCTAGTGCGAGAATTTTTACTGACTATTTTATATGGTTGAATAGTTTTTTATTTGATACATAAAGGAATGGACAACTACTTTTCCTTTTTGAACAATTCGTCACATGTTCAAGTCAAGTCGCATTGCCTCCAATGGTAGAATAGTGGTGTTACCACTATAATCTTTACCTCATCTCGGTAAACACAGCTTGGTGCTGTCATTATTAAGCTAGCACATACTCATCGGACTCTGTCAGACTACTACCTTTGCCTTAGATTAGATTGGGCATGTCCGCTCAATAAAGAATTTAACACAACCACCACACACCTACACTCATTCACATCCGATATAAAAATGTTTTAATTTTTTTATATTTTATTATTAACTTTTATGTTTTTTAATTATATGTCAAACTATCTCGTACATATTTTAAGTAAAAAGTTTTACCCAACCGCTGGGCCTGAGAAAAGACGTCCTACCTAAATGGGTGTTGTTCCGCAAATCCCGGTGGTGGTCCTTAGAAAAGACGTCCTACCTAAATGATGCTTGTTCCGCAATTCCCGGTGGTGGGCCTTAGAAAAGACGTTCTACCGAAATGGTTGAAGATGGTTGTTCCCGCTCTCCACCAAGAAAGTCTTCCATTTTCTTTATTACCTTGTTGATGCAAAAGAAAATCATAGAAATCTCTTCTTAGTTTTAGAAAGTTGTAGACCCTCTTCTAAATTTCTTTATTATTTAGCGCACGTTATAATATTTGAAATCTTAATATTTGTAAGACAATTTTAATAAGATGAAGAGATCTTATAAACATAAAATTGGTTAAGACAAGTAGACAAGTAATGTAATAATTGCTAATTGATAATTAATAATAATATATATTGAATATAAAATTTAATTATAAAATAAAAATAAAATTATAAAATAAATATTGTATTTTAATTTAATGTTAATTATATGTTATTTTTTGGAATAGATTTGTTGTACGAATATTGATAGATGAGACGTTTTTCGTAGGACTGCCCAAACTGCCGAACTCGTTTCGGCCATATCTCACTCATCCGGACTCGGATTGAGCTAAAATTTTGAGGGTAGATGCCTGAAAAACCCTAGAACGTCTCCACCAATTTTCATATCATTTGGAGCAACACAGATCCTAGCGCATCCCTATGTGTGAACGACATATTTGGCAAGCGGCTATGCGAGGGTTTCATCCGGGTTGAGTGCAAGCAGCTCCAGAGGTTGGTTTTAGGGCCGTCGAGCCCTAGTGGCCAATATTTTTGTGGTTTATGCTCAATATTTTAGCGAGGAAATGTTGCAGGGGATACAAGATGGGTTAGAAATTTGTCTTTCAACAGATCATACTGTGAACTTGAGTGACAACGGCTTCCAATTTGCTGCACAAAAGAAAAGTGAAAACCATACCTTTCCACGACGTCTAGGGCAAGGATTAAAGAGATCACGAAACAAGTTTCAAGTAGTTGATCAAAAAATGGCTCATATCTCAAGTGAATCTGGTGCTAAGGTGCACCCACAAAATAATTCTACTGTGAAAACCCCTATCAAGGGTAAGAATTTCGAAGACTCGGTCCCAAAAATGAATTTTAGGGATGCCCTTCATGGTGGACAGCCTCAGCCCAATGCTAATATCAATATTAGGGCTTCCCATAAACCTCTAAGAATGCCTAAGATTGATCCCAGGAAAACGGAGTCAAGATGTCTTAAAGCGGTGATGGAACTCCTATTGTTAAGCTTGATATGGGTAACATTCAGAATGGCATTGAAGATTTGGAAAAAAGAGGACTAATTTGTCGGTTCGTGGGTTTTCGTCCGAGTCTATCTGCTTTCAAAGTCTGGGCTGCAAAAGTCTGGAAAACTAAAGGTGAGTTACAAATCTCTATTTATCCAAATGGTTATTTTCTTGTTTTATTTGCTAATAATGAAGATAGAGAGAAAAACTTTTCAAGGGGTTCCTTGGTTTTTGGAAGGGCGAGGGCTTTTCATGAAGCCCTGGCATACTAAATTTAAAGTCGAAGAAGAGATGCCTTCTATAGCTCCCGTGTGGGTTAGACTCTTTGGCCTCCCTATTGAATTTTGGAATCCTACTATTTTTTCTTCAATTGGAAACTCTTTAGGAACTTTTATGATGATTCTTGATTGTACTCAAAATTTTGAACATATTATTTATGCTCGAATTTGTGTTTTAATGGATTTTGACAAACCCCTACCTAAAAAGATCACATTACAATTTGGGGAAGACACTTGGGAGCAAGTAGTGGACTATGAGAACATTCCTTTTCGTTGTAGAATTTGCCATGAATATGGTCAT
Source organism: Wollemia nobilis (assembly GCA_028583015.1). Classification (NCBI taxonomy): domain Eukaryota; kingdom Viridiplantae; phylum Streptophyta; class Pinopsida; order Araucariales; family Araucariaceae; genus Wollemia; species Wollemia nobilis. The sequence goes on along the minus strand of JAQPPZ010000400.1, from coordinate 844,831 downwards.
TTGGCCAGTGCTTGCCCAAATAAAATTCTTGATCAAAAGAAAGAAGATATAAACTCGATGAGGTTTCCAAATACCTAAGAAGAAGAACACTCAGAAAAAACCAGTTATGAAGGATCAATCAAAGTCATATGCTAATATGTTTGAAATCCTTTCCACAAATGATGTCCCAAGTGAGGAAGAGGAAATAATGGAAACTGAAATCTTAGAAACACAATTTAAATATGAAGGGAAGAACTCGGGAGACAAACCAACAAATCAAAGGTTTTCAACGAGAAAAAAAAGGAGAAAATTTACACAAGAAAAACAATATTTCAAATGTCAAAACTTCAAATAATGCGGGTCCCAATATAGACTCCGTTGAACCATCTAGTAAAATTTTGGTTGTGTACTGAGCATTCTTCAAGGTTAGAAGCCATCTCGGATTCAATTGGAATAAGTCAAGAAACAGGGAAAAAAAATTGAAGATGGATTCTAATCAAAAAGTAGGTCGCAAGACCAATCAATATCATATGGTAAAAGAAGGTGAAAAGCTTGTAGAGGAAGGTAAGATTAATGCCCTTCCCAACTTTTTTAGCCCTAGTATTAATGAAGATCATCACTTGGAATATTAGAGGACTCAAAGGGAGTCTTTCAAAACAAAATGAAATTAGAAGAATGATTCGGGTAAATCATCCACATCTTGTTTTCCTTCAAGAAACAAAGATGTCAATGGAGGATATGGACTTAATTGCCGATAAAATTTGGCCGGCTGGAAAAGTGGTTTCCCTCGGTTCCCAAGGGACTTCGGGTGGCATTGCTTGTCTTTGGGATCCAAAAGAGGTAGTTATTCACCATATGGTTGGCGGTTGGGGTTTGTTGGCTATAGCTATTCAAAGTAGACATTCCAACCGGATTATGCTCTGCATTACTATTTATGCTCCGACTTCTTTGGAGGAAAAAAGAAGGCAGGTGGAAGGATATTACTCGTATTATCTCTCATTTTCCTAAAGCTTGGATCTTGATCGGAGGAGATTTCAATACCATCCTCTCTCTGGATGAGAAAAGGGGGAAATAGAAATTTGGACAAAAGCACCGACCTCATGAGCGAATATATTGCAAACCTCCATCTTGTGGATATCCAACTGAGATAATGGCCTTATGACTTGGTCTAACGAGAAGGCAAGGCTTAGCTTGTATAATGGAGAGATTGGATAGGTTTTTGCTCTCTGAAAATTTCTTAATCCATGGTCACATTCCTAAAGTGAAGACTCTTAATAATGTTGGTTCGGATCATTGGCCAGTCATGGTGGAAATGTGGAAAACCAATGTGAGTTTCTCTCCTTTTCGTTTTCAATTAATGTGGCTTAGAGACATTTCCTTCAGACCTCATGTGCAACAATGGTGGAAGGAAGGTAAACCTAGGCATGGGACTAAGATGTTATGTTTTGCCAAAAGACTGCAATACATTAAATCCAAAATCAAGACTTGGAACTGGAAAGAGTTTGGGGATGTTCATAAAAAAAAACATGAAGTTATTGCTCATCTTGAAAATTTGAATAAGAAAATCCGTTTAGATGGCCTCATCGAGAAGAGAAGTGCGAGATGAAATTAAACTCACAACTCGGTTAGAGGAATGGGAAAAAAGAGAAGAAATCTTATGGAAGCAAAAATCTAGAATTCAATGGCTCAAAGAAGGAGATCGAAACACAAATTTCTTCCACAAATCTCTTCTAGCTCGAAGATCTCACAACTTTATTTCTTCCTTAAAATCAGATTCTGGAGATGTTGTTTATACTTGGGATGGCATGAACTCTATTGTTGTTGATTACTTTTCCAATATTTTTGCTTCTACTCCCCTTGACTCAACTTCACAATATAATGTTCTTCAAGCAATCCCTTCTCTTATCACTTCTAAGGAGAACTCTATTTTGATTGCTCCTGTTACTATCAATGAGCTTCAACAAGTAGTTTTTAAAATACAAAAAGGAAAACCCCAGGTCTCGATGGTTTTCCTATTGAGTTCTACCAAGAGTTATGGGATATCCTTCATGTTGATTTATTAGAGGTGGTGGAAGAAGCCGGGAAAGCCAAAGAAATTTTGAAGGTTATCAATAAAACTTATATTACTCTTGTTCCAAAAGCTCAAGAGGTTGATCATATCTCAGCTTTTAGACCTATTGCTTTATGTAATGTTCTTCTCAAAATCATTACTAAAATCATGGCGAGAAAGGTTGAAGCCTCTTTTGCATAAGATTATTTCCCCAGAGCAAGGGGGTTATGTGGAAGGACGTCAAATAGTAGATGAGATAGTTCTTGCTCAGGAAGCCATCCATTCCATGGATATGCAAAATTCTCCTTCCATGTTCATTCGGTTAGACTTATCCAAAGCTTATGACGAGTGGATTGGCACTTCCTTATCAAAGTTTTGAGGCAATTTGGTTTCTCTAAGGATTGGATGGATTGGATTATGGGATGTATCTCTTGAGTTTCCTACTTAGTTCTTATCAATGGCAGGCCTTCTCGGTCTTTCCTAGCTTCCAGAGGTATTAGGCAAGGTGACCCGCTATCCCCTTATTTATTCATCATTCTTGCTAAATGCTTGGGTAGGACTATAACCAAAAAGAGGGAAAACAAAACCCTTGAGGGAGTTACCATTGCTCATGGAGCTAGACCTATCTCTCATCTTCAATTTGTGGATGACTCTACTCTTTTAGGTAAAGCTACAATTAAGGAAGCTTCTAATATTAAGCAAATCATTAGCTATTTTTCTAAGGCTACTTGGGCAGTTGATCAATGAAGACAAATCTAAAGTTATTTTCTTTCAACTTGCTCTGCTAGACTAGGAATCCATGGTCTTGGATAAACTAAGATATAAGAAGACCTCTCTTCCAATCACTTATTTAGGTATTCCCATAAATATTCAAAGGCAAAAAAATAAAGATTGGAATTGGTTGTTGGACAAAGTCAAGAAGAAAATTGGAAAGTGGACCAACAAGTGGCTTTCTTCTGGGGGTAGAATCACCTTGGTAAAATCAGTCCTTCAAGCTATTCCTATTTATGTTTCTTCCGTTTTGAATATCCCAAAGGTTGTTCTTCGAGAATTGGATCAAATCGGTCATCGTTTCCTTTGGAGTGGTACTAAGGAGAAAAGAAAATGGGCCTTGGTGAAATGGGATACTTTATGTCTTCCTAAGAGTGAAGGGGGGTTAGGATTACGGTCTTCAATTAATAACAACAAAGCTTTAGCTGCTAAATTATATTGGAGGATGTTGCATAACCCCAATGCTCTTTGGGCCAATAATCTCCGTGCTAAATATGCTAAGAACAAAAGTCCTGAAGACCTTGTTCGCTATCAACTTCCTACCAAAGGTTCTCCCATTTTAGCAGTTCTTAAGGCTGGTGAGGATTTGATAAAGAAAAAATTATTTTGGATCATTCATAATGGTCAACATGTAAATTTTTGGACAGATTCTTGGGATGGTCACAAGCCTTTGATAACTCGGTTTCTCGATTGGAGGCCTTGGATGGAGAGAGCTTCACCGAGCTAATTGGATAAAGGTGGCTAATTACTGTCGATACCATACTTGGTAATTCAAAGGTTGGTAGATATTGGATCCCTATTGAGGACTGGCCTATTCAAATCCCAGAAAGGCAAAGACAAGATATCCAAGGCATCCTTCATATGAGATCCCTCTCTTGGTCCCATGAAAAATATTTTATATATACTAAAGAAAAAGCTCTTAGGTTTGAGGAGAGCAAAGGTCAAGATTCAAGCAATATGAAGAGTCTCATGTGTTTATATATTGAAAACAAAGCTCTGTGTCATGTGTCATGTAATTCAATGAAGCTTTTTTTTATGCATTGCTTTAGCAGCTTCGATAAGGCTTTCAATATGATATATATGAGACCACACCTACTACATCAACAAGCTAGATATTCTAGAGGGAAAGCTGTTGGAACAAAATCTGCCTTTGGTTAATAGTGTTGTGCCTTAGACTTTGCCAACATTGAATAGACAGACCTTGCTTGAAATCATCTGTCTAATCTCCAGAGAAGGCTGGTTCCTTTGAGTTTTTTAGAGGAAAGGGAAATAAGAGATAAGGAAAATATAGCCAAAGCTATAAATTTTCTCACAGACAACAACTAAAAAATGATAATGCAGATTACTATCTTCAGAGTTTCTTTATATCTTCCTATAGAAAACGTGAATTCCTGAGTGCGATTTTAAATGTTTGTTTAAATACATGTAAATATCTTTAATATTCAACTCTAGAGATAAGGTTTATACATGCGCAGTTCAAATTTCAGAACAGATACATTATAAAACTTGAAATAAATAAAAGTTAAAAACGAGATACATACACTCGCATACAGAATTTCAAAAGCTAGAGGAAGAATATCTCTTATTGCTTGTAATCCAGTAACATGTACATCAAGTCTGCAAACGTCCAAGAGCCGACCCTTTTCATGATCGACTCACTCCTATTTATACCCTAAAAAGAGTATCTTCTACTATGTACATTTAATTTCCTCAATCAATTACAAGTAATTATATGCAGTTTCTAAGAATATACAACAAATTTCTCGTAGATTAAAGAGATTTCCATTTGGCTAAATTCAGATGAGCTTGTTATTCTGCAATCATCCAGCGGACCTACCATGTTATAATCAACTGACCATTCTTTAGAAATTAGCACATGATGTCAGTGCATGCCCCAGTTGCCAAAAATATACTTTGTTTCTCTACAGGGTGTATGTCGCGAAATCGTGACATTCTACCTTTGTGAAGCCTTCTTTACTTTTTTCTTTAGTGAAAACCAGACATGTCATGAAATCACGACACTCTTGTTTCTCTGCTTGTCTACCCTTCTTGAGTCATGAAAATGCAACATGTCATGAAATTGCAACATTTCTATGTCTTCAGCCTGATTCTTCTTTTTGCATCGCAAAAATTGACCATGTCACGAAATCACGACACTTTCGCCTCCTTGCTCTCTCTTGTTGCTTTTGGCCATGAAAAAGGGACATGTCACGAAATCACGACACTTTTAGTCTCTTTAGAAGTTTTGCTATTCTTCTGGCAAAAATAAGCCATGTCGCAAAATCATGACATTCTCCCTGACTTCTACCCTTTTATTGATGGACTTGGCGAAAATGGGCAACGTCGCGAAATCACGACTTTTTCCTCTGCTTTCCCTCTTTGCTGTTTTTTGCCACGAAAACTCGACATGTCACAAAATCGCAACACTTTTCTTCCTTAGTGTATTTTGATTTTTCTTTGTTCTTTAGCATATGGGCTACTTCGGTCTTCTTTGAAAATATGCAAAAAAGGTGCATCAGCCATTTTTTTTAGTTAGTCACTTTTTGACTAACATTCTTGGCGCCTTCTAGGGGATTTTTTTCTCACAAAAATAAATAGAAACTAGGCCTTCATCCATTGGGAAATGGAGTCACCAACACGGTTGCGAAAAGTTAAATTTCAAGTGAAAAAGCAAAGATAAAAGAAAAAGAATGCACTTTGGAATATAAGTGATATTTACCTTATCAAAACTTTTTTCTATCGCTTAGTGACTTAACTTTTTTCTGAGGAACATAAAAGATTCAATTCTGAGAGCTAGTCCCAACTCTGGCTGCTAGTTTCTGACCCTGATGTTTAGATCTTCTAATTTTTTCCATTGCTGTAATTACCTCTTGATAAGTTTTGCAAACTCGGTTCCAGTATTCATCTTCTAAATCAGAATAATCAATGAAAAGTTGATATACATACTGCAACTCCTCCACTTTATCATAATAAATGATCTTTTGCCTTAAAATTAGTTCTTATAAACAGGCTTTAATCTGTGTTAGCCTCTAGATCATCTCCACGACCTGTGTTTCTTCTATAGGTTCCTGCCAACTGTCTATGTTTGTTTCATCCTCAATAAAAGCTTTTATTGATGTTGAAAGGACCTCTTCATTCAACACTTTTGAACCATCATCCCAGAGGTAAGGAAGCCCATTATGGATAGCCAAATCAAGGTTTTGGAGCAACCCTTTCGCTTCATCTTCAAGCTCCTGCAGAAACTTATTTCCTTGTGCTATAAATTTAAACTTTCTAAAGAAGTTCTTTGCTACGATTTTAGCTTGAGACTAGGCTTCGCTTCTGAGCTTGGCTTCCATGCTTCCCGGCATGTTTTCCGACAAAATCTAAATTTTAGTAGGCGCATCTTCTCTTTTCAATAAAAATGTTTCGACAGCTCCAAATTCTTGTTTTACTACTTCAGTAGTTTCCTTTACTTTAGCTAAATACAATAATAAAGGTATAGCCTTTAATACTAAAGATAACAAATCTTTTAACAATTCTTTCCTCATTTTCTTTACTTTATCCTTTGAAAATTTGGAAGGAGCATTTTGTTGTTCTACCAACTGTTGTTGTAGTTGTTGTATCTGTGTATTCAACGCCTGAATCTGAGCTTCTGCCACACTCAACTTTTCTTTACATTTGGCCACTTCACTGGCAGCAACACTAAATTTACCCTCCCATTTTTTAGCTTCCAGAGTAAGAGCCTTCTCTGCTATTTTTTGTTCTTTCACCACAGTCTCTAATTCCTTCCTCTTGTCCTTTTCCTTTAAAAACATTTCTTGATAATGTCCTCCCTGTAAGTATATGGTCCCAAAATGTGTTTGGGCTTTCACCCACTCATCTTGCATAGGCATTTGAGATATATCTTCATTTATCTCTTCTGCTTGGTAATATTCCATAGTCATTTCTCCCTTTGATTTCTTAGTAATAGGAGTTAACTTCAACTTCTTCCTCTGCATACTAGTTGGGTCTAAAGCAATGATTTCTCTTACAGTAGTCGATGCTTTAGAATCCTTAGCTGAATGTGAATTCAACCAATCTAAAGCATTCCTACTTAATTTTTTTAGATTTTCAATCTTGGCCATGGTGGAGTGTGACTCAGTCCCTTGAGAAGTTGTAACTCCAGCTGTCGGGATGTCAATGTTGGGGAGAAAAGGAATGGAAGCAACTACGGATCCAATATTTAGCAGATTCTGGGAATATGTTGCCATTTCTGGGAGAACAAGGTAATTTTTTGGCAAGAACATTATACTTTTGTTGATTTTAGAAAAGGAGGGAGAATTACAATGGGAATGAGTAGGAGAATGAGAAGAAGAAAGTAAAGAAAACATACCTGTTTTCGGCTGGATTTGCTGTTGGTGTTCTTCTTCTTATTCATGTTCACTAATGATTAGTTCTTCACTTTGTGCTTTGTCTTTATCAGGAGTTTTATTTCCCTCATCACTTTCGTCCAAGTTTATAATCTATTTCTCCTGCTGCTGTCCTACCATCAGGATTTCTTTTTTAACCGAAATTTGTTTTTTATTTTCACTATTTTGGCTCTCTTGAGCCGAACTGGGTGGGCCACGTGAGACTTCCTTCTATGAATTTTCATGTTCAACTTCCTGAGCATCTGCATCAGTGTTTTATTCATTCATATGGTCTTGTTCACCTTATTGAGTCCTTTTCCTTGAGTTGTATTCTGTATCTTGAGGCTCTTGATCACTAAAAGAAGTTTGAATAATATTCTTGTCTTTTCTTCTATCGGCCATCATTTTCAATTTTCTCATTCTTTCTACTATGGGTTCATCATATTTTGTACCCGAGTCCAAAGGTGGAATGAATTTTGCAATTCTTGAGGACTGATGTCTTGACGTCAGAGTATCTTGCCCCAAGTGCTAGACGGCTTCTCTCTTTTTGTTACTAGAATAGGTTCAACTCTCCCCTGTCATTCTTTGCCCAACCCTTTTCCATCATAACCCATTTTCAACATCATCTGGGTGGCCTTCAAACTATAAGCCTTTCCTTGCTCTTCAGTAAAAACCTCTTCTATTGATATTTTCCTAGATGTCCTAGGTTTGGTTTGAATAAGGGGAATATTATGAGCCTCTGCAATTTCTTTTCCTTTACCAGTTTCGGGCTGCTGGGATTCCTCAGGTGGCTGGGATACTTCAGGTTGTTGAGATACTTCGGGAGTAGAAGAATGACTACATCCTATGCTTGGAGGGATTCTAACAAGGAAACTTCCTCCTCATGAGTCATGGTTTTCATTATACCGAGGTTCGAATAGATTGTCATTTTTGGTGGGGTATCTCGATGAAATCGAATTTGTCTGGACTCTAATTACCCACCATTCCTGAATTTTAGCCACATCCCAATCTGGACTATTCTTCTAAATCCTCGTGATTTTCCTCTTCGTCAATTGATGAGCTTTTATATTTTTTGGGTCAAACTGAACAATTACTTCATAAAAATCATGCCAAGGAGGCAAAGGCTCCATATTTTCTATGTGCCACTCCAGGGGTTCATATTCTGTGTTATTTATGTTTTCTTCAACATCATTTGAGACTTTAACATGAAATTCTTTAATCTATGTTTATTCAAAATGGATTGTCTCTCAACAAATCTGTTCATGGGATCATATTTCCATCTTTGCAAAATCTCAATAAGCCCCAATTTTCTCAAATACCCTGCTATCTGTTCATTTTGCCCTTTTTTTGAAATAGTAATTCCTTCAAAACTAAAAGGCATATTACAGGTACCGATTTTCCCAATTCCAGTCCCGAATTTGACATTATATGCTTTCTGTTTGCCTAATATATTCTAAGGCAAAGACTCTGTCAGTCACATAATGAGGAAGTAAAAAGGGTTTGTCTATAAACCCATACAATCTGATGCATACTCCTTGTGTTAGAATAAACCAATCCCCCTCCTCTACAAACTTGGTTTGTAATACCTTTTCCACGTTCGGGTTCAATCTTGTTATTTGTCCATACATGATTTTTAGTGCAGGGCCCAAAAATTTCCTATTGAAATCATAATATGACTCGGATTTGTATAACACATTGGTCCATTCATACACTGGTAATATTTCTCCCTTCTAATTCTTATCATTTTTTGAAATGAAAGCTAACTCTTGAGACAAAATAAAAGAATAACCACACCAAATATAAAGTGTATCTGAATGAAAAATGGGTTCCAGCCTTCAATACCGCCAAACCCTCATGAATTTTTGCACTTAAAAACTCAGGCCAATCAAAGAAAATAGGTTTCACACTCCTGCTCATAACAGCCAAATCGTACATTCTAGGGTTCGACAAACATTCTACTACAACCACCTACCACTTCTAAACCTTTTCATCATTTTTTAGTCCAGCAATCATGGCCAAGATGGAATATAGTTCAGGATTTTTAAAAGTTGCCATGTCAATTGGGGGTTCTAGTGGATTTACCACTTCTGGAAGATCTTTTATCTGAGTGGCTAGGAAACCCTTCACCTTTTCGAACGAGCCAAAATATGTAGCCTGTTCTAAGGGGTCAAAATTCTTAGGTTCTAAGAAAGGGACATGACCCACAGCAAAAGCAGAAATAAAAGTATCTTTGCACAGAGAAAACAGAACCTTCCCTGAAAAATATCTAACCTTTCTCTCCTTTTCATAATAGAAATTTGCAATTGCCCTTACCAATCACGGCGGGATGAACGAGGAATATATACATACCAGTACAAGAAAGAATGGTATGCAAACGTTGAAGGAGAAGATGCAGAAACTCCAGTCGCTACCCGGTTCTTTATATTGCTCCGAATCTTTGTCGGGTCCTTCCATGTTATTATTGTATCTGCAATTCGGGAGTCTCTGTCAATAAAACCAGCATTGTTCTCCTCCCTTCTCTTTACTACCGAAGTATTCGGGTGTGATGAGGTAGATGCTACCTGGTTCTTCGCCTTCTTCAGGGCCATTATGAATTATTAGGTACACAAAATTTGAACTTCTTCTAATCGTTTCACAACTCCTTCCTCACTTCTTTTTCTTCTTCAGGAGTTTTAGCAAGTTTGCAAATGGCGAAATGCCTTTCCAAATCCTTGAATTTAATTTTATGTAGCTTGAGAGGACATGCAAAATTAATGCATTAAATGATGGTTGGTCGATTTGATTCGTCCATCTTTCTTTGGTTTCCGTTCTCGCCACCTTCCTTAGGAAACTCCTAAAAATGCTCGCCAGCTCATTAAAAACCCACTTGCGGACTCGAAATTATCCCATGCCGAAAAAGATGCTACCTGACAGATTAATTATCTTCTGCCACTGAACCCCGTGCACATGGTTGCTTAGAAACATTCGGCGATGGATATTTTAGAAATATTTCGAGAAGCATACATAACATATTTCAAAACATTCTTTTCTCGATTCCCTCTTGTCGACTCTCAGGCGACCACGCGGCAGCTCCATATTTGAAAATGCAAAATAACAAGGGCAAAATTTTCCCTCCAGATTTTATTCAAAATGTCAAACTCTGATAGTCCTCAAAAACGATTCTTATTAGGCCGCAAAAAGGGAATATTTACAAAACTCAAAACTTATAATATACTGTACATATAATGGTGATCTGTCCCTTTTACTGGAAATATAATTTTAGGTGAAATTCATTCACCGTGATGGGTAGAACCCATCCATCTTGATCTTTTAACTGGAAGGCATTAAATTGCATTTCTGAAATAATTTCAAATGGCCCCTCCTAGAACGCGTCAAACTTGTCATGATGTCCTGGTTTCACTTTCTTGACGTTCCATTTTAACACTAGGTCACCTGTTTTGAATTTCCTGAAAGTGGTTTTCTTATCGAACCACCTTTCTGTTTTCAACATATGTTTTTGATGATGATTGTAGGCATGTTCCCTAGACTCTTCTAGCTGTAGAAGTTGCATCAGTCGGGCATCCATTGGATGGCCGTCGTCTTCATTAACTTGGTTTAGAAATTTCAACGAGGGTCTCTCCATATGAATCGGTAAAACAACCTCTTTGCCATAAACCAAAGCATATGGTGATGTATTGATTGATTTCTTGATTGAAATTCTGTCGGCCCACAGGGCCTGATTCAGGAGTGAGTTCCAGTTCTTCTTATTATCCTCTAATGTTCTTTTCAGGATTCTAAAAAGATTCTTATTAGTAGACTCGGCTAATCCATTACCTTGTGGGTAATAATTAGAGGAATTATTTAGGTAAATTCCATATCGACTGGAAAATTTGATCATCTTTGCACTAGTGAAAGGAGATCCATTGTCTGTAATCAAAGAGTCTGGTATGCCAAACCTTGTGATTAAACTCTCGACAAATTTTATCACCACTTTCGAATCAGCTTTCTGTGTGGGTACTGCTTTCACCCACTTAGTGAAGTAGTTCGTGGCAGTGAGAATGTATCTGTGGCCTGATGATGAATTTGGCTCTATTATACCTACGAAATCCAACCCCCACTACTGGAACGGTTCCTCGACTTGAATAGATTTTAAGGGCATAGGCGCATTCCTGTTCCTCCCCACATACCTCTGACACTGTTCGCACCTCTAGGTCACTTTGTATGCATCTAAGAAGATGGAAGTCCAATAACATCCAGCTCTAAGGATATTCAAAGTTGTGGTTCGGCCTGCATAATGTCCCCTTGAGAGACCCCCCTGAAATTCATCTAACACTTTCTGCTTTTCATTATCGGGAATGCATTTCAACAATACACCATCGATATTAATCTTGTACAACCCTTCCGTTCGAAGGGTATATTTTAATGCTTGGGTTCTGAATCTCCTTCTCCGTGAAGCATTCATATCTTCGAGGCATGACCCGGTCCGAAAGTACCTCACAAAGTCATCGATCCAACCCGAACTTACTCTGTCTTGATGTTGCTCGGTGTTTTCCATGACGGGTGGCTCTCCCCATATCCACTTGCAACTTGCTTGGCCAATTCCCGGCACAAAGCTCTCCCTCCGACTATTTTAGTAGGATGTATTTCTACATCATACCCTTGGATGCGAGTCACCCATCCGACTCTTTTTCACCCAGTTCTCCTTAAATTATGAAGTTCCTTACATTGGGATGAATAACATAAACCATCGTCCGACTCTAGGATAAGAAGTGTTTTAGCTTATTCAAGGATTTCATAATTGCATATACTTGTTTTTCTATGAAGTTGTACCTTTCCTCGTGTTTGTGCATGGTGGAACTCAGAAAGGCTATGGGTCTTTCTTCATCATCCGCTCCTTTCTAAGTGAGAACTACAGCATAACTATCTTGTTCTCCGACAGCATATAGTATGAAACCTCGGGAATAGTCAGGGTTAACTAGCACAGGAGCTTGAGAGATGGCTTCTAGAATTTTTTGAAAAGCTTCTTTCCTTGGCTCTGTTCATTTGAAAGTAGCATCCTTTTTCAATAATTCAGTCATTGGTTTAACTGTATGTGCAAAGTCTGCAATGAATTTTTTGACGAAATTTATTTGCCCAAAGGATTGCAAACATTTCTAGTTAACTGAAGCGACAACTCAAGAAGTGCCTTCACTCTATCAGGGTCAATTGAAAGCCCAACTTTAGAAATAACATGCCCAAGGAGTATTCCTTCTTCCATAGCAAAAATAGACTTTTTAGGATTTAATGATATTCCAAATTCTCTACATTTCTCAAATACTTGTCGTAGATGAGTGGCATGGTCTTTTTTGTTGTGATAAAATACAGTCATGTCATCTAAATAGACGACAATAATTTTGTTTGCAAGCTCCCCAAAAGCTACGTCCATGGCTCTTTGAAAATTTGCTCCTGCGTTACATAATCCAAAGGGCATCCTTTGGTATGCAAATGTTCCCCACTTAGTGGTGAATGCGATCTTATATTGATCTTCATTTCTCACCCAAACTTGATTGTAACCAAAGAAGCCATCTAACAGAGAAAACCTTTCTGCTCCTACCATAGTATGAAGGATTGGGTCAATCTGGGGTAAAGGATAGTGATCTTTTAAAGAGGCTCTATTCAAATTTTTGAAATCGATGCATAGTCTTATTTCTCCGTTTTTCTTGCGAACTGGGACCAAATTTGCCACCCAGGTAGAGTTCTTGATTGGGTATACTATCTTAGCCTGTAGGAGTTTTAACAACTTTTGTTACATTAAGACTTCAATTTTAGGATTCACAGGCCTCTACTTATGCCTAAAAGGTTTAGCTCCTTCCTCTAGTTCGATGGTATGCTGAATGACCTCTTTCCTATACACTTTTAGATCACTATAAGTCCAGGCTATTATATATGGATACTCTCTACATAACCATTTTATTTGCTCTAGTTCTACTTCTGTAAAATCGGTCCCTACTTTGATCATCTTGTTCGGTTCTAGTTCTACTTCTTTATATCGATGTTCATCTACCTTGATCCTTCGACCTACAGCTCTGTCACTATTGTCGAAAAGGCTCTCCAAGGTGATCAGTCCCCTGGGGATATGATTGTTTTTTAGTTGAATAAGGCTCTCTTCGTCCTCTTCTTGTAACGCTCTATTTGTAGAGCAATTCATCTCATGAATAAAAAAATCCAGGATATGCTTATCGTTCTCAAATACTTGCCAAAAAATTTCCTTGTCGGGCATAGAAGACCTGTATATAAGTCTGACTGTTTTAGACTTTTGAATAACATTACTGACTGGGCAAAAATTGGATCCTACTGATGCTAACAGGTCTGCATGGGTGTTCTCTCTGGAAATGGATTTCATGTTTAGTGCTTCAAAATTTTTCAATAGATCCAACACTTTGTTTTTGTAAGCCCTTAGGTAATGTTGCTTACAAATGCATTTTTCAGTAACCTGTTTAACAATCAGCTCTGAATCTCCATAGATCAACAACTGTTTTACACCTAGTTTTTCAGCTTTCCTAAGTCCTAAACACAAAGCTTCGTATTCAGCTGTGTTATTGGTGCAACTCCATGTCAACCTATATGAAAAGACTTTTTCTTTTCCAGTAGGTGAAATTAGAACAATTCAGCTCTCGCTCCCATTTTTGCACCTTGACCCATCAAAGTACAATTTCCATAACTAGTTGGTCGAATCACCTATTTTAGGGACAAAAACAGGAAGCTTTTTTGGTTTCTCAATGGAATAGCTTCCTATTTCTGTCTCTACCATAGCATTGAAGTTCTTCATTGAAAACTGATCCTCAGATTGGAGTTCCTCTAGGGTTTCTTCCATTAAATCGATATTTTTCAATTCCTCAGACATCATGTTGATAGTGGTTGTTCCCTCCAGTATTTCTACATGAAAAGTAGATGGTTTTTCATTGTAGATCTTGACTCTTTTACCTTTGAAAGGTACCTCCAAATGAGAATAATCTAGAGACAGATAACCGCCCATTTTGGTTGTGAACTCTCTGGATAAACACATACCGAAATATGGTTCTAAGTCTACAACGACTACCTCTTGTATGATGACTACTTTTGGTATTCTATGGAGTTGAATAGGGATATCTTTGATCACCTCGACAGATTTTACTGGAGTACCATCTAATTGCAACACACCAGGATTACTCCGAGTATATTCCACCCCCATTATGTCACATACGGCTTTCGACATCATCGTAGTTGCGGCCCCTAAATCAATCATGCAATTGTGAACTATCCACCCCTTCATTTGCAAAGATAGATAGAATGGGGGCATTCTGTTTTTCCTAGAGGTTGACATAACATTTGCTTGTATAACATTTGAGAAGGAGGTATCATTCTTTAAATTTAAGGATTCTTGGAGGAGGTAAATCTGACCAGGAATTTGCAGTGCATCATACATGCTTATTTTGGAAGGAGTCCTCTTCATTTCTTCTGCAATGTTGAACAAAAGGGTTGCAGCTAGAGATACCTCAACACTTTTCTCCTTTCCACTAGTCGATGCGTCATATCTGTCTTTATAGACCTGCGTGGCTTCTGTTCTTTATCTTTTTGTCAATGAAGGAAATTTGAGTCTTTCCTTCGCTTGCTCTTGAGTCTTGCTCCCTTTTCTAGGAGGAAATTATTTTCTTGGTGTAGTCGCAGAAGTATAAGGAGGGTCAGAACGTCCTTTCTCATTAGACTGGTTTTTCTGCGGAGTTGCCCTGGGGGCAGGAGGAAAACTTAGTGGTTGGAGTTCCTTAGTGTCGACTTGTAATGACTTTTTTCCGATCTTGTCAAGATTGAGACTTGTTCCACGGATGGCATTGCAAAATTGTTGTGGACTTCTCTGATTATGTTCACTTGTCCCTTGCCAGTTTCTTTGGCTCTCTCATTAATAACCGCTTGCACATGATGTTGATGAATCATGCATTAATCTTCTCCATGAGGATCGTTGCAAGTGGTACACTACTAATCAAAATTAGTGGGTTCTCCATTATCTCATTTCTCATTCGCATACACAACATTTTTTCTATCTTGTCCTCTACCACTCGTTGAAGCACCTTCTTTTTGTATCTGTGGAAATCTTCTTGCTTGGAGATTCCATTCAACTTCCCTCTTTTTCATGGATGCCATTTCATTTGACAATGTTTTCATTGTATCAATTATGGTCGTGTACTGGTCATTCGGGGAGCCGATGCAAGGGGTGGTGCTCGGTAATGCAAGGAGTGTAGGAGGTGTGACTATAGCTGGGAGAGCATGCGTTGATGGGAGTACAGGCAGTTTAGAAATTGACGCTTGGAAAAGTTTTGGTACAATTGGCAATAAACTCTTTGATGGATATTTCTTTGTGAAGATGAGATCATCTTCGCCCTGTGCTGCCTCTAGATAGATCTCAGGAAAAGTGGTTACGCGGGATTGCATTATTATCATACTGAGATCTGAATCAAAAGCCCTTAAATAATAGCATATACCTTGTTCTTCCGTGGGTTTTATGCCCTGAGGTACTTTATCATGAGTTCTGGTAAATCTGATGTTGAAATCCTGGATTGCTTCTTGTGGATGCCTCTCAATGACGATGAATTGATTCAGCAATGTGAAAGGATCCGCATGTATATTAAATTCATCGACCGGACAGTGGCAAACGCTTGCCTAAGAAGTAATGGATCCAGCGAGAAGCGCTCTGTACCAATAGAGCATCTTTCCTTTCAAATATATAACCAACAATCTGACCATTACATCTTCCTGATTGATATTGTAAACAGATGCTAGCGATGATACATCTAAACAGTGCTCATATGTTGTTTTATCTGTTTCGTCAAAAGTCGATAATGCTTTTAGTGCAGCTTGTGGAATTTGGTTTTGTGCTCCCAAGTTCAAAGGACCAGTTTGATTCCACACAAGATGCGTGGGGCAGGGGCAGCTGCCATGGTTGCTAAAGGATTTACAACTACTATAGGATTGCTTGCAGATGCTCCTACAACGGGTGTTAAAGAGGTTCTAATGGTGCCGAGTGGATTTGATCGTGCGAGCTATCACGGGGTGTGTCTTTAGGCTTCCGAGATGTAGCTCAAAGAACTCGATGGGTTCTTCGAGTTTCTAGCTCGGGATCACAGTTATCATATGGCTATATAACAAAAAACATTTAGACAAGGTCTTTCTTTTATGGTCTAAATTTTATTGCAACGGAGTCGCCAAGTAGTTTTTTCTTGAGATTTTCAAACAAAAGGCTCTAAAGTAAAACACCAAAACTTATATAATACTGTGGGATTTACTAGTCCCATCGGGTGTGCCAAAAACTGTTGGAACAAAATCTACCTTCGGTTAATAGTGTTGTGCCTTAGACTTTGCCAACATTGAATAGACAAACCTTGCTTGAGATCATCTATCTAATCTCCAGAGAAGGTTGGTTCCTTTGAGTTTTTTAGAGGAAAGGGAAACAAGAGATAAGGGAAATATAGCTGAAGCTAGAAATTTTCTCACGGTCTGATTAGACAACAACTAAAAAATGATGATGCAGATTACTATCTTAGAGTTTCTTTATATCTTCCTATAGAAACGTGAATTCTGAGTGCGATTTTAAATGTTCGTCTAAATACATGTAAATATCTTTAATATTCAACTCTAGAGATAAGGTTTATACATGCGCAGTTCAGATTTCAGAATAGATACATTATAAAACTTAAAATGAATAAAAGTTAAAAACCATATACATACACTTGCATACAAAACTTCAAAAATCAGAGGAAGACTATCTCTTATTGCTTGTAATCTAGTAACATGTACATCAAGTTTGTAAACGTCCAAGATTCGACCCTTTTCATGATTGACTCACTCCTATTTATACCCTAAAAAGAGTATCTTCTACTATGTACATTTAATTTCCTCAATCAATTACAAGTAATTATCTACAGTTTCTAAGAATATACAACAGATTTCTCGTAGATTAGATAGATTTTCTTCTAGCTAAATTCAGATGACCTGTTATTCTGCAATCATCCAACGGACCTGCCATGTTATAATCAACTGACCATTCTTCAAAAATCAGCACATGATGTCAGTGCATGCCCCAGTTGCCAAAAATATACTCTGTTTCTCTACAACGTGTATGTCGCGAAATCGTGACATTCTACCTTTGTGAAGCCTTCTTTACTTTTTTCTTTAGCAAAAACCAGACATGTCATCGCAACACTCTTGTTTCTCTGCTTGTATGCCCTTCCTGAGTCACGAAAATGCAACATGTCGCGAAATCGCGACATTTCTGTCTTCAGCCTGATTCTTCTTTTTGCACCGCAAAAATTGACCATGTCGTGAAATCGTGACACTTTCGCCTCCTTAGCTCTTTGTCTTGGTTTTGACCGTGAAAATGCGACATGTCGCGAAATCGTGACACTTCCGCCTCCTTGCTCTCTCTTGTTGCTTTTGGCCACGAAAAAGGGACATGTTGCGAAATCGCGACACTTTTAGTCTCTTTAGCAGTTTTGCTATTCTTTTGGCGAAAATAAGCCATGTCGCAAAATCCCGACATTCTCCCTGACTTCTACCATTTTATTGATGGACTTGGCGAAAATGGGCAACGTCACGAAATCGTGACTTTTTCCTCTGCTTTCCCTCTTTGTTGTTTTTCGTCGTGAAAACTCGACATGTCGCGAAATCGTGACACTTTTCTTCCTTAGTGTATTTTGTTTTTTCTTTGTTCTTTAGCATATGGGCTACTTCGGTCTTCTTTGAAAATATGCAAAAAATATGCATCAACCATTTTTTGTAGTTAGTCACTTTTTGACTAACAGAAACCTAGCGAGATCTTAATGGTGCATTTTAAGGATATTAAAGAATAATAGATTTTTTTAAATAAATCTCAAAGTCATGCTGAAGTAAAGCCATATTATTGCATTTCTTGGAGAATGTTGATGTGCTCATCATGGAAAATCTAAGTATAGGGGAAAAAATGTTATCCTCTTGATTACAAGATTGAAATATTTGTAATATTGAAGATAACACAAAGGATTTTCTTACGGATTTCACCATGTAAAATAAATAAATAAAAACACAAAAACTAAAATATGTAAAAATAAGGTTTATCAAAATTAATTTTGATGATGTTTTTAAGAAAATTTTAGGAAATATTGATACAATAGTGTTTTTTTGAAACACCCAAGACAAAATTCTTCTCACTTATAATCATATGAAACTTTAACTAATTAAAAATAATATTATTATTAAAATAGAAAATTTCTTACCTTCAATAAAATTCATGTATCAAATTTAAAAATAAAAAATATATATATCATAACTCCTAATGAACGTAAAAAGTTTAGACATTAAAAAAATAATTAAAAATAGAAATAATGTGATAGCTTTCCTAATCCAAATAACCTCCGCGCAAATAAAATAATGAAAACATTATCCATTTAAAAATAAAAAATAATTTCCTGGTGCTTTCAACGGTGTAAAAGGTTTAAAATGATTGTGGCATGGTGGTTATAGGGGCGTGCACGAAGATTTGTGTGGCGGCTTCCAGGCGGACGAGAATCTTGTGGCGGCCATAAAAGCTGGACAATTCCCGGATTCGTGGCGGCTACCGATTCCACCATGTAAATACAAAAAAAAAAAATAATAAAAAATAATAATAATTTATTTAAAATAATATTATAAATAATTTAATTATAAATTAAAAATGATTTTAATTTTTTGGTTATGTGCAATTGGTCACACATATACCCACCCTCTTACACACTCACCCACGTTGTAATTAATAATTTTAAAAAATTATATAAAATATAATAAATTATTAAAAAATATTAGTGAACAAAAATACAATATTATTATTATTAAGAAGAAATTGTAAACCACATTTTTTCGTTTGTGTTTCTTTTTTTTTTAAATTGATGCATTATTTTAATAATGTAAAAAATATATATGTAATAAGAAAATTAGTTGTGGAAAAGATAAAAGTTAATAATTTTTTTTTTTTTTTTTTTTTGTACAATAACTATGTGATTAAATTTTTTTAATTTTTTTAAAAAGTAATACTTCTTATACACATTCAGTAACTTTTAAAAAATTATTTGGTGCAGTCAGATATTAGTGGGTTTGCTATCATTGAGTCGGAGGAAGGTGGGAACCACAAGGAGGAATACCCTCCAAAAGCAAATAGCATGGTCATGGAGACATAGAGACTGACTCACTATATATAATCCTATCTTCAATTATCAATACTTTTCAAAGGCATCTAGAAAACTGTGCCGTGAACTTTAACAAAGTTAAAATAAATTATTAGCCGTTTTTTTCATGGGCTTTTGGGTTGTTTTGTATAGGTTTTGAAGGTGAATTTCCATTTTTTTCATGATAGTCTTTAAATTGTTTTTTTTAATGTTAATTAATATTATTAATATAATTAATTAAAAATATAATTTTTAAAATAAATATTTTTAATAAATAATATTTTATTTTTTTGATTTGGCTAGTGCGAGAATTTTTACGATTAATTTATATGGTTGAATAGTTTTTTTGTTTGATATATAAAGGAATGGACAACTACTTTTCCTTTTTGAACAACTTGTCATATGTTAAAGTCAAGTCGCATTGTCTCCACTATAACCTTTACCTCATCTTGGTAAACACGGCCTGGAGTGAGGAAGACCCCGATGGCTCGGGGTTGGTACTGCCATTATCAAGCTAGCGCATACTCAGCGGACTCTGGTCAGACTACTACCTTTGCCTTAGATTAGATTGGGCATGCCCGCTCAATAAAAAATTTAACACAACCACCACACACCTACACTCATCCACATCCGGTATAAAAATGTTTTAATTTTTTTATATTTTATAATTAACTTTTATGTTTTTTAATTATATGTCAAACTATCTCGTACATATTTTAAGTAAAAAGTTTTACCCAACTGCTGGGCCTGAGAAAAGACGTCCTACGTAAATTGTTGTTGTTCCGCAAATCCCGGTGGTGGTCCTTAGAAAAGACGTCCCACCTAAATGGTGGTTGTTCCGCAAATCCCGGTGGTGGTCCTTAGAAAAGACGTCCCACCTAAATGGTGGTTGTTCCGCAATTCCCAGTGGTGAAGATGGTTGTTCCCGCTCTCCACCAAGACAGTCTTCCATTTTCTTTATTACCTTGTTGATGCAAAAGAAAATCATAGAAATCTCTTCTTAGTTTTAAAAAGTTGTAGACCCTCTTCTAGATTTCTTTATTATTTAGCGCACGTTATAATATTTGAAATCTATGCCACGTGTTTGAACCACACTGACGACGACGGTGTCAACACTGTGCTTCCGGCAGTTCTCATCTCACGCCGGGTTATCATTAACGAGACGATGGAAGTCCTGGGAGCCTTCGCAGATAGTTTGAACCCTACCAGCTGCGCTGGTAGTTACTAAAAATCGTGATTGTAACCATTGCTTCTATGTACCAAAAAAAAAATATATATTTGAAATCTTAATATTTGTAAGACAATTTTAATAAGATGAAGAGATCTTATAAACATAAAATTGGTTAAGACAAGTAGACAAGTAATGTAATAATTGCTAATTGATAATTAATAATAATATATATTGAATATAAAATTTAATTATAAAATAAAAATAATATTATAAAATAAATATTGTATTTTAATTTAATGTTAATTATATGTTATTTTTTGGAATAGATTTGTTGTACGAATATTGATAGATGAGACGTTTTTCGCAGGACTGCCCAAACTACCGAACTCGTTTCGGCCATATCTCACTCATCCGGACTCGGATTGAGCTGAAATTTTGAGGGTAGATGCCTGAAAAACCCTAGAACGTCTCCACCAATTTTCATATCATTTGGAGCAACACAGATCCTAGCGCATCCCTATGTGTGAACGACATATTTGGCAAGCGGCTATGCGAGGGTTTCATCCGGGTTGAGTGCAAGCGGCTCCAGAGGTTGGTTTTAGGGCCTTCGGGCCCTAGCGGCCAATATTTTTGTGGTTTATGCTCAATATTTTAGCAGGAAATGTTGCGGGGGATACAAGATGGGTTAGAAATTTGTCTTTCAACGAGATCATACTTGTGAACTTGAGTGACAACGGCTTCCAATTTGCTGCACAAAAGAAAAGTGAAAACCATACCTTTCCACGGCGTCTAGGGCAAGGATTAAAGAGATCACGAAACAAGTTTCAAGCGAGTTGATCAAAAAATGGCTCATATCTCAAGTGAATCTGGTGCTAAGGTGCACCCACAAAATAATTCTCTTGTGAAAACCCCTATCAAGGGTAAGAATTTCGAAGACTCGATCCCAAAAATGAATTTTAGGGATGCCCTTCGTGGTGGACAGTCTCGGCCCAATGCTAATATCAATATTAGGGCTTCCCATAAAACTCTAAGAATGCCTAAGATTGATCCCGGGAAAACGGAGTCGGGATGTCTTAAAGCGCTGATGGAACTCCTATTGTTAAGCTTGATATGGGTAACATTCAGACTGGCATTGAAGATTTGGAAAAAAGAGGACTAATTTGTCGGTTCGTGGGTTTTCGTCCGAGTCTATCTGCTTTCAAAGTATGGGCTGCAAAAAGCTGGAAAACTAAAGGTGAGTTACAAATCTCTATTTATCCAAATGGTTATTTTCTTGTTTTATTTGCTAATAATGAAGATAGAGAGAAAACTTTTCAAGGGGGTCCTTGGTTTTTGGAAGGGCGGGGCTTTTCATGAAGCCCTGGCATACTAAATTTAAAGCCGAAGAAGAGATGCCTTCTATAGCTCCCGTGTGGGTTAGACTCTTTGGCCTCCCTATTGAATTTTGGAATCCTACTATTTTTTCTTCAATTGGAAACTCTTTAGGAACTTTTATGATGATTGCTTGATTGTACTCAAAATTTTGAACATATTATTTATGCTCGGATTTGTGTTTTAATGGATTTTGACAAACCCCTACCTAAAAAGATCACATTACAATTTGGGGAAGACACTTGGGAGCAAGTAGTGGACTATGAGAACATTCCTTTTCGTTGTAGAATTTGCCATGAATATGGTCATTTGGCCGGTGCTTGCCCAAATAAAATTCCTGATCAAAAGAAAGAAGATATAAACTCGGCGAGGTTTCCAAATACCTAAGAAGAAGAACACTCGAGAAAAAACCGGTTATGAAGGATAAATCAAAGTCATCTGCTAATATGTTTGAAATCCTTTCCACAAATGATGTCCCAAGTGAGGAAGAGGAAATAATGGAAACTGAAATCTTAGAAACACAATTTAAATATGAAGGGAAGAACTCGAGAGACAAACCAACAAATCAAAGGTTTTCAACGAGAAAAAAAAAGGAGAAAATTTACACAAGAAAAACAATATTTCAAATGTCAAAACTTCAAATAATGGAGGTCCCAATATAGACTCCGTTGAACCATCTAGTAAAATTTTGGCTGTGTACGAGCATTCTTCAAGGTTAGAAGCCATCTCAGATTCAATTGGAATAAGTCAAGAAACGGGGAAAAAAAATTGAAGATGGATTCTAATCAAAAAGTAGGTCGCAAGACCAATCAATATCATATGGTAAAAGAAGGTGAAAAGCTTGTAGAGGAAGGTAAGATTAATGCCCTTCCCAACTTTTTTAGCCCTGGTATTAATGAAGATCATCACTTGGAATATTAGAGGACTCAAAGGGAGTCTTTCAAAACAAAATGAAATTAGAAGAATGATTCGGGTAAATCATCCACATCTTGTTTTCCTTCAAGAAACAAAGATGTCAATGGAGGATATGGACTTAATTGTCGGTAAAATTTGGCCAGTTGGAAAAGTGGTTTCCCTCGGTTCCCAAGGGACTTCGGGTGGCATTGCTTGTCTTTGGGACCCAAAAGAGGTAGTTATTCACCATATGGTTGGCGAGTTGGGGTTTGTTGGCTATAGCTATTCAAAGTAGACATTCCAACCAGATTATGCTCTGCATTACTTGTTTATGCTCCGACTTCTTTGGAGGAAAAAAGAAGACAGTGGAAGGATATTACTCATATTATCTCTCATTTTCCTAAAGCTTGGATCTTGATCGGAGGAGATTTCAATACCATCCTCTCTCTGGATGAGAAAAGGGGGAAATAGAAATTTGGACAAAAGCAACGACCTCATGAGCGAATATATTGCAAACCTCCATCTTGTGGATATCCAACCAGATAATGGCCTTATGACTTGGTCTAACGGAAGGCAAGGCTTAGCTTGTATAATGGAGAGATTGGATAGGTTTTTGCTCTCTGAAAATTTCTTAATCCATGGTCACATTCCTAAAGTGAAGACTCTTAATAATGTTGGTTCGGATCATTGGCCTAGTCATGGTGGAAATGTGGAAAACCAATGTGAGTTTCTCTCCTTTTCGTTTTCAATTAATGTGGCTTAGAGACATTTCCTTCGGACCTCATGTGCAACAATGGTGGAAGGAAGGTAAACCTAGGCATGGGACTAAGATGTTCTGTTTTGCCAAAAGGCTGCAATACATTAAATCCAAAATCAAGACTTGGAACTGGAAAGAGTTTGGGGATGTTCATAAAAAAAAACATGAAGTTATTGCTCATCTTGAAAATTTGAATAAGAAAATCCGTTTAGATGGCCTCACGAGAGAAGAGAAGTGCGAGATGAAATTAAACTCACAACTCGGTTAGAGGAATGGGAAAAAAGAGAAGAAATCTTATGGAAGCAAAAATCTAGAATTCAATGGCTCAAAGAAGGAGATCGAAACACAAATTTCTTCCACAAATCTCTTCTAGCTCGAAGATCTCACAACTTTATTTCTTCCTTAAAATCAGATACTGGAGATGTTGTTTATACTTGGGATGGCATGAACTCTATTGTTGTTGATTACTTTTCCAATATTTTTGCTTGCTACTCCCCTTGACTCGGCTTCACAACATAATGTTCTTCAAGCAATCCCTTCTCTTATCACTTACGAGGAGAACTCTATTTTGGCTTGCTCCTGTTACTATCAATGAGCTTCAACAAGTAGTTTTTAAAATGCAAAAAGGGAAAACCCCGAGGTCTGATGGTTTTCCTATTGAGTTCTACCAAGAGTTATGGGATATCCTTCATGTTGATTTATTAGAGGTGGTGGAAGAAGCCGGGAAAGCCAAAGAAATTTTGAAGGTTATCAATAAAACTTATATTACTCTTGTTCCAAAAGCTCAAGAGGTTGATCATATCTCAGCTTTTAGACCTATTGCTTTATGTAATGTTCTTCTCAAAATCATTACTAAAATCATGGCGAGAAAGGTTGAAGCCTCTTTTGCATAAGATTATTTCCCCCGAGCAAGGGGGTTATGTGGAAGGACGTCAAATAGTAGATGAGATAGTTCTTGCTCAGGAAGCCATCCATTCCATGGATATGCAAAATTCTCCTTCCATGTTCATTCGGTTAGACTTATCCAAAGCTTATGACGAGTGGATTGGCACTTCCTTATCAAAGTTTTGAGGCAATTTGGTTTCTCTAAGGATTGGATGGATTGGATTATGGGATGTATCTCTTCGGTTTCCTACTTAGTTCTTATCAATGGCGAGGCCTTCTCGGTCTTTCCCGGCTTCCAGAGGTATTAGGCAAGGTGACCCGCTATCCCCTTATTTATTCATCATTCTTGTTGAATGCTTGGGTAGGACTATAACCAAAAAGAGGGAAAACAAAACCCTTGAGGGAGTTACCATTGCTCATGGAGCTAGACCTATCTCTCATCTTCAATTTGTGGATGACTCTACTCTTTTAGGTAAAGCTACGGTTAAGGAAGCTTCTAATATTAAGCAAATCATTAGCTGTTTTTCTAAGGCTCTTGGGCGGTTGATCAATGAAGACAAATCTAAAGTTATTTTCTTTCATCTGCTCTGCTAGACGAGGAATCCATGGTCTTGGATAAATTAAGATATAAGAAGACCTCTCTTCCAATCACTTATTTAGGTATTCCCATAAATATTCAAAGGCAGAAAAATAAAGATTGGAATTGGTTGTTGGACAAAGTCAAGAAGAAAATTGGAAAGTGGACCAACAAGTGGCTTTCTTATGGGGGTAGAATCACCTTGGTAAAATCAGTCCTTCAAGCTATTCCTATTTATGTTTCTTCCGTTTTGAATATCCCAAAGGTTGTTCTTCGAGAATTGGATCAAATCAGTCATCGTTTCCTTTGGAGTGGTACTAAGGAGAAAAGAAAATGGGCCTTGGTGAAATGGGATACTTTATGTCTTCCTAAGAGTGAAGGGGGGTTAGGATTACGGTCTTCAATTAATAACAACAAAGCTTTAGGCTGCTAAATTATATTGGAGGATGTTGCATAACCCCAATGCTCTTTGGGCCAATAATCTCCGTGCTAAATATCTTGAGAACAAAAGTCCTGAAGACCTTGTTCGCTATCAACTTCCTACCAAAGGTTCTCCCATTTTAGCGAGTTCTTAAGGCTGGTGAGGATTTGATAAAGAAAAAATTATTTTGGATCATTCATAATGGTCAACATGCAAATTTTTGGACAGATTCTTGGGATGGTCACAAGCCTTTGATAACTCGGTTTCCCGATTGGAGGCCTTGGATGGAGGAGCTTCACCGAGCTAATTGGATAAAGGTGGCTAATTACTTGTCGGTACCATCTTGGTAATTCAAAGGTTGGTAGATATTGGATCCCTATTGAGGAGTGGCCTATTCAAATCCCGAGAAAGGCAAAGACAAGATATCCAAGGCATCTTTCATATGAGATCCCTCTCTTGGTCCCATGAAAAAGATTGTTTATATACTAAAGACAAAGCTCTTAGGTTTGAGGAGAGCAAAGGTCAAGAGTCAAGCAATATGAAGAGTCTCATGTGTTTATATATTGAAAACAAAGCTCTGTGTCATGTGTCATGTAATTCAATGAAGCTTTGTTTTATGCATTGCTTTAGCAGCTTCGATAAGGCTTTCAATATGATATATGTGAGACCACACCTACTACATCAACAAGCTAGAGATTCTAGAGGGAAACCTAGCGAGATCTTAATGGTGCATTTTAAGGATATTAAAGAATAATAGATTTTTTAAAATAAATCTCAAAGTCATGCTGAAGCAAAGCCATATTATTGCACTTCTTGGAGAATGTTGATGTGCTCATCATGGAAAATCCAAGTGTAGGGGAAAATATGTTATCCTCTTGATTACAAGATTAAAATATTTGTAATATTGAAGTTAACACAAAGGATTTTCTTACGAATTTCACCATGTAAAATAAATAAAAAAAAACACAAAAACTAAAATACGTAAAAATAAGGTTTATCAAAATTAATTTTGATGATGTTTTTAAGAAAATTTTAGGAAATATTGATACAATAGTGTTTTTTTGAAACACCCAAGACAAAATTCTTCTCACTTATAATCATATGAAACTTTAACTAATTAAAAATAATATTATTATTAAAATAGAAAATTTCTTACCTTCAATAAAATTCATATATCTTATTTAAAAATAAAAAAATATATCATAACTCCTAATGAAAGTAAAAACTTTAGACATTAAAAAAATAATTAAAAATAGAAATAATGTGATAGCTTTCCTAATCCAAATAACCTCCACGCAAATAAAATGGTGAAAACATTATCCATTAAAAAAATAAAAAATAATAATAATTTATTAAAAATAATATTATAAATAATTAATTAAAAATAATATTATAAATAATTCAATTATAAAATAAAAATATTTTAATTTTTTTGTTATCCGCAATTGGTCACACATATACCCACCCTCTTACACACTCACCCACGTTGTAATTAATAATTTTAAAAAATTATATAAAATATAATAAATTATTAAAAAATATTAGTGAATAAAAATACAATATTATTATTATTATTTTGTTAAAAATTGTAAACCACGTTTTTGTTTGTGTTTCTCTTTTTTAAATTGATGCATTATTTTAATAATGTGTTAAATATATATATATATATATATATATATATATATATATATATATATATATATATATATATATATATATATATATATATATATAATAAGAAAATTAGTTGTGGAAAAGCTAAAAGTTAAATTTTTTTTTGGCGTACAATAACTATGTGATTAGAATTTTTTTTATTTTTTTAAAAATAATACTTCTTATACACATTCACTAACTTTTAATTTACTTGGTGCCGTCAGATATTAGTGGATTTGCTATCATTGAGTCGGAGGAAGGTGGGAACCACAAGCAGGAATACCCTCCAAAAGCAAATAGCATGGTCATGGAGACAGAGACTGACTCACTATATATAATCCTATCTTCAATTATCAATACTTTTCAAAGGCATCTAGAAAACTGTGCCGTGAACTTTAACAAAGTTAAAATAAATTATTAGCCGATTTTACGTGGGCTTTTGGGTTGTTTTGTATAGGTTTTTAAGGTGAATTTCCATTTTTTTCATGATAGTCTTTAAATTGTTTTTTTTAATGTTAATTAATATTATTAATATAATTAATTAAAAATATAATTTTTAAAATAAATATTTTTAATAAATAATATTTTATTTTTTTGATTTGGTACGACTAATTTATATGGTTGAATAGTTTTTTTTCTTTGATACATAAAGGAATGGACAACTACTTTTCCTTTTTGAACAATTTGTCACGTGTTCAAGTCAAGTCTCATTGTCTCCACTATAACCTTTACCTCATCTCGGTAAACACAACTTGGAGTGAGGAAGACCCCGGTGGCTCGGGGTTGGTACTGCCATTATCAAGCTAGCGCATACTTAGCGGACTCATACTTAGCGGACTCTGGTCAGACTACTACCTTTGCCTTAGATTAGATTGGACATGCCCGCTCAATAAAAATTTAACACAACCACCACACACCTACACTCATCCACATCCGGTATAAAAATGTTTTAATTTTTTTATATTTTATAATTAACTTTTATGTTTTTAAATTATATGTCAAACTATCTCGTACATATTTTAAGTAAAAAGTTTTACCCAACTGCTGGGCCTGAGAAAAGACGTCGTACCTAAACGGTTGTTGTCCGCAAATCCCGGTGGTGGTCCTCAGAAAAGACGTCCTACCTAAAGGTTGAAGATGGCTGTTCCCGCTCTCCACCTAAATGGTTTTGTTTGCTTACTGTCTATGTTGTTTCATATTTTCTTATGTTCTGCTTCGTCTCTGCATGCACATTCCTTAATATCTACATGTGTGTTGCTTAGTCTCTGCTTACACGTTTCTTACTCTCTGCCTACGCATTGCTTAGTCTCTACCTACATATTCTCCACTTATTCTTTAGGTTAGAATGGATATTTTATTGCTTAGATATTTAGGCTATTATACCACTGATGACTATTATATTACATTGATCATTCTAATGTGCTATATCTCCTTTTCCAAGTGTAGGTTCAAGTGTTCCTCACACTCAATATTTGTGGCTTCAAGCTTAGGGATTCCTTTCTCCCGGTCTTAAACTTAAAAAAATTAACACATAATTCTCTACGTGCTTTCTCAAACATATTATTTCTTGACTTCTATGGATATTCTTTCAATAGTTCCATTTTAATTATTTAATGCTCTTTTACTCATGTGGCTTCCACCATTGTATTCTTCCTTTGATACTTTATTGTACCTCTACCTTCAAACGACAACCCTCCTGAATTTTACCTTCAATGTTCACATAACTTCAATATTGCCTTTGCTTTGTTGATTGCTTTGTATCTCAGGCTTCTTTTCTTTAAGCCTTATTTCATTGGTTTTATGCACCTTATTATCTGGTTTTACAATCCTTCTTTCATTGGTTCTTTGTACATTCTTTATTTGGTTTTTTATGCCTTCTTTATTTGGTTCTATGAGTCTTATTTTATAGGTTTTTTTGTGCCTTCTTTCATTGAATCTTTGGGCCTTCTTTCTTATTCACTAACCTTGAGCCTATCATGTATATTTATTCAAACCTCCTTTATATTCTAAATAATGGGCTTATATATTTAGTCTCTTTACTTCACTAATAAGGGCCACAAATATTCACTATAGACCTCTTTCTCTGAAAAGTCTCTATCCTTTAATATTGGCCTCTTTTGGACCAACATCAAGGTCAATATGATTTGAATCACTAAAACTTTGTATTTTTATTTAAGACCTCTATCCACAATATCAATATCAAGGTTTATCTTCAAGACCTTTATTTCAATGTCAATGTCAAGGTCTACCTTCAAAACTTTAATCAATAACTATATCAAGGTTTGTCTTCAAGACCTGAATCAATAATTGTATCAAGGTCTATCTTCAAGACATGAATAAATAACTATTTTGCAACTTAAATCAATATTTGATTGATGAAATATTTCTACCTTCTCTCACACTTGAAGATGAAAGTCTTCTCTATTTGTTGTAGGAAGCTTCTCATTTTTATGATGATCAATATCTACTGCAATGATGTCTTAGGTTGATTTTACCTTAATATTATTCTCTTTAACTATTGCTTTCTTGGATGTGACCTAAGAATCCAATATGATTCTCCTCCTTACTAGAGAACCCAATATCAATGTCAAGGTGACTATAAAATTCCTTGATGCTCCAAATAATATAGCTTGATTGTACCAAATTCTTCAACTTTCTTTTGAGTGTTGATAGAAATCAGTTGTAAAAATTTATCTATGTCCTTCAAAAATACTTTATCAATATCAAGGTTGGCTATTTCCTTGAATAATAAACTATATTCAAGTTGATTCACCTTCAATACGAGTACTTGTCTTCATTGGTTATCCTTCAACCTAGTGGAAAGACTCTATAGTTGAGTCTTAGTCTTCATTGGTTATCCTTCAACCTAGTGGAAAGACTCTAGCCTTTGCTTACTTCAACTTTTCAATAGAGTATGTGTCCAACTCCCTTTAAAGTAGATAGATTCCAACCAATTTTATCACACTGGACACAAATCGATTACGCAACTTAACTTGTGCAAGAAACTTCTTGTTGTAGCTTTGATACCACTAATGGATTTTGAAGCCTTAATATGAATATGAAACTCAATATAATTTCCATAGGATCAAATATAATAATATAAAATGAAAAATATGAGACAACTAATATGTATATCAAGGCTAATAATATATCAAATAATATTCATTAATAAACATTAGTATGAATGTAAATAGCCTGAATCATACATGTACAAAATATGTAGCACAACTTACAATATTAGTTGCTCAAATATATATAAACTTTATTACTTCTTTTACAAATGTATCATAAAACACTATTACAAGATGATTGTAATGCTTTCTATGATCGCTATGTAAGTGATGCTTTCTAAGCTCGCTATGCCTCATTATGCCTCACTAGATCTCTATGCCTCTCCATGGAGTAATAAATATCCATTCTAGGATGACTCTTTGGTTACTTGACTCTTCCTTTCCTTATGCCAAGTCTTTATAACTCTTGGCTTCTCTACTTGACACTTGCATACACATGACTCTATATTGTATGCACACTTGGACATAACTCTTTACTTAGCACACCCTAATCTAAGAACATATGTGCACACTTACATATGAGACACTTGTGCACATTTACACACATTACACTTGCACACTCATTTACATGACACTTGTGCATTTCTTGCACATTATTACATTACATAAAATATTTACTCACACTCTAATCTAAGACTCAACCCTAGTCTAATATTTACAAGGTGTACATTAGCATGTACCAAATAATATAATATACTCTAACAAACATATTGCTTTGCTATCTTAGTTTTAGTATCTTGGTTTATCTAGTACCAATTTGAATAATTATATTAGATATCTTCTTGTATTACAAAAAAAAATTAATCTATTGTAGTGTAGAGGGATTGTCGTGATCCAAATTCATTTAGGGTTTTGAAGCACAAAACTAACAAAAGCTAATAATGAAACAACTTCCATAACATATTATTTTTGGAATTGTCATAGGAAAAGATGCTAAAAAAGGGACTACAATTGAGTAACAAATATTTACACCCATTTTGATACCTTGTTGGATTTTATAATACTTTTCAAAAATAAATGGAATCCACACATTCCTCAAAAACAAGAACAACTCATAATAAGAACACAAAGCAATATAGAGGATGTTTATAAAAATAAAAGTAATCTCACTAAAGGAAACAATAGCTCTCCAATTGATCAATGATTGGTCTTAAGGGGTATAAATATTTTATTACATATGATTTTTAGGTCAAGGTTAAATAACTAAACTTAATATAAATTAATAACATATTACAATAGACCCACCTATACAAGGTGTACAAAGGCTTAAAGGGCTATATAATAAATATAATACAAAATTAGTTATGGTCTCAAGTAATGCTTAACACCGCATATACAAGGTGTACAAAGGCCTAAAGGGTTATATAATAAATATAATACAAAATAGTTATAGTCTAAAGTAAAGCTTAACACCACATATTCCAATATAGATAAGCCACATTCAGAATGACCAATCCCTAAAGCTTGACACCTCCCTTGAGTCTAAGACTCATTTGAGCTGCTAAAAAAATACTATTTTTTTTTGAAGTCTAATTAGATAAGGGGAAAAGGGCACTACATTGCATCAATGTTATTTTATGTTTTTAATGATGATGACTTATGTGCCTCTAAAGGCTTACCCTATTGAAGAAGGACGAGTCATGGTTAGGACTTCTTGAAGAATTTGTGCAAACTAGTAAAATATTTTATTTTTTCCAAATGTTATATTTAGCATCATCTTGAACAAATAAAATACTTCTATGTTTCCCATAATAAGATACATCTAAAACAATGATGAATGTAATATAAAATATCACATGTATTAAGATCATACTTTCTATAGGTCTAACTTATGCAATCAAACATACAACAAAAGGACAATTATAATACCATTGATTTGGAATTTTGGTGGGATCTTATTGATAGCACATTAAAATATAAAATACTATATAATATGATAAATAAATATAAAAGCAAAAAGAGGAACACATCAATAAAATTTAAACATATATTTTTTATAGGGATACTTTATACAAGAAGTCTCTAAACTATATATAAAATAATGTAAATAATTGGTTTTTCACAATCAAGCAATGTGGTTTTATATAACAAAATATGAAAAGTTGTTGGGATAAAAAATCCTTATTTTTCAATTAGTACTAAAATATTTGACATCATCATCAAACCACTTATGTCAAGCTGACATTCGTTGGAAGTTGTATCATTTAATTAGGTGTAAGAAGCATAGCTTCATGACCATATGTCTAATTTAATCCATTCTTTTTGTATTGGAAAGTTTGAGAAATATAAAATCAAAGAACACTTGTCAAAATTTTATCTAAACAAAGAATCTCTAGTAGACATTAATATTTATAACAAAAATTAACCAAATACAATTGCAAAATTTAGTCCTATTATTTATTGTTCTAAATTGTAAACTGAAACGAGATCGATAAATATAACACTCCTATAAATTTATTAAAAATAATCATACTTTCAAAAAGTAATTTGCAATACACTAATATATCTATGCAAATGGATTCCTAAAGCCTAAATGGAGTGAAAATGGATGGTATAAATAAAGCGTGCTACAAAGATTTAACTTGTGTACATAATAAATGTCTTCCAAATCATAAATTCATATACTTTTATAAAAGATCAGCAAAGATATATTTTCAACATTAATATCATTTTTGTCCTTTGGATTAACTAAAAATTCTTGAGTGATGGTAAAATTATGAGATAATGGATGTAATAAGGTGCAGTTTTTTGTCTAGATGTAGTGAGATTTGGTGGTGCTTGCAACCTAGATGCAATTTTTAACCCGCATGTAGGCTCAAGATCCCAGATTGTATGGTTACAAGGCTTCTTCCTTGCATGCACTATGATACTTTTGTCAAACATTTCATGGTTGTGTAAAGGTTTTCAGTTGCAAAGGAAGGTATTTTTCAGAGATCCCTTTCTTTTTATGTGTGTGTGAGTGTGGTGTCCTCTCTTTTTAATGGTAGCCTCTTTAGGGGGCTTGCCACCTCTCTCTTTTTGATATGTGGTGTAGAACAGAGGTACTAAAGGAGAAATTGGGAGCTCTACAAGAGGTATTAAGCATGTAGTTATTAAAGAGGGAAAAGGACAAGACATATGTCATGGATTAGTAGCACATGTTTTAATAAGTTTGTTAGCCTCAGATAAGCATCATTTAATGTAACCTTATTCATTACATGTGTTTGTAATGCCTATCTATAGACTTCTATTGTTAATGGAAAACTAAGTTTTGGATTGTCATTTCATTTTCCTTATTTGTTGTACCGAATCCACATCATTGGTATTAGAGTAGGTTACGGTTTACAGGCTAGTATCCTCTTCCCCTAGGACATTGTTGGTTCAAATGAGGAATGGGAACATCTCTATAGATCTATATGTGGAGCAGTTAATTTCATTTTAGACGTTATATTTCAATATTTTAAGAATTGTTGATTTCGTACATGGTTTCATCCTGCTTTTCACCTTGCATTTTTGACAATCACATAAACTATGTTTGTTTCGTACTCATTTTGTGACCATCATCTATTTTCATCTTTTATAGTATGATGTCGAGTACAACTATTTTTCTTGATGAGGGATATGCTCAACTTCATGTCCTCATTGTGAAACTTCAAGAAATTTAGGTAGACATGCTTTAGCTACCTACCGAAGATCTCAACAAAGATCTCATTAATAAACTTCGTGATATCACTACAAAACTTAAAAATTACTTGCTATAACTATTGCTAAAGATCTCGTTGATTCTGATGAAGATCTCATGAAAGAAGATCATGATTCTGCACCTGATCTAGAACTTGAAGAAATTGTAGCCACACATATATTCGAACAAAATCCTCTAGGTGAAATACTCAGTATTTTTCCCTTATATGATGTATCTCCTATTGCGGATCTGAGCTCATTTGAAGCTCCTATTGCTGAGCCCGAATATGTTTTACTATCTACCATGGTTTCTGGGATTCATGTGTCTTTGCAACCATGGAGTTTCGATCTCCAATTTTTGATCATTGATCCACTGCTCACGACTTTCGTGTCATCTTTGTTAGCGTACTATAACCATATATTGTTTGTAATATTGTTTGTATTACATTATTGTAGTATAGCTGTTACACTGTTACAACGTAACAGTTCAGTTACGCCGGATGTTCTATTCCCGGCTGTTACTGTGTTATTTAAACAGGTTGCTCAATAATACAAAGTTGTTCATTGCATTTCACATGGCATCAGAGCCAGTCGAGATTTTTTTTTGGGGCGAGGTGATTGCGATGTGATTTTTTTTCTTCACGCCATTGCGTGATATTTAAAAGAAAAAAACGCAGGGCTGGAACTGTGGAGAGGGCCAGCAGAACGCAGGAATTTTTTTTTTGTTCGAAAAAAGACGCAGAGCACGTCTTTGAATAAAAAAAAAAAAAAAGGACGCAGCCGCGTCCTTGGCCGACGCAGAGCGCAGACGCGTTGGACGTCCTGCGCGTCCAGTCAGCCACAGAGCACAGGTCTGCACAGAGCGCAGAGCATAGACGTCAGCCTGCGCAGAGCGCAGACGCGTCCTTTGTGCAGACGTCCGGCCTGCGCAGAGCGTAGACCGCGTTCTTTGTGCGACGTCAGCGCAGACGGGTCCTCTGCACAGACGTCCGGCCTACGCAGAGCGCAGACCGCATTCTCGACGCTACACCAGCACAGGCAAGAAGGAGGGGAAACACCTCCCCCCGTTTCGCGTGAAAGCGCCCCCCCGCCCCCCCCGTGCTCTGAGCGGGAATTTTGAAATTTAAAGAGCGGGAATTTTGAAATTTAAAATTCCCCGCTGGGCGAGTATAAACCCCCCCCAAACAAACGGGTGACGCGCAGTTGTAGCGCGAAACGCACGCTGCGCACCATCCCCCCCCGTGTGAAAATTTTTGAAAAAAAAAAACCAGACTACGAAATTTTTTTTTCGAAAAGAAACCAGAACGCTGCGGAGCACAGACGCGATCAAGCAACCAGAGGCCGCAACAGAGGAGGAGGAGCATTCAGGTGTTGATAAGGGGGGAGGTGCACTGATCCTCTCGGATCAGCCCGCTGGCTCACGTGGTCGTGAGCCGTGCGGTAAGGCTCAGGGAGCCTACAGGTCGGGGGTTCAAATCCCGCCGACTCCCCCCAAGGTATAAATTTTTTTTTTTTCAAACGTTTTTTAATTATTATTATTTTTAGTTAAATTTTTTAATTTTAATTTATTTTTTAATAGTTTTTAAACTTTATAAATTAAAATTTATTTTTAATTTATTTTTTAAAGTTTTAAAAACTATATAAATTAAAATTATTTTTTTTAACTTTAAATAAATAATAATTATTAAAAATGCTTTGTTAAAGAAAGCCTTTTAAGGGGGATATTTTTTCAAAAAATCAAAGGGGGATTGTGAGTAATTTTTCGAAAAATAGCAATTTGGCGAATTGTAAAAGGTGCATTTTCGGCTATGACCGACACCTTGTGGGTTATTCTTGTGGGAAGTTTTTTATGTTGTATGTTGCATATTTCATTTTTGCACTATAACATTAAAAAAACTTAAAATCAAAACACTCCCTAAGTCCCTGGAATAATTAAAACCCATCCGTGCAATTTATTGCACTGCAGCGTTCGGTATTTGTGATACCTCTGGCCAGCACTTACAGGTAAAGTTGTCGTGATTTGGCTACTGTATCCGCCACCTAATATAGCTGCAACAACGACGTCTGAGCTTGTTCTCTATAAATCATCGGGGAGAGATAAGTTTGCCATTTTTTGCATTTTTTTTACTCCATCCACTACCCTTTATCGCACTTGTGTTTAGGCGTAAATCCTGACGAAGTTTTCTTCATAGTGTTTAGGGGAAGTTACGCCCCACGCATGAGAAGAATCTTCTATGGTAGGTGCCATCAACAAGGCGATTCCCTTTGAGTACCGCTTATGTTCCACGTATCGTATGATCTCTAAAACTCACCTATAGTCTCCCTTACGTAAGGGCGGGTGATTTTTGTTGATCTTTCTAAATACCTATAGTTTCCCTCACGTAAGGGCGGGTATTTTGTACGGTATATTGGCCTAGCAAAAGGTATATCGAAAGGGGGACCAATTGGTGATATAAGGAACCTTCACAATGGCGAATGTTGCAAAATTGATGACTGATCCGCATCAGTTATTGAAAGGTCCAAATTATACACCATGGAAACATAAGATGAAGGCAATTCTCCAAATGGAAGATTTGTGGGATATTGTTACTGGAGTAGCAACTAGGCCTTCACCAACAACAAGATCCATAGGTCCTTCAGCAGATCAGATAGCTTTTGACAAGAAAGACAGCCGAGCAAAGGTGCTCATTTTGTTTGCTGTTTTAGATGAAGTGCAACCTCGTATAGCTGACAAAGCAAGTTGTAAAGAGGCATGGGATGCCCTTAGAACCATCTATGAGGGAAAGAATGAATCCACCATTCTTCATCTTCAACAACAACTTCATAACTCTGAGTTTGAGGCGGTGAAACAGGTTGAACTATTTACGTGCAGAGTGTCCGAGTTGAAAGAGAAATTGAGTTCTTTGGGAGATCTCGTGGATGAAAAGCTTCTCATTTCACTTGTGATGAGAGCTTTGCCTTCTTCATTTGATATGTTGATCACCTCCATCCAGGTGTCTCAATGATAAATTACCTACATCGAGTTGGTCAATCTGCTTCAACAACAGGAGGCACACCAACTTCACAAGGATGATTCTTCCAATGCAGCCCTATACACCAACAGGCAGGGTTCTAGGAAGAAAGGTAATGGGAAAAAAGGAGGCAATTTTTAGAAAGGAGGAAATTCTCAACAGGATACGAAAGGAAAAGGCAAACAACCTCAAAAAAAGAAGAGGTGGTGCAAGATCTGTGAGAAAGACAACCATGACACCAATAGGTGTTGGCATAAGAACAAGTAGAAAGGCCAAAACAAACCACAAAATAAAAATAAGCAACCCCAGGTGAATGTTCTCTGTTGAAGAATCTGACTCAGATTCTGAATGGGCACACAAGGTGCTCATGACTACCATAGATTCCACACGAGAGGGATCCCGTTTGGTATGTCGATTCTGGAGCTAGCAAACATATGATGGCGACAGATCGTGGTTTGAATCTTTTGTGGCCAAGGAGGGCAAACCTATCACCATTGCTGATGATAAAACCTACAGGGTTCAGGGAGAGGGTACAGTTTCAGTCACTCTTCCTGATGGCAAGTGTCATATTGACAAAGTCCTCTATGTTTCGGGATTGGCCAACAATTTGTTGTCAGTGACACAAATCCTGGATAGAAATATGGTTGTCAACTTTCGTGTTGAGAATGGAAAGAAGTGTTGTGCCATTACCAGGAAGGGTAAACAGATTGTAACAGCTTCATATAAGCACGACTTATTTGCACTAGATGCTATCTCTACTCCACATGTTGCCATGATTGTCTCTACCAAGGAGGCAACTTCCCTATGGCACAAGAGATATGGGCATCTTAGTTCTGGCT
Source organism: Wollemia nobilis (assembly GCA_028583015.1). Lineage (NCBI taxonomy): Eukaryota > Viridiplantae > Streptophyta > Pinopsida > Araucariales > Araucariaceae > Wollemia > Wollemia nobilis. The sequence goes on along the minus strand of JAQPPZ010000400.1, from coordinate 807,187 downwards.
ACTTACTTGAGCTCAGCAAGTATGAGATGGTAAAGGGTCTTCCTTCCCTTACTGCCACATTGCCAGTGTGCTCTGACTGCTTGGCGAGAAAGCAGCATAGAGTACCATTTGAGAAGAGCTCTACAAGAGCACGAAAACCTCTGGAGTTAATTCATACCGATCTGTGCGGTCCTTTCACACCCAAAATTTGTGGAGGGAAGAGGTACTTTCAGTTATTCGTAGATGACTACTCACGAAAGATGTGGGTTTTCTTTCTCCAACTGAAATTTGAAGCTTTCGCATTCTTCCAGCAGTTCAAGAAATCCATTGAGAAGGAGTCAGGGGCTTCTATCAAAACCCTTCGCTCATATCGAGGGGGAGAGTTTACCTCTAATGAATTTTCTGCATTCCTAGATAAGCATGGAATCAAGAGACAGTTAACAACTGCCTATACTCCTCGACGAATGGAGTTGCTTGAGAGAAGGAACTGTTCTATCATGGAAATGGTTCGTTGTATGCTCACGGGAGCTACTCTTGGGCAACAATATTGGGCGGACAGTCACCAGCTGCAGGTGTATCCTGTTGAATAGGGCACCCACAAAGGCCCTAAAAGGAATGACTCCACAGGAAGCATGGAGTGGTCGAAAACCCTCCATATCTCATCTGCGTATTTTCGGATGTCACGCTTTCATGCACATACCGAAAGAGAAAAGGAAGAAGCTAGATGAGAAAACATTGAAATGTATTTTTCTTGGTTATGACGAGCACTCTAAAGGATATCGGTTGATAGATCCTTTGACCAAGAAAATTCATATCAGCAGAGATGTTGTCTTTGATGAAGCTTTCACATCACAGAGCACATCTAAAGTACACCAAGATATTGTGGAATCTAAGGAAGAGAAGATTCCTTCGTCAATACAGACAGGAGGTCCTTCTACATCTTCTTCAACTCCATCGAAGAAGAATCCTAAATGGTGTACAAATATAATCAGAGACGCAAATTTATCCACTCCTCCCAATTTGAATTTGGATAGACCTCAGTACACGCGATATGGCTCAAAATGAAAGAGAATCCGAGGAACTGGTGAGGTTGATGATCTTTGTCAATCTTTTGAGGAACTTTCTAGTGACTCCAAGTACGAAGTAGAGGATATGGATATTGATGATGACGGGGCATTCATGTCTACCATAGATAGTCTTGAACCTGCATCAGTGCAAGATGCTCTTAGTGAGCCTCAGTGGAAGGCCGCTATGGATACAGAGTATGAGTCTCTGATGAAGAATAAAACTTGGAAGCTTGTTGATTTGCCGCATGGAAAGAAGCCCATTGGCTGCAAATGGGTATATAAAGTCAAGTACAAGGCATATTGAACAATTGATAAGCATAAGGCCCGTCTTGTTGCAAAGGGCTATGCTAAAAAAGAAGGCATTGACTACGAAGAAACTTTTGCACCTACTGCTCGGATGACCACAATTCGGGTTATGTGTGCTATGGCAGCACAATATGGGTGGAAAGTTCACCAGATGGATGTCAAGAGTGCCTTTCTAAATGGTGATCTCCAAGAAGAAGTCTATATGACTCAGCCGAAGGATTTGAAGTGGAAGGCCAATAGCAAAAGTTTGCAAATTGGTCAAATCCTTGTATGGTCTGAAATAAGCTCCTCGAGCTTGGTATATAAAAATGGACAATCACCTTATGCAACATGGATTTAAGAGATGTTCAGTCAGATGCAAACCTCTATTTCAAGAAACAGGGTTCTGAGATAGTGTTGCTTGTACTCTATGTGGATGATCTGCTCATTACAGGGAGTTTAGAAACTATGATATCTCTTGTCAAAAGAAACTTGTGCAAATATTTTGAGATGACGAGATCTCGGACTTCTCCATTATTGTCTTGGTCTAGAATTCAGCCGAGAAGGAGCACTCCATCAAAGTGTCTCGAAAAAAATATGCCAAGACATTCTTTGGAAAAATATCACATGATTGCATCGCAAGCCAATGGCAACTCCAATGGAGAATGGACTTCGATTATCGCGATATGATGACTCACCTCGGGTAGATGGTACTCTCTATTGACGATTGATTGGGAGTCTCATATATCGACCAATACTAGGCCGGATCTCGTATTTCTTCGTCAACTATCTTTCGAGGTTCATGCGGGAGCCTAAGACCACTCATTGGAAAGCAGCAAAACGTGTTCTTCACTATGTCCGTGGTACTATGGAATATGGCCTAGAATACAAGAGGAACAACAAATTCTTCTTGCAAGGATACACGGACTTCGACTATGCCGGATCATTTGATGATCGCAAGTCAACTTCTGGATACATTTTTCATCTGGGATCCGGTCCTGTCTCTTGGCACAGCAAGAAGCAACAGGTGGTTGCTATTTCATCAACGAGGCAGAATATCGCGTCGCACGTGAAGTCGTGTGCGGAAGTGATATGGTTACGTCGCATTCGACAAGTATGGGCCATCCATCAAAATCTCCAATACACTTGTTTTGCAACAATCGAGGTGTTCGAACCTCGTCAAGAATCCGAGTCCATCATGAAAGAACAAAGCACATTGACACACAATGTCATTTCATTCGAGATGAAGTTCCAAAGCACCGAATTCAGCTTCGACACATTCCCACCGATGCTCAAGTTGCGGACATTTTCACTAAGGCACTTGGACGTGTCAAATTTGAATTGTTCCGCAGCTCACTTTGTATTGCAAAATAATGTAAGGGGATGTTAGTATAGCTATTAGTTATTACATTACCCAAATAATGTAATAAAGGGGGATGTTAGCGTACTATAACCATATATTGTTTGTAATATTGTTTGTATTACATTATTGTAGTATAGTTGTTACACTGTTACAACGTAATGGATTCGATTATGCGGATGTTCTATTCTCGACTGTTACTGTGTTATTTAAACAGGTTGCTCAATAATACAAAGCTGTTCATTGCATTTCACAATCTTCCTTGGTGGATCCACCACTCTATTTTGCATATCCATTATGCTACTCTATATTTTTGATAATGCTCATGCATCTATTCATTCTACGATGCTTGATCTCTATTTTGTGAAAGAATTTTGCCTATTTTTGGCCACCTCCTAATCACGAACATCTGTTTTTGTTCACTTTTGGCAGCTTTCCAATGTCACCTATGTATTTTTTGCATCCATCTATGGCTATCAGGAATTGATCTGTAATTTCTTGTATTTCTCGACAAAAATATTCTAGTTTCGGGCCATCACACGACTTCCTACCCTTTTTCTGCACCTTCGTTGGCTTTTGCAACTATCATTGATGCTTCCTGCACCCTCCCTTGCCAACACTTTATTGCATCTGATGGGTTCCAGATCTTGATTTTGACTATTTCATATGTCGATCTATTATTTCCTCATGATGATTAATCTATTCCACGATTTCTAGACACTTCCTACATTTTTTGGCTACCATACTATCTATTCTAGCACCACATCACCAATAATTTTGATACTGTTTGTCATGTTCCATAGCCATCCCCATGGCCTCCACCATGATGTCGTTCTCCTTTAACCACCGTTCGTGCTCAAAATGCGCTACCTATATGCATGATATTCTCTGCTCATCTTCTCGATTGATGATTTTCACGTTCACTTGACATCTACACCATCTCCCTACTCATATATCACAGCGCTCATACAGTGGAATTTTTTCCACATAATCCAATGACCTTATTTTAGATGAAGTCCCAATTTTTGTAGTTGTCTTTCATCTTCTAGCATAGATCCATGGTTTATCGCTTCAACCAGATGATTCCATGTCTTCCACACACTGATCTGATGCTTTCTACCCAACAAATATCTACTAGGGAACCATTCTTCATTTTCTAACACCTCCAGATTTTACGACGAGAAAAATAATTCATTTTATAAGGTTGTAATCATATGCTTTTATTTTATGGCATCTTCACCCATTTTTCAATGTTGTTTACTTTTCTTGTCGTTGTGTTCCACTTTTTGATCTTGTGTGCTATTTGTTTTTAAAAAATTTTACGTGGAAATTGTCCCACATTGGGTATGCTACGAGGCTTTTTACCTTTATCTTGGCCAAGCCTCCCATAGGAAAATAGCCAACCAATTCTAGCTATCCCCAACCTTCTTGCCTTATCACCAAATCATCTCGTATCTCCTCCACCTCCACCGTCCACGTGGCTTTCCATCGCATCAATTTTTATGTCTTCATGCCACATCAAGTACGTCATTGTTTGTGTCGATATCCCCCATGTAAAAATCCATCATCTACATATTCATCTGGTTTTGTGTCGAGTCATGTCATGGTCAGTTTGTCAAAACTGTCATGCATATTGAGTTTATCTTATCCGTTCATCGATTCCTACATTTGCACCTTTGTCAGTATCACGTCCTTGATCAGTCGACACCTTCGTACAATTTAGTCTTGCATCCCCATCATCCTCTCCATTGCACGTACCTTGGTTAAACCACCCCATGTTGATGTCATGGAATTTTGTGCACTGATGTCCTACTAGTCGAAGTTTATCTATGGATCATGTTTTGTCAAACCTATCAGGCATCTTGAGTTCATCTTGTCTATTCATCGATTCCTACATCTACACCTTCATAAACACCACATCCTTACTCAGTCAACACCTTCGCACCATTAAGTCTTGCATCCCCATCATCTTTTCCATTGCATGTGCCTTGGTCAAACCATCCCATGTTGATGTCATGGAATTATGTGCACTAATGTCTTTTCAGTCACATTTTATCTATGGATCATGTCGTGTCAAAGTCCATGCCATCCATGACCACATTCCTATTAGATGATGTCACTAGTCCTCGATCGTGGCCATTGTCAATTGTTACCCTGTAGTTAGTGCCGCTCCTGTTAGTCATCCACCCTTTTGACTGTACCTTGTGCGCGTCAATTCTTAAATTGTGTTATCCATCATTAACATTGTGCACACCATTTTATTAAACACCCATAAATTAAATGTACTCGTTGTTGTTGGCGTTGTATATTTTGCATATAATCATTAATGAAAGTTCACCCTTAAATAACCTGTCATTAAATAAATCTTACAAATTAATGCTTGTCACCTTTCATTAAAGCATGCAACCCAACATTCAAAACCAAAATTTAATGCAACCACCATTTCCAAATGACATCTTTGGCCTATATTTCAAGGCATATTTCACTACATCTTCTCTGACACTTTGATTGTTATTTTCTTCTACTGATTCCAGGGATCAAAATTTTAGCTATCCATCGGTATAGCAATGTTTATAGTTGTTGGAGAGCATTTTTTGAGCTCAACTCAAATCTAGTGCTAATTTATGGTTTTCTGATGACCTACTCATTTTTCGTCATTTTGGTTTCCTCTTTTGTAACAAGAGTGCATTTTTTATTATACCCGACACTCTTCAGCTACCCATATTTCTCTTCCACCTTTGTACACATTGGGGACCAATACTTCTTTAGTGAGGAAGAATGTTATGAATTAGTAGCACATGTTTAGCACCTGTTTTAATAAGTTTGTCAACTTTGGATAAGCATCATTTAATGTAACCTTATCTGTTACATGTGTTTTTAATATCTATTTATAGACTTCTATTGTTAATGGAAAACTAAGTTTTGTATTGTCATTTTATTTTCCTTATCTGTTGTAACGATTCCATATCAAGATCACATAACCCTTAGTCCTCAATAAATTCCTAGAAAAAACTATAAAGTTACCATGATTCAATGTAAAACTAGAATCCTTTAAACAAGGAATTTCTTATTTATCCGAGTGGGGATTAATTTAATGTTTTACAAGTTTTCTATCGATGGATCAAGATCTGCAAAATTGGATAAGGTAATCCAGGAAACCGAAGGGAGAAGTAGAACTTAAACTCTTCCCTAAAGGCTTCTTCATTGTCATTTTCACCTGCTTGGAGGATAAGGAGAGGATTCAATATGGGGGGCCTTATTTCATGGTAAGGAATAGTCTTTTTATGCGAAACTAGACCATAGGATTTGATCCCAATAAATAAAATCTAATCAAAGCCTCGGTCTAGGTGCAACTATATGCTCTTCCCTTGGAATTTTGAAATAAGGAAACCTTGAAAGGAATTGGAAATACTATTGGAGAATATAAAGAAATGTCCAAAGTAACTAAAGAAGCTCGTGTAATTACCTTCGCTTGGATTTTTCTCCGTGTAGACCTATTAATTCCTCTTTTGGAGGTAATTATTCTAAGTGCAAGGGATTATGAGTGGACCCAAGACCTAGATTATGAGAATGTGCCCTTTCAATGCATATTTTACCATGCTCATGGTCATATCTCATGGAACTATCTTGAACTTAAGCAAAATGTGGAGGAGACAAAGAAAAATGACCCATTATGGAAGAAGGAAGAGTGGCAATATCCAAAATTGATAAACAAAAAGGATAAATAGGTGTGGCAGAAGAAATGGGAATAAAAAAAATAAAAATAAATAAATTTATGGTTCTACAAGAGACAAACCAAGAGATGGAGGAATCCATGCATATCCCCCAAGGGAAACATGAACAAACAAACAAGGAAGTGAGTAAGGGGTAAATGCAAGGAAATTCGTGTTAAGTAGTTAATGAAAGATCTTGAAAATCCAAAGGAAGGTGATTTAATCCAGAGGAATCCCTAGCTAAGGTTATGTTATGAAGATACTCATACAATTGCTAATGAGGCATTCAACATGTAAATATTTTGGGTGGAAGAACCTTAGACCCTCCCTTGAAGGGGCCTTGTCAACTAGAAAAGGAGGAGATTGGCCAAACCCTCTTGTAACAAATACCTATTCCTGAAAATATGGTAACCTCTACCTCAAACCCTCCCTTAATTCCTAATGTACATGATATTTCTATTGTCCCTTTCAATTATAGCATCTTGGAGACCTTGAATCTTGAAGGAAATAAAAAAGAGGACATTGAAGAAGTGAAGAGGAGGAAAAAATCAAAAGACATTGGGAACCTCTCCTCGAGTGCTCTACATTTGGGACTAAAGTCTACCTCATATACCAAAATAAAGATAAATTAATTCAGTTAAGGATAGGAAGGAAATATTTGACAAAGCTTTTAGAAGATACATGGAAGACCCTCATGGACTCTAGACTAGTGGTTCCCTTGAGTACAATTTTTGGCAGGAAAACCCTTCACAAGTGGCTCATAATGAAGATCCTCTCTTAGAATATACATGGGTCTTATAGTCTAAATAATATCCCCCAACCTCTAGTTAGAGAGTACTTTCATGTGTAGATATTTGCAAACAAGGTGGTTGATGCTATTGCTAATTGGGGAGTGGATAGAGGTATGAGAGAGATCACCTGGGTCAACTAGTTTGTTGACATGGATGCTCTTAAGGGCATCAAGCATAGAATTATTTCTTTGATAAATAAAGATAATGAGGGTGTTGCTAGCACTAGTCATGGTGAAAGCAATATGGATAAAGCCTTATGATTGTTGCAATATACATGAGCCTTGAGTAATTGATTTTTTGTTATCCTTTCTAGCCATCACAAATCATGGATGCTCTTCTTTCTATCCTTTCTTAATGGCTCTAGTACTACAAGTACCTACTTCATTTTATTTGTATTAACTTCTCTTTGGTTTAGTCAGGGTATTCAGTTCCCAACTCAAAAAGATCTTTCTTATGTTTCCTCTGTTGAATCTTGGCTAAAAGACCTATTGGAATGGTTTGGTTGAAGATGTAATATTTTTTCTTTCATTTAAATTTTCAATGTGTGTTCTTATGTTTTTGTGTTGTGTTTTGTTGTGTTTGGTGTTTTTATTTTTTCTTATTGTTTTGATGTTTTTGTGTTTTTTTTTTGTGTGTTTTTGTATTTTGTTGTTGTTTGTTGTTTGTTGTTTGTATTTTTGGTGTTTAGGCATGCTCTTTGAGTGTGTTAAAATGGGTAGGCTAGGTGCGATCCTTGTGTATCTTTTGGCAGAATAGATGCCCTTACCTCCTTGGATCTTACCCGAAAGTGGCACTCCAAAAGGAGTGTTTTACACAAACATAAAAAATACATTTTCAAATACTATAAAATCTTAAGTTTCCTAATATAGCCACCATATAATGATTAGAAAACCATTTTTAAATTATAAAATATAATAAATTACTTCACCTAATGGTAAGCCTTCGTAACTCTAAATAGGAATTTTGATATCTAAATTCGATGGAAGGTAGTGTTGTACACCTTCAATAACTAGAGTTTTTTTGATAAAAAAATAAATTTACTTTAAATTAAGATAAAAGCCTTTACAATAAAAAAAATGGGTGGATTAACACACCCCATGGGGAATCAAACTAACCCTCATTGACAAGGTTAGGAAACAAAGCCGCCAAAAAAACACAAGTTTACCAATCATGATCATTGATGATCATTACATCAAAGAAAGCATATCATATGGAGTAATGTGCCATGGCATGTTGTCATGCATAAATTGCTAGTGATTATGGGATAGGAATCCACCCCTTTGCATCGTGATTAAGGCCTTCAGTACCCATGTCACTCCAACCAACAATTGGCCCAAGTGAAATTGGTTGAACATCATCCCACCCCCCAACCTGACAGGATGAACAAGCAATGTCAACATTAGGCCACTTCCTAACTGGCGAGGGTTGGGACTAGTGCCTATCTATGGGAGCACTTCTTGCAAATGATAGAGGTCGACGACAAGAGTAGGATCGAAAATACTCCTAATAAGAGCACTCTAGGGGATTCAATTGATTGTACACGGAGCATTGGCCTAGTGCACTAGAAGAACTTGTAGGTGATCCAACTCCATAAAAACTTTGTTGGCTTGAGTACATATATGTAGCCACATGTCATTAAAAACTTCTAATTTGTTAGCATGAGTAAATGTGATAGAAGGTGTATATTGTTTAAAAAAATCTATTACGGGCCTTCCAAATATGAAAGAGCAGGCTAATCCTAAAAACCTGCCACACTTTAAAAAGGAGGAGAGCAAAGTAAAAGAGTCCCCAAGAAGAGATTGAGGCCAAAAAACTCTTGCAACTATAAATGGGGAAAAAAAAAGGAACCCATTCCCAAGCTTACCTAGATCTTCTGCAATTCCAAAAGAGGTGAGTACAAGACTCAGGTACACCACAAAAGAATATTTAGGATCAGGAATTTCAAGGTGCTTCAAAAGTTTCCCCAAGGGAAGGCCTTGACAAAATAATCTCTCTGCAAAAAAATATTCTCCTGTGAGCATACAACGAACCATTTCCATGATAGAACGGTTCCTTCTCTCAGCAACTCCATTTTGCTGAGGAGTATAGGCGATTGTTAAACTGTCTCTTGATTCCATGCTTATCTAAGAATGCAGAAAATTCATTAGAGGTAAACTCCCCCCCTCGATCTGAGCGGAGGGTTTTAATAGAAGCTCCTGAATCCTTCTCAACGGATTTCTTGAACTGCTGGAAGAATGCGAAAGCTTCAGATTTCAGTTGGAGAAAAAAAACCCACATCTTTCGTGAGTAGTCATCTACGAATAACTGAAAGTACCTCTTCCCTCCACAACTTTTGGGTGTGAAAGGACTGCACAGATCGGTGTGAATTAACTCCAGAGGTTTTCATGCTCTTGTTGAGCTCTTCTCAAATGGTACTCTATGCTGCTTTCTTGCCAAGCAGTCAGAGCACATTGGCAATGTGGCGAAAGGGAAGGAAGACCCTTTACCATCTCATACTTATCGAGCTCAAGTAAGTAGCCGGAACTAAGATGCTCATATCTCTTGTGCCATAGGGAAGTTGCCTCCTTGGTAGAGACAGTCATGGCAACATGTGGAGTAGAGATAGCATCTAGGGCAAATAAGCCGTGCTTATATGAGGCTGTTGCAATCTGCTTACCCTTCCTGGTAATAGTACAACACTTATTGCCATTCTCAACACGAAAGTTGACAACCATATTTCTATCCAGGATTTGTGTGACTGAAAACAAATTGTTAGCCAATCCCAAAACATAGAGGACTTTGTCAATCCGACACTTGCCATCAGGAAGAGTGACTGAAGCTGTACCCTCTCCCTGAACCCTGTAGGTTTTATCATCAGCAATGGTGACAGGTTTGCCCTCCTTGGCCACAAATGATTCAAACCACGATCTGTCACCAGTCATATGTTTGCTAGCTCCAGAATCAACATACCAAATAGGATCCCTCTGTGTGGAATCTGTGGTAGTCATGAGCACCTTGTGTGCCCATTCAGAATCTGAGTCAGATTCTTCAACAACAACATTCACCTAGGGTTGCTTGTTTTTATTTTGTGGTTTGTTTTGGCCTTTTTGCTTGTTCTTATGCCAACACCTGTTGGTGTCATGGTTGTCTTTCTCACAGATCTTGCACCACCTCTTCTTCTATTGAGGTTGTTTGCCTTTTCCTTTCGTATCTTGTTGAGAATTTCCTCCTTTCTAAAAGTTGCCTCCTTTTTGCCCATTACCTTTCTTCCTAGAACCCTACCTGTTGGTGTATAGGGCTGTATTGGAAGAATCATCCTTGTGAAGTTGGTGTGACTCCTGTTATTGAAGCAGATTGACCAACTCGATGTAGGTAATTTGTCGTTGAGACACCTGGATGGAGGTTATCAACATATCAAATGAAGAAGGTAAAGCTCTCATCACAAGTGAAATGAGAAGCTTTTCGTCCATAGTATCTCCCAAAGAATTCAATTTCTCTTTCAATTCAGACACTCTGCACGAGAAAGAGTTCAACTGTTTCACCCTGTCTCAAACTCGAGTTATGAAGTTGTTGTTGAAGATGAAGAATGGTTGAATCATTCTTTCCCTCATAGATGGTTCTAAGGGCATCCCATGCCTCTTTACCACTTGCTTTGTCGACTATATGAGGTTGCACTTCATCCGAAACAGACAAACAAAATGAGCACCTTTGCTCTACTTGTCTTTCTTGTCAAAAGCTATCTGATCTGTGGAAGGACCTGTGGATCCTGCCTGTTGGTGAAGGCCTAGTTGTTACTCCAGTAACAATATCCCACAAATCTTCCATTTGGAGAATTGCCTTCATCTTATGTTTCCATGGTGTATAATTTGGACCTTTCAATAACTGATGAGGATCAGTCATCAAATTTGCAACAGTGGCCATAGTGAAGGTTCCTTATATCACCAAATGGTCCCCCCTTTCGATATACCTTTTGCTAGGCCGTTATACCGTACAAAATACCCACCCTTACGTGAGGGAAACTATAGGTATTTAGAAAGATCAACAAAAATCACCCGCCCTTACGTGAGGGAGACTATAGGTGAGTTTTAGAGATCATACGATACGTGGAACATAAGCGGTACTGAAAGGGAATCGCCTTGTTGATGGCACCTACCATAGAAGATTCTTCTCATGCGTGGGGCGTAACTTCCCCTAAACACTATGAAGAATACTTCGTCAGGATTTACGCCTAAACACAAGTGCGATAAAGGGTAGTGGATGGAGTAAAAAAATGCAAAAATGGCTAACTTATCTCTCCTTGACGATTTATAGAGAACAAGCTCAGATGTCGTTGTAGCAGCTATATTAGGCGGCGGATACAGTAGCCCAATCACGACAGCTTTACCTGTAAGTGCTGGCCAGAGGTATCACAAATACCGAACGCTGCAGTGCAATAAATTGCACGGATGGGTTTTAATTATTTCAAGGACTTAGGGAGTGTATTTGATTTTTTTAACTTTTAATGAAGTAGTGCAAAAAATGAAATATGCAACATAAAACATAAGCGCCCACAAGAATTAACCCACAAGGTGTCGGTCACAGCCGAAAATGCACCTTTTACAATTCGCCAAATTGTTTTTTCAGAAAATTACTCACATTCCCCCTTTGATTTTTTGAAAAAAATATCCCCCTTAAAAAAATCTCTTTAACAAAGCATTTTAATAATTATTATGTATTTAAAGTTAAAATAAATAATTTTAATTTATATAGTTTTAAAACCTTATGAAAAAATAAATTAAAAATAAATTTTAATTTATAAAGTTTTAAAAACTATAAAAAATAAATTAAAATTAAAAAATTTTAACTAAAAATTAATAATTAAAAAAAAACTTTGAAAAAAAAATTTATACCTTTGAAAGGGGGGAGTCGGTGGGATTTGAACCCCCGACCTGCAGGCTCCCAGAGCCTTACCGCACGACTCACGACCACGTGAGCCAGTGGGATGATCAGAAAGGATTAGCAGAGCTCCTCCTTTTGGATGCTCCTCCTCCTCTGCTGCGGCCTCCGGTTGCTCGGTCGCGCGCTTCTGCTTCGCGGCTGCGCTCCGCAGGCGCTCTTTTTTTTTTTTTTTTCTCGAAAAATTTCACCCGGGGGGGTTGCTGCCCTCGAGCGCAGCGCGTTGGACTGGACGGACGTCCGCTCAACGGGGGGACGTCGCACAAAACGAACCGCGTCCTCCAACGGGGGGGACGTCGCGTCCTCCCGTTCGTGCTCTGTCGCGGATGCGCGTAGAGCATCCGTATCGCGGGGGACGTCGCGTCCTCCCGTCCGTGCGCGCATCCGCGCTCGCGTAGCGGGGCGGGAGTGGGGACAGCGAACGTCCTGTCTACAGCGCTTTCGCCTGCGTCACGCGCTCGCGGCTGGCTGCGCGCAGCCTCGTTCGCAGCGGGGAGGGGGCCTCCTCGTGCAGGCTCCCTCTGTCGCATGTGGACAGTCGACGCGCGCGCGAAATTTTTTTTTTTTTTATTTTAATCTTAAAGACTCTCCGCCTGGCAATCCCCTCTACTTCCCGCTGCCAGCTCTCTCGCAAACTCACCTCGCCCAAAAAAAATCAGAATGGCTCTGATGCCATGTTAAACAGCGAACTAAAATATTATTCTCAGCAGTGCAGTTTAAATAATACAGCAGCAGCAACAAATTGTCGGAGGTTGCCGAACCAACCAGCCACAATAGCATTTTGTTATAACGAAATAACAAATGCAACAATATGCCAAAATAATGAAATATAGAATAAGTACGCTAACACTCAACATAAGTAGCCCAAACATTTTGAAATCTAGAATTCTATCTAGTCCTTGTAGAAAAATAAGTCCTAACACTAATTGAGCTTGGGAACTAGAGTAAGATGAGGAGATAACCATTTATACCTCAAATGAACCTTATAATTAACCAAAGGAGTGTCAACATGCCATCTCCAGTATGACCACCAAGGATGCTGCGAGCGCACACCAATCTTGTGCAACATAGAAAAATGGATGAGAGGAATAACAACATCATAAGTATCTTTGTCCATACCATTCAACCTGAAGGTGTGTTTGAAATCATTCCATGGGATCCAATCCCTAGTCTAGCGAGAAAATAAATCACCTATTGTAACAATACCCTTTTTGAAAAACCATTGAGCATAAATCCATTACACCCGAGCTAAGGGAGAACCTTTATGAAGAAACACGGGGGGCCACCAAATATTCACAGAATTGATGGATAAGCCTTTATGGAATCCATATCCTCTTTAACATATCTAAGGAGTGAGTTGCTACTAGGATTTCCATATAATTTTAATAACAAATGAGACATAAATCTTAACAAAATTGGAGTAACAATGAGAGAGGGAAAGTCCAACCCTCTCCATACTCTACGGTTTAAGGGAAGACCAGAGGAAATGAAATCTCGAACCAAAACTTTCCAATCTTCTGCTCCCCTTAGAGCCTTGACCACCCACTTAGCACACAAAGCAATACCTTACCATCTACAGTCAAGCAGACCCATTCTGCTAGATTCTCTAGGAAGACAACAAATATCCCAGGCAACTCTGTGAAATCCCTTTGTTTCAAAATAATTATTCCAAATAAAATCTCGAAGGAGTTTCTCAAGCTTCTTATAGCAAGCTTGTGAAGAAACCCAACAAGAGGAATAGTATACATGAGTGGCAACTAAAAATTTAGAGCAAATCTAAAATTTACCTACTAATTAACTTCTTAGTAAGCCATAAATCAAGTTTCTTTTCAACTCTTTAAAGCACATAATTCAAAAGTTGAGCAAGGGAGCCTTGAAAGGCAAAAGGAATAACGATAAACTTCTAGTTCTAGTATAATTCAAAATTTGAGCAAGGGAGCCTTGAAAGGCAAAAGGAATACCAATAAACTTCTAGTTCTAGTTCTAGACCTTTTGAACAACTTCTAGGGTGCTTACTGGTGAGCAACTTATGAAGCATGGTTTTCATGGTCCTTTTAGATGTGAAATGTGTGAAGAGAATGTAGAAAATCTCAACCATCTTTTTATTGAGTGTACTTTAGCCTCTGAGCTATGGAGGAGAATGACCACTTTACTTGGCTTACAGTGGTCCAATTGTTTTACTTTTGAACAAATTTGGAGGGATTGGCTTAATCAAGAGGGTGTTGATCATTTTATTAGGCAGTTAGTTTGGATGGGTTCTACCATTCTTCTTTGAAATATTTGGAATGAAAAGAATAGCTGAATTTTTAATCAAGATAGGAAGGATATTCATTATATTTGGCAAAAGACCATAGCCAACTTAGTTGAATCAACCCATCAACTCCTTAATCACCCCCAAAACTCCCACCAAAGATGGGATCAAGTGATGCAAATATTGAAGATTAAATCTTCTAAGGGCAACCAACTTAAAGGGAATGTGAGTATTAGTAAGATGGATAGGACTAGAAATTGGCAACCTCCTCTTAAGGATTTTGGAAAAGTCAATACTGATGGAGCCTCTAGAGGGAACCTTGGAAAAGCCAGTGTGGGAGGAATTGGTAGACTTTTAGATGGCTCCATGGTTTTTACTTTTGCTAAGAATTTGGGTATTCTTTCTAATAACCATGCTGAGGGGTATGGTATCCTCAGAGGCCTTCAGGAGGCTACTAAGGTTGGATAGGAAAAGATGTTAGTTGAGTCTGACTCTCAACTTATGATTAATCTCTTGAAGACTCCTTCTAAGAATCATAAGGTGAATTGGAGAATAAAAAGAATTATTGAGAAGATTCAATTAATCCAGATGGGATTTTTGAAAGTTGATTACAATCATGTGGTCAGAGATCAAAACAAGAGTGCTGATGCTTTAGCTAATTGGGCTTTGGACAAAGGTGATCTTACTTGTTATGGCCACCCTCCTATATGGTGGGCTTCTCAAATTAGGGAAGCTCTTCTTTCTATCATTTCTTTGGATGACTCCAGTTTTGAAGGTACCTAGTTTTTTCTTGTTTTTTTTTTTTGTTTCTCTTTGGTTCATTCAGTTTTTTTTAGTTCCCTAGCTCATTCTATTCTTTATTTTGTTTCCTCTGTTGATTCTTGCCTTAATAGTCTTCTGGTCTAGATAGGTCATTGTTATGTTCAATTTTTTTCTTTTTTCTTTTTGTTTTGTTTAGTTTTTTTAAGGTGGGTGGGTTCTTTTGTTTTGTTTTGTTTTTGTGTTCTTTGTGTTGTTTTTTGTTGTTCATGTGTTTTTGTTGTTTTGTTTTTTTTTTTTAATGTTTTTTGTTATTGTTCTTGTGTTTTTTTCATTCTTGTTCTTGGGTTTCTCTTTGTTTGTGTTATTTTATGTTTTTATGTGTGAGTGTTTTCTATGTTTTTTGTTTTTGTTTATTGTCTGTTGTTGGTTGTTTTTTTTTTTTTTTTTTTTTAATTTTTTAGGTTTTGGTTGTGTTTATTTTTCATGTTTTTTTTTGGGTTATGTCTTTGTAGTGTTATGTTGTTTTTGTCTTGTTTGTGTTTTGTTATGTGGTTCTTGTGTTTTTCTATGTGGTTTGTGTTGTGGTTTCTTTTATTTTATTGTGCGTGTTTGGTTGTGCTTTTATTTTTGACACACTAAAGGAGCATGTTTTTTATTTTATTTTATTATTTTTGTTGTTATTTACTTATTTTTAAATTGGTTTTGTGTGTTTGTTTGCTCATTGAGTATGTCAAAGGTGGTAGGCCAGGTCTGAGTCCTGGGCATTTTTGGCGGAATGGTTACCCTTGCCTCCTTGGGTCTTACCCGAAAGTGGCATCCATTTTGGGATGTTTTCCACAAATTAAAAAAAAGTTTTTAGGTAATATAAAAATTGTTATAAAGAATCAAGTTAAACATTTGGGTAGACCAATTCTTTTATATTTATTTATTTATTTCAAAAATGAATTGGTTGATGTATTTCAAATTTGAAAAAGAAAGCTATGTTTACTATAATAAAAAATTAATTATAAAAAGTAAATTTTTAATATCTATTACTCCATAAGTTATATGAGGTCACCTTTAGTTTATTTAGAACGTTAAATTCTTCATTTTTAGGTTAATTAAGTTGTTTAATTTATAATTTTGAGTTTAAATACTATTTAAATATATAATTGTATTGTTTATAAGATGTGAAAAATTATAATATAAATATTTATCAATATAATATATTATTTATATTTAATAATATTTAAAAAAATATATTACTATAATGTTTTTAAAACGTTTATATGGCGGTGATACAACCTAATGCTTGTGGTAGAGATAGGGAAGGAATTGGAAGTCAAAGTCTTTTGATGTTAATGTTGGATGAGAATTAAACTTTCATAATGGAGACACTTCTTTTAGATAGGGAAGGAATTGAACATCAAAGTCTTTTGATGCTAGTGTTGGGTGAGAATTGGTCCAGTAATGGTTAAACCCAAATCCACATGGTTAAACCCAAACCCACATAATGGAGCCTCGTTGGGTAGGAATTGGTCCGATGATGGTTAAACCCACGTAATGGAGCCTAGTCATTATATAATTAGTTATTTGGTTCTATTTTAAACCCACGTAATGGAGCCTAGTCATTATATAATTAGTTAGCTGGTTCTATTTTAATGACGGTGATTTATTGACTGATGGTATTAGTCATGTTTCCCTCACACAATCACCGACATTGCGGTTTGAACCTTGGACCTCCCAAAGAAGAGCCAAAGCACGAACCGTTGCATTATCTCCTTGGACACCATGTTTTTTTTGGTTATGTCACACATACCCACCCCCTCACACAATCACCAACGTTACGGTTTGAACCTTGGACCTCCCAAAGAAGAGCCAAAGCACGAACCGTTGCATTATCTCCTCGGACACCATGCTTTTTTAAATGTATTCTATTAATTATTTAATATGCCTTATTACATCAAAAATATTTTCTAGTAATTTACATTTAAATAATATTTAACTCAAAATAAGTTAATGACTTGTATATTTAATTAATTCTATTATAATAAATTTATATGCATTGCTATAAACAATTTAAACATGACTTCCTAATAGATGGATTAGGAAGTTCAATGTGAATGTTTATATTTAGATGGAATTAAAGGTGGAAAGGGAGATATATAGGAATATCCTAAAGTATAAAAGAAAGAAGAGGTATTTGAATTAAATTGTCTTCATTTTTCAATAATATAAAATTACTCTTTTTAAAATAGAAATAAAAATAATATAAAGGTTATTCCTTGTATTTTACAGTTTTAAGAGTATAATTAAAAACAAAAATTGAAAATATTCGTTTGTATAAAAATATTCTTTCTAAAATAAAAATAAAAATAATATAAAAATTATCATTTAAACTTTAAAGTTTTAAATGTACATAATAAAAAAATAAAAATTAAAAATACTCACTATAATTTAAGTTTTTAAGGCAAATTAAGAATGCATTATTACATAGGACCACCCTAACACTTTAAAGTCTTTAAGGTAACATTTAAATACTTTTCTCTCTATTATTTAAAATCACAAGTCAATCAAATCGCCTTCCTCTGAACTAGGGTTTCTGGAACTTCGAAAAATCTAGGGCATCGACTGGATTGCAGAAGTGCTTTCGGGGTATGGTGGATCTAAAGGCTAGATTGGTGCCCCAGGAGGGTCCAATGGGGACTTCTCCAGCTCCTTTTCTAGGGAGTAGCAGCTCATACGCAGATTTGTTTAAAGAAAAATCTCCTCCAAAGAATGACAAAGCTCAAAAAACGACATATAAAATGCTCTTCACAGCTGCTGGGAATAGGTCGACAGCACATCATGTGAATGGATGTTTGCTGCAGGCCGAAACCAGGCCAAAAATTGTCATCGAGCCAAGTATGGTTGAAGAATCAATCATTTACAGAGCTAATCATGATTTAATCTGCAAGTTCATGGGTATACGTCCTTCCCTGAATTTTTGCACTCTTGGATCCACCAAAACTTGGAGCCTCACGGTGAGTATTCATTGTGGTTTATTAGCAATGGATATTTTATTGTTAGCTTTTCGTCTTTGGTCGATAGAAATAGGGCTTTCGAGTTAGAGAAGAAAAATCATGGCCCGATAGGGCTATTTTTTCAACCATGGAGAGTGGGATTCGATCCCTAAGTTGAACCTACTGTGGTCCTAGTATGGATTCGACTATATGCTCTTCCAATGGAATTCGGAGGTGAGCGGTGTTGGCAAGGATTGGCAACTCGATTGGAAGACATCCGGGTGTTGCCAGAGACACACTTGAAGGGAGCATGGTGGTGTATGCAAGAATATGTGTAGAGATGGAAATTGAATTGGTAGGACTCTCCTGGATTCAACAACTGGACTATGAGGCCCTACCCTTTAGATGTAGGGTTTGTCACAAACATGGACATTTGGCCCATTTTTGCCCTAATAATATGAATGCTAAAATGGAGGCCCCTTTAGGAATGCCAAACCGGCCTAAAGAGGATAAGGCAACACTTAATAAAGATTCTAATAGCACCGTTCAGGGCCAGAAAGCTCAGAGAGAGGGTTTTGAACAGCCCAGAAGAAAAAGACGGACAAAGAAAAAAGAGGGAAAGGAGCAATCCCATCTCATACCTGCTAATAGGTATGAGATATTTAAGTCACTGGTTGACAAAGAGGAACAATTTATGGAGGGTATGGAGGGTAATAAGGAAAATTCTAATATTCTCGTGCAACTCCCCCTCTCATCTCCTCCCGTCATACAACAGGTAGTTGAACTCTCGAGGTATCATAGCCGAGTGTGTTCGGGGGCTTTAGTAGTGCATAACCGGGAGCAGACAGTATCTCGGGATGTCGGCATGGGAATAGCGAGAGAAGAATAGGGAAAGGCCAACTTTGGGGATTACCCAGGTAGAAAAAAGATCAAAAAACAACAATTCTCAGGGAGTAGGTAGAAGATCCAATAAGGAGTTGCTAGCAGTCCAAGGAGACAAACTGATCACGGGAGGATCGGTGAGGCCAATAGACTATTGCTCTTAGGGTAACCAATTATTATACAATCATGGAATGTGAGGGGTTTAAATAGCAGAACCCATCAATATGCTGTTCGAAGACTTTTAGAGAATTGTAATACTGATTTTTTGCTTTTACAGGAGACTAAGATGTCATTAGATATTATGTCCAAAACAGTCAATAGAATTTGGAGGGGTTTTGGTCATATGGATGTGGCTGCCCAAGGTGCCTCAGGGGGGATTGTTACTCTATGGAACTCTCTTGAATGGTCTGCAATAGAACATCTTTCCTGGAGGGGTGTTCTCACTTCTCTTTTTAGGAATAATGTCACTGCGAAACACGTTCTAATCACAAAATTTTATGGGTCTCAAAACCTAGATGGTCAGAGGCGGCAGTGGAAGGTTGTGCATAACATACGAACCTTAAGGGAAGATCTAGACTAGATTATAGCGAGGGATTTTAATGCTAAATTATCTTCTAGAGATCAGGAAGGGGGAACACCATTTTTGGACCCAGGGGACTGTTTCATGATTGCCCAAGTCCAAGATTTGCACTTAGTGGACATTAAATGTCCTAGCATTAACTACACTTGGACTAATAAAAGGCGGGAGCCACATAGCAGGGAAGGTTAAGCTAGATCATTTTTTGGTTTCAGAGGAGGCGTTTGTAAAATGGAATATAAATTTTTAGATTTTAGAAGGCCCGAGTTTTAGATCATCTGTCCCATTCTGTTGGAAGGCGGGACTAGGATGGGGCAGCATCACAAACCTTTCAGATTTGAGAATTTTTGGCTTCCGAAAGAAGAACTTCGGGAGAAAATTCCACGGTGGTGGGAAGAAGGCCGCCCGACTTATGGGAGAGCAATGTTCGGAATCCACAAACAACTACAATATTTCAAAACTCGGTTGAAGTATTGGAGGCGTGCTAATAAAATAGACTTCCAGGCCCAAAGAGCTCCATTGGTGGCCAGATGGGATGAGGTCCAAAAACAGTTCAGAGAAGGAGTAATTACAAACCAACTCAAAGCTGAGGATGATGCCCTGCGTACAACGGTTGAGGACAATGACAACCAGGAGGAGACCTATTGGAAGCAGAGAGCAAGGACCACCTGGCTATTAGAAGGGGACATAAATACAAAATTCTTTCATCGGATCGCTTGTGCTCGAAGACAGATGAACAAGATGGAGGCCCTTCAAGATGAGAATGGTCATTCCTTTGATACACTTCCGGTATGCATTCCCATGCTATGGATTATTTTTCTAAGATTTTTAAGGAAAGTGTGGTTCAAGATGTAGAGGCCCAAAATGAAGTTATTTCTGTCATACTCGCCGTTATTTCGAGGATGAAAATCGGGCCCTCCTCAAACCTATTGATAGAGATGAATTGAAAACTATGGTCTTTGGAATGAGCACTGGTAAAACTCTAGGTCCAGATGGCTTCCCAATTAAGTTTTTTCAGAGCTTTGCGGGACTACTTAGAGGAAGATGTAATGGTTGTTGTAGAAGAGTCTAGAGAAAATAAGAGAATGCTTAAAGCTATAAACCACACTTTCATTACCTTAATTCCAAAAGGGGAGGAGGGGGTTCATATTTCAGATTATAGGCCTATTGCCTTATGTAATGTCTTGTACAAAATAATCACAAACGTAATGGTCGAGTGCCTAAAACCTCTTCTTCACAACATTGTCTCCTCCGAGCAAGGGGGTTTTGTTGAGGGACGACAGATTCCGGATGGGGTGGTTGTGGCCCGGGAAGCAATCCATTCAATGCACACTTTCGGTAATAAAGGGATGTTCATAAAGCTGGACATGTCAAAGGCTTATGAAAGGGTTGAATGGAGTTTCCTGGCTAAAATGATGGCAACCTTTGGTTTCTCTCAGGAATGGATAGAGTGGGTCATGAGCTGTGTCTCTACCTCGAATTACTTTGTGCTTATCAAGGGCCTTCCTTCGCAACCATTTGGAGCTACTCGAGGACTGCGCTAGGGGGATCCATGTTCTCCTTATATTTTTCTCATTTTGGCTGAAGGTCTTGGCAGATTTTTCTTGAGGAGAAGACAACAAGGCAGATTATTGGGTATCAGGGTGGGTGATGAAGTTTTAACGCACCTGCAGTTTGTGGATGACATTGGTTTGGTGGGAGTGGCCAACTTTAGGGAAGCAAGAATGATTAGGGATACTCTTAATGTCTATCTTAGGGCTACTCAACAAGTCATTAATGATAAGAAATCCAAAGTGGTTTTTTTTAATCTGGAGCAAAGGCTTCAGAATAGAATTTTAGAAATCCTAGGATTCACAAGGACTTCTCTCCCAGTGGTTTACTTGGGGGTCCCCTTGCACTTTAAGAAGCTGAAATTAGACACATGGAGGAATCTGTGAGTGTATCAAGGACAAAATTAATCACTGGTCTCACAAGTGGTTAAGTTATGGTGGCAGATTAACGTTCTTACAGTTAGTCATTCAAGCCATGCCAATTTACAAATTCTCTATCCTAGCTGCCTCGATTACAATATGGAAAGATTTGGACAGGATGGATAGAAATTTTTTATGGGAAGGAGCAAAGGGAGAGAGAAAGTGGGCCTTAGTGGTCTGGGACAAAGTTACCCAGCCAAGGTTAAAGGAGGTCCTGGGTTTGAGAAATTCTAAGCTTGAATAATAAAGCTTTGGTTGGAAAGTCAGTCTTGGAGATGGATCTCCCAACCCACCTCCCTTTTCAATAGAATTCTAACTAGCAAATACACGGGACGAAGCCAACCCAAACAATGTAGCTCGCATCCCCTTGGATGGTACTCGGGTCCCTAGTTTGGCAGGCTCTCAAGTTAGGGTCTGAGGTTGTTAAAGACCGCTTATTTTGGAAAGTGGGAAGAGGGGAGAAGGCTCATTTTTGTACAGATTCTTGGGATCAGTTCCCACCCATCATTGCTAAATTTCTAGAATTACAACCAATAAAAGTAGCCATTGAAGCCAAGGGATGGATCCGTATTGAAATTTATTTCACAACTACTAAGCTGGGGGAGTGTAAGTTTAAGTAGTTCAAGAAGTTGGATGAGTGGCCCATTTCAATCCCTCCGAATTTGACTCCCATCATGACTAAAATTTTGACAGAAAGATTTCTTATAGGGGGAGATGTGGAGGATGAATTAGCTTGGGGCTTTGGGAGTCTTGGCGTCTATACAGTAAAGGATGGATATGACAAAATTCTCCCAGAGCCCCCCCTCATACTTTTTAGGTTGAGGATTGGAGGAAAATCTGGCACTCTAAAGGTGGCCGAAAGTTAACTTTTTCTCTGGCAGTGCATGCACAATGGAATCCTCACTTTTGATAATATTAGATCAAAAGGTATCATCGGCCCTTCTCAATGTGTACTATGCTACAAGAGCGAGGAAACTGCTGACCATTTGCTATTTGGTTGCCCTTTCACCCAACAGATTTGGCTGCATTGGTTTGCATACTTTAAAATTCAAGTGGTGACTTGAACCGAATGAATATCTGGGCAAAATGGCAAAAAGGTAGATTCAAATCTAAAGCTCTTCGTATTGGATGGGAGCTCGGTTTAAGCTTTATCTGGTGGCAAGTATGGCTGGAAAGAAATGCCAAAATTTTTAGAGAAACTTTTACTACTCTAGACGGGGTTTGACAGACCATTTGGAGCAAGGTTACCAAAACTGTGGCTGTTCATGCTGAGGAGGAAGCTCAAATTGGCATTGGAGCTATGGAAGAATGCGTTGAACTACAAGAGGGACAGGACAAAAATTGTTGGAAACCTCCCCTGAAGGTTGGATTAAAATCAATACTGATGGAGCTGCAAAAGGCAATCTGGGAAGAGCCAGAATTGGAGTGGTGTGCCGAAATCATGCTGGGACTATTCTCTATTGGGAATTGCAAGGCCTGGGATGAACCACTAACAATGAAGCCAAAGCCATTGCCATCAAGTCTGCTTTTGTTTGGGCAGTGAAACATGG
This sequence comes from Wollemia nobilis, assembly GCA_028583015.1. Classification (NCBI taxonomy): domain Eukaryota; kingdom Viridiplantae; phylum Streptophyta; class Pinopsida; order Araucariales; family Araucariaceae; genus Wollemia; species Wollemia nobilis. The sequence continues at coordinate 784,105 of JAQPPZ010000400.1, read as the reverse complement.
CCACCGCAGGATTATTCTTGAATCAGACTCGCAAATAATGGTTGGAGCTCTAGACTGCATGAGGAAATTTGATCTAAAAGCTTGGAGGTTGAGGGCTCTTGTTACCCAAATTAAAGAATTATGGAAGTAATTGGAGGACGTGATCCCATTTTAAGCGAGCATAGATTTGAACAAAGCGGCTGACTTTCTGCTAAGATGGGTGCGAAAAAGGAGGTTGGAGTTCAATTACACAGTGACATGGATATTGAGGATGAGGTGATTAGACAGGGTCTTGAAAGGTCCTTGAGCTAATGACCTTTGAAAAAATAGAGTACGATGGGGGACCCCATGGCAGCTAGTTTTTGATTCACAAAAATTGGCTCCGATGCAGTTCTTCCTTTACTATTGTATGACTGTGTCCTCTCAGACTCCTGATGGGAAGAGGATCTTCCCACACTGTAATTGATCTATGTCTTAATACAAATTTTTTTCAAAAAAAAATCACAATTCAATCTTGTCTTTCACTCATATTTAGCTTTAGCTTTTTATACATGCAACTTGAGTTCCTCTTATGGAACACCTCCTTTAATGATTTTGACAAGTAAATGGTGTCCTATGTTGTTGTCACTTTATTTACTGATTGAAGTGATCTTCATAAAATTATTTCATCGCTTACATAATTTATCAATATTGTATTTTTGATGATGTTATTAGGAAAGATAACTTGAGTTACTTATTGAAAAGGTTTAAGTAGTTTATAAATATTAAGTATATGTAAAGAATCACTTGTAACTGTAATATTATTAATTGAGTAAATATTTTTTATACATATACATATCCGCGTTCTGTGGTCTACCTGCAAGGATGCCACTTGCATTATCGGTGGGTTCAATCCCCACGGTGGATATGTATATGTATAAGAAATATTTACTCAATAAAAAAATAATTTTTAGGTTTATTATATATACAAAAAATTATTTGTATTATCTATATATAAATTGTGTCTATTTTGCTTCTTTATATTATTTATCAATAAATTGTATATATCCTATTTCATTACATTATCTATCTATAAATTATATATATCTTATCCTTTTTAGATTTGAATGTTGGATCTATTCAAAGTAGTATTCATCATCAAATTTACATGTATATTATTTTTAATATGAGATTGTCTTCAATCTCACATTGATTAGTTTTAATCCTTTCAATTTTTCATTGCAGGTTCTAATAAGTCTATTATGAATGAACATTGATATAAGTTACTTGAAAATTTGTTGCATACATTTTAATAAAACAAGTATATATATATATATATATATATATATATATATATATATATATATATATATATATATATATATAACTATGAATTATACTATAAGAATATAAAATTGTCAATGTGAAAAGATGGCCTTTGGTTTTATATTCATCATATACATTTTATATCAATTTGATGTATATTAAAAATAAAGTTTATTTTATTATTGTAATGTAAACATGTTTAGTTTTATAATTGTACAAATATTTTGATTTTTGATGTAGGAGCATCAGAACAGTTATAGGCTAGGTAACTATCAACCATAAGTAATTGCCACATTTTACATATAAAGGAGGGAGAGGAATCGGTAGAAAAAAGGAGAAGAGGAGCAACATGCATGGAGAGAAAATAAAAAGGGGTGTGCAAAGTGATTTAAGAAGGGAAGAGGAAGAGAGAAAGGTAGGGTAGAGGTTCTAGTTACTTATTTATGCATGGGAGCTAGGAAAATATGTTGTAATATACAACCAAATGACACATTGACAATAACATTAACTTAACATCTCAAATTTGTTCTATGTGTTTGAATGGTAATTGCATTAAATATTACAAGTTGCATAGACTAGTATTTGTGCAAGATTGCAGGTGAGGATGAGGTATGTTATAGTTTGCATGAAGATGCCATTCAAGTAGGAATTACCCTTCAAGTCATGATTGGTCATTTGAGTCAGTTGTTTGATTAATAACTGATCATTCAAGTAGAATTTACACCATACTATTCAAGTGGAAGTTGCACAATGTTGTACAAGTGGAAATTACACCATGTCATATAAGTGGAAGTTGCACTGTGTCATTCAAGTAAAAATTACATTATATCATATAAGTGGGAATGACATTCAAGTGGAATTGCTCTTGTCATCTTGTGGTGGTTTCATCTTACCAATTGCTTTGTTATTGTCTTAGAAATTGTTGTCTAGTCATCTAGTGTATGAAAATTAGAACAAAAATATATTTTACATTGTGGATTTTAGTAAGTCATGAATCCTTTTTTGCTAGGGGAGGTTGTTGTTTGATTGACCCCCTCCATCTAGAATATGCCACTTTATTTATTTGAAATTAAGTTGGTAATCCAAGTCATATTTTATGGCAAAGGCTCAAATTCAAATCTTAATGGTTGTAGAGACCCATGTATGTGTGTGTGGGAGCTTGATCCACTTTAACCAAAAGACTAGTTGGGAGATTTATCATAATTTGTGGAAACCATGTTATGTCAAACATAGCCTCCTCTTCATTTTTTGAAGTCATGTGTACTACTAATGGATCCTCCTCCAAGATGTTAGTATTTTCATATAGATACCTGCTCTGATACCAATTGAAGAACATGTGCTTATACTGAGAGGGAGGGATGAATAGTATAAGATAAAACTTTTATCTTTTTAATCCAAATAATAGCATTATCAATATTAAAGCAATAAACATCATACAAAGCATCACACACATAAGAGACATGATTTTACGTGGTTCACCCAATGTGGGCTACTCCATGGAGAAAATATTTCTTATAAATTTTTAAAATAAATTATCTTGGGAATACTTTCCCTACAATGTTTATGGACCTCTATCCAAAGGAGACACCAATCCCCTTGATCAAGTTAGTGGATCTCTATCCATAGGAGACACCAATCTCCTAACTCTGATCTGGCTTGTGATCCTTTACAAGATCTCTACCTCCACTAATATTAGCAAATGGAACTCTATCCACAGAATACACATGTCCTCCCTGCTCTGGCTAGATACCTTTGTCCTCAATTTTGTCACCTCCAAAGCTCTATCTAAAATTTATACTAAACATAGTCCTTCGGTCTAGCACAAATATTCCCTCAATATTTGTCTCTACTCTAGCACAAAAATGTCCTCAAATATGCACCAAACTTTGTCCTCAATCTCTATCCTCAAATCTATCCTCAATCTCTTTATTTTAAGCTTCCACAAAAGCTCACACAAATATGTCCACAAGTCTTCTCTAAGACTTACCTCAAATCAACTCAATAAGTCCACACTGGAACTTGTCCAATCTCATAGAAACATAAAGAGAATTGTTAGAGACTCAATATGCTTTACATTCATCACAATTCTTAATCACTTTCAATCACTTTTTTAGAAACATATGGAGAATTTTTAGAGACTCAATATGCTTCACATTCAACTCAATACTCAATCACTTTCAATCACTCTTCTATCATAGAAACATATAGAGAATTGTTAGAGACTCAATATGTTTCACACTCATCAACTCTCAATATATTTCTCAAATCAATTCAGGATATAGAATAATTTGTTTTATGGAACTTAAACAATCACTTCATACATACACTTGACTAGGCTCAACCAAATCTATTCAACCAATCACTCAATGAAATAATCCTTGCTTACAAACCCTAGTCCAAGAATATGAACACTCACTCAAAATATTTTCAACAATGCTTATTAACAAATCTCACATAACAATGATACTCATGATATTTTCAAACCCTAGTTCAAGTTCTTCACTTGACTTAATCACTTCAACAACAATGCTTATAAAACAAGATTTTATCAACAAATCTCAATTCTAGAAAACCTTGAAGCATTAATTCAAAACACTCTCAATAATGCAAACCAAACAATCCTTTTCACTCCAACTTTTCATTCACAATTTCCAACAATCACACACTAGGAAAAATATGCACATACCTTTTATTTTATGAAGAAAAAATCTGCCACAACCACAAACACTTCTTTGCAAAGCTCAAGAAAGTTAGAGGATGATAAACTCTCTCAAAGATACAATGCAAATATCAAAACACACATACACCTTATCACTCCATATTGAAGAAAGCATCCATCAACATATACAAAAATAATTGACCAAATACACCTTATAATCTCCTAGATAAAATAATATCCAACACCAAAAATAAAGTCAATACAATCACCTTCAAAATAACTCAATGGCAAGAAGTTCTCTCAAAATATAACCAACACCTCAATCCACTTATTTCTCCAATTACCCAAAATAATGACCAAATAAAATATCTTTTATTTACCCATTTTAACTCCCTAGAACCTTATGTCAAAACTTTAGGCATCACAAAATATATTAAAAATTTATTACCTTTGCCTTGGTGAGTTTCGAACTCACGACGTCATCTCCTAACAGCGCCCTAGACGCGACTCCAACCACCGCGTGAGCTAGGTGATCACCTTGGGAGGGAAGATAACCACATGCTCTATCTTATCCCTCTTGGCACCTCTTCCAAAAGCTTTGCACCACTTCCTTTGGCGCCTAACCAAAATGCTGACCAAGTCCACTCAAAATGCTACCTACCGAGATTCGAACGTGGGTCCTCCCACTCACACACACCCTAGCGCACTCCAACTTGCCACCAGACCACCACGCTGGATGGATATGTAACTTAGGGGTCTTTTCCTTTTATTCCTTCACCGGCACACTTAAGACAAAAAACTTTATCTTCTTCCTTGCACGAAATCACATGAAACATACAAATCGCAGACCTTTGTTAATCGAACAAGGGATAATCATTTTTCACTTAGGCATAAGGTTTTTATACCAATATGCCACCATACTTTCAAACGTTGGTGGATTCCTTTTTCTCTTAGACATCGGTGCCTTTGATATTAAATAATTAATTTATAAATTATTTAAATTCTTTAGAATTTAAATATTATAAATTAATATTAAAATATTTTTGGCTTTATTAAGGATTAAAGCCTTCTTAGGTCTTACTGCATTGTATAAATAATATTTATTTATAAATTTAAATTCAACTTGAATTTAAATAATTTATAAAATAAATATTAAAACTTCCTTGGGCTTTCTAATATGAATTTAAAAGCCTCCTTGGGTTTTTATGAAAAACCTTTGCATTGTTCCTCTTGACCTTTTGACATCACCGGTAGCTTATTCCTTGACATCAATGACAACTTCGTTTCCTGACATCAATGACAACTTTGACTCAAAATGTCCAACAATTGGAACTATTGTAAAATAAAAAACACGAATTTGAGGTATGAGGTAACAATTCCTCTCTTAAAAAAATATTTTCTTTTATGGTATGTCAATCCTTTATATTTAATCGGGATATGAATAACACCTCAAATACATGGTCAAAATGAAATAAAAAATCATTTTATAATGAAATACAAATCCTACAAAGACATCAAGAATGTATATGAAGACACATTAAAGTGAATTTGGTAGTGGACATTTTTGAAAATTTGAGAATAGAAAAGACAAGGAAACTTTTCATTAAAATTAGTTGTAGAAGAGACACACTCTAAAATATAATAGATGGTGTTAAGGCCTTGCAACTCTTAATAGGAGATACATGGTTTAAATCGAATGCCACTTGACATTTTTTTATCCATTTAAACACAATGTTCTTGGTAAGGAAGGAGAATAGTGGGGCAACAATTTTACTAAAGTTTTCAATAAATCATCTATAATAGCTTGCATGTCCTAAGAAATTTCTAATATTTATTTGAGTCTCTAGCATAATAAACTTATTTATGACTTATATTTTCTTTGTATCTAATTTTATTCCTATGGTTGAGACATGATGCCCTAACACAATTCCTTCATCCATCATCATCAAATATTTTTTATTGCTCAAATATAGTTAATGGGATTCGCATTGAGTAAGAACTTGATCAAGAATATGGACAACCTCATCAAAGATTTATCCATATACTATGAAATCATCTATGTATACCTTGAAACATTCATTAGTGAGATCCATGAAAATAGCAAGAACTTCCTATTGGAAAGTTGTGGGGGCATTGCATAACCCAAATGATAAGACTTTATAGGAAAATATTTGCTAGGGGTACGTGAAGGTGGTTTTATCTTGGTCTTTCAATATCAAATGTATCTTGTTATAACCACCAAAACCATATAAGAAAGAAAACTATTTCTTTCCAAAAAGGGTGTGTATATAAAAGGTAATGAAATTTTTTTTTTTTTATGGCCTTATTAAGTTCTCTATGGTAAACACACACATGCATCTTCCCATTCTTCTTGGGAACAATAACCAATGGGGAGAACCATTGGCTATAATATATTGAATAAATAAAACCTACATCCAATAAATTTTTAGTATTTTTTTCTATCATGTCCCTTAAAGCAAAGATTTATCCTCCTTTGTGGCTAGTAGATAGGTTTCTTATTGATGGTATAGATTCTATGAGTACATATATCACTATAATCCTATGTAAACACATTTACATGTTGGCTTAAGACTTCAAATAATTTTGCTTCTTCTTCATACTTCAACCAATTATTAATATTAATAAAAAAATTGGGTTGTATCTTTGTTTGCTTGGTGTTTAGTTGCACTAAGTTAAATCCTCTACTCACCAATGAGTTTAAGAGGAAATTATGGGTTAACAAGGTATGAAAAATGTAGTGTTTATTTTCAAAGGTAATTCTTGTAGGAACAATGTTCTCTAGAGAACATTTAAAATATGAGAGGAGGTGTCTTTGCTACCTATGTGTAAAAGTAACTAGGTTTTCTTGTAGTAACATAGGTGATAAGAGTTTAGAGCTTTCACGCTTATCCTTCCATTGGAATCATTGTACTATAGTCTTTTCATCATATAAGCAAGATCTATTCAAGGATTCTAATAGGATAGTTTCATCTTCAAAAATATCTCCTTCTAGTGGGTCTAACTCCTCTACATGTTATTTTATAGTTACCATAGCCAAATAAGCAAAATTATCCCAATCACCAGGTTTGTCCATCCATAGATTTCTAGAGAAACTCATGAAGGATCAATTTGGAGGGTATAAATAGATCTTTTTTTATTTCAATCCATTGGAGATAGTTATATTCCCTAAGCGATAATCTATAAAGACAACATTTTTGGAAAACCAAGGTCACCCAAGGATCACTGGATAACAATTCACCCTAGCTCTTAGTTGGAGAATCATGAAATCAATAGGATATTTTCATGATTCTACAATTATTGGGATGTATTCTACTATTCCTTTGGGTTTTGTTATAGATTGATCTATCAATTGAAGTATAATAGAAGTAGTCTACATATTACTTAGAAATAGTTGATTCATTGAATAAAACATTACATTTGATATCAAGTCATTTAAACTATATCAAGCTTACATTTTTAATTAAAGATATTCTTGGATAGATTGAATGCATGATGTTTTTTGCAGAACGACCCAAACTATCGAACATGTTTGGATCATATCTCACTCATATGGACTCAGATTGAGCTAAAATTTTGAGGGTGGATGCCTGGAAAACCCTAGAACATCTCCACTAATGTTCAAATCATTTGGAGCAACACAGATCCTAGCACATCCATATGTGTGAATGAGATTTTTGGCAAGCGGTTGTGTGAGGGTTTCATCTAGGTTGAGTGCAAGCAACTGCAAAGATTGGTTTTTAGGGCCTTTGGGCCCTAGAAGCCAATATTTTGTGGTTTATAATCAATATTTTAGCAGGATATGTTGCAAGGGATCCAATATGGGTTATAAATTTATCTTTCAATAAATCATGCTATGAACTTGAGTGACAATGGCTTCCAATTTGCTGCACAAACGAAAAGTGAAAATCATACCTTTCCACGACGTCCAGGGCAAGGATTAAAGAGATCACAAAACAAGTTTCAAGTAGTTGATCAAAAAATGGCTTAGACTCTATAGCTCTCGTGTGGGTTAGACTCTTTGGCCTCCCTATTGAATTTTGGAATCCTACTATTTTTTTCTTCAATTGGAAACTCTTTAGGAACTTTTATGATGACTGTTGATTGTACTCAAAATTTTGAACATATTATTTATGCTCGGATTTGTGTTTTAATGGATTGTAACAAACCCCTACCTAAAAATATCACTTTACAATTTGGGGAAGATGCTTGAGAGCAAGTAGTGGACTATGAGAACATTCCTTTTCGTTGTAGAATTTACCATGAATATGGTCATTTGGCTATTTCTTGCCCAAATAAAATTCCAGATCAAAAGAAAGAAGATATAAACTCAGTAGGTTTCCAAATGCCTAAGAAGAAGAACACTAAAAAAAAACTAGTTATGAAGGATCAATCAAAGTCATCTGCTAATATGTTTGAAATCATTTCCAAAAATGATGTCCCAAGTGAGGAAGAGGAAATAATGGAAACATAAATCTTAGAAACACAAAATTTTAAAGATGAAGGGAAGAACTCAGAGACAAACCAACAAATCAAAGGTTTTCAACAGAAAAAAGGGAGAAAATTACACAAGAAAAACAATATTTTAAATGTCAAAACTTCAAATAATACAGGTCCCAATATAGACTCTATTGAACCCTCTAGTAAAATTTTGGTTGTGTATGATAATTCTTCAAGGTTAGAAGCCATCTTAGATTCAATTGGAGTAAGTCAAGAAACAGGGAAAAAAAACTGAAGATGGATTCTAATCAAAAAGTAGGTCGCAAGACCAATAAATATCATATGGTAAAATAAGGTGAAAATCTTGTAGAGGAAGGTAAGATTAATGCCCTTCCCAACTTTTTTAGCCCTGGTGTTAATGAAGATCATCACTTGGAATATTAGAGGACTCAAAGGGAGTATTTCAAAATAAAATGAAATTAGAAGAATGATTCAGATAAATCATCCACATCTTGTTTTCCTTCAAGAAAAAAAGATGTCAATGGAGGATATGGACTCAATTGCCAGTAAAATTTGGCCATTTGAAAAAGTGGTTTCCCTCAATTCCCAGGGGACTTCTGGGGGTATTGCTTGTCTTTGGGACCCAAAAGAGGTAGTTATTCACCATATGGTTGGTATTTGGAGTTTATTGGCTATAGCTATTTAAAGTAGACATTCCAACCATATTATGTTGTGCATTACTATTTATGCTCCGACTACTTTGGAAGAAAAAAGAAGATAGTGGAAGGATATAACTCATATTATCTCTCATTTTCCTGAATCTTGGATCTTGATTTAAGGAGATTTCAATACCATCCTCTCTCTAGATGAGAAAATGGGGCTAATAGAAATTTTGACAAAAGCACTGACCTCATGAGCCAATATATTGCAAATCTTTAGCTTGTGGACATCCAACCAGATAATGGCCTTATGACTTGGTCTAACAGAAGGTAAGGCTTAGCTTGTATAATGGAGAGATTGGATAGGTTTTTGCTATTTAAAAATTTCTTAATCCATGGTCACATTCCTAAAGTGAGGACTATTAACAATGCTGGTGCGGATCACTGGCTAGTCATGGTGGAAATGTGGAAAACCAATGTGAGTTTCTCTCCTTTTCGTTTTCAATTAATGTGGATCAGAGATAGTTTCTTTAGACCCCGTGTGCAACAATTGTGGAAGGAAGGTAAGCCTAAGCATGGGACTAAGATGTTCTGTTTGCCAAAATACTGCAATATATTAAATCCAAAATCAAGACTTGGAACTTGAAAGTGTTTTGGGATGTTATATAAAAAAAACATGAAGTTCTTGCTCATATTGAAAATTTGAATAAGAAAATTCGTTTAGATGGCCTTACAAAGAATAGAAGTGCAGATGAAATTAAACTCACAACTCAGTTAGAGGAATGGGAAAAAAGAGAAGAAATCTTATGGAAGCAAAAATTTATAATTCAATGGCTCAAAGAAGGATATCGAAACACAAATTTCTTCCACAAATCTCTTCTAGCTCGAAGATATCACAAATTTATTTCTTCTCTGAAATCAGATTATAGAGATGTTGTCTATACATGGGATGGCATGAACTCTATTGTTGTTGATTACTTTTCTAATATTTTGCTACTACTCCTCTTGAATCAGCTTCTCAATAAAATGTTCTTCAAGCAATCCCTTCTCTGATTACTTCTGAGGAGAACTCTACTTTGACTACTCCTGTTACTATCAATGTGCTTCAATAGGTAGTTTTCAAAATGCAAAAAGGGAAAACCCTAGGTCCTGATGGTTTTTCCATCGAGTTCTAAGAATGAAGGGGGGTTAGGATTTCGATCTTCTATTAATAACAATAAATCTTTAGCTGATAAATTATATTGGAGGATGTTGCATAACCCCAATGCTCTTTGGGCCAATAATCTTCATGCTAAATATGTTGAGAACAAAAGTCCTGAAGACCTTGTTCGCTATCAAATTCCTACCAAAGGTTCTCCCATTTTAGCAGTTCTTAAAACTGGTGAGGATTTGATAAATACAAATTTATTTTGGATCATTCATAATGGTCAACATAAATTTTTTTGGATAGATTCTTGGGATGGTCACAAGCCTTTGATAACTCAGTTTCTTGGTTGAAGACCTTGGAAGGAGGAGATTCACCAAGCTAACTGGATAAAGGTGGCTAATTACTGTTAGTACCATACTGGTAATTCAAAGGTTGGTAGATATTGGATCCCTATTGAGGACTGGCCTATTCAAATCCCAGAAAGGTAAAGACAAGATATCTAAGGCATCCTTCATATGAGATCTCTCTCTTGGTCCCATGAAAAAGATTGTTTTGGATGGAACAACACTACTAAGGGTGAGTATTTAGTTGCTCAAGGTTATTTGACCTTATGCCATAATAATCCCAACCAATATTTTGACATATTTTCTTAGTTGTGGGCTCAAAATATTTGGCCTAAGGTGAGGTTATTTACTTGGATTTTATTGCATTGTAGGGTGCTTACTGGTGAGCAACTTATGAAGTGTGGTTTTCATGTCCCTTTTATATGTGAAATGTTTGAAGAAAGTGTAGAAACTCTCAACCATATTTTTATTGAGTGTACTTTAGCCTCTGAGCTATGGAGGAGAATTGCCACTTTACTTGGATTACATTGGTCCAATATTTTTACTTTTGATCATTTTTGGAGGGATTGGCCTAATCAAGAGGGTGTTGATCATTTTATTAGGCAATTAGTTTGGATGGGTTCTACCATTCTTCTTTGGAATATCTGGAATGAAAGGAACAATTGAATTTTTAATCAAGATAGGAAGGATATTCACTATATTTGGCAAAAGACCATAGCCAAATTAGTTGAATCGATCCATCAAATCCTTAATCACCCCCAAAACTCTCACCAAATATGGGATCAAGTGATGCAAATATTAAAGATTAAGTCTTCTAAGGGCAACCAACTTAAAGGAAATATGAGTATTTGTAAGATGGATAGGACAAGAAATTGGCAACCTCCTCCTAAGGATTTTGGAAAATTCAATACCGATGGAGCCTCTAGAGGGAACCCTGGAAAAGCCAGTGTGGGGGAATTGGTAGACTTTCAGATGGCTCCTTGGTTTTTACTTTTGCTGAGAATTTGGGTATTCTTTCCAATAACCTTGCTGAGGGGTATTGTATCCTCAAAGGCTTTCAAGAGGCTACTAAGGTTGGATGGGAAAAGGTGTTAGTTGAGTCTGACTCTCAACTTATGATTAATCTTTTGAAGACTCCTAAGAATCATAAGGTTGATTGGAGAATAAAAAGAATTATTGAGAAGATTCAATTAATCCATATGAGATTTTTGAAAGTTGATTACAATCATGTGGTTAGAGATCAAAACAAGAGTGCTTATGCTTTAGCTAATTGGGCTTTTGACAAAGGTGATCTTACTTGTTATGGCCACCCTCATAGATGGTGGGCTTCACAAATAAGGGAAGCTATTATTTCTATCATTTATTTGGATGGCTCCAGTTTTGAAGGTACCTAGTTTCTTTTTTTTTTTTTTTTTTTGCTTCTCTTTTATTTGATTAGGTTATTTTAGTTCCCTAGCTCATTATTTTATTTCTTTTGTTTCCTCTATTGATTCTTGCCTTAATAGTCTTCTGGTCTAGAAAGGTCATTGTTATGTTCAATTTTTTTTTCTTTTTTTTTTGTTTAGTTTTTTAAGGTGTGTGTTCTTTTGTTTTGTTTGTTTTTGTGTTTTTTGTCTTGTTTTTTTGTTGTTCTTGTGTTTTTGTTGTTTTATGTTTTTTTTACGTTTTTCATTTTTGTTCTTGTGTTTTTGTTGTTATTGTTCTTGTGTTTTTGTTTATTTGTGTCAATTCATGTTTTTATATGTAAGTGTTTTCTATGTTTTTCGTTTTTGTTTATTGTGTTTTGTTGGTTGTTTTTTATTTTTATTTTTATTTATTTTATTTTTTATTTTTTAGGGTTTGGTTGTGTTTATTTTTTAGGTTTTTTCTTTTGTTATGTCTTTGTAGTGTTTTGTTGTTTTTGTTATGTTTGTGTTTTGTTATGTTGTTATTGTGTTTTTTTATGTGGTCCGTGTTGTGGTTTTTTATCCTATTGTGTGTGTGTTTGGTTGTGCTTTTGTTTTTGACACACTCAAGGAGCAAGTTTTTTATTTTATTTTATTATTTTTAGTGTTATTTATTTATTTTTATTTTTTAAATGGTTTTGTGTGTTTGTTTGCTTCTTGAGCATGTCAAATGTGGTAGGCCAGGTCCGAGTCCTAGGTATTTTTGGTGGAATGGATACCCCTACTTCCTTGGGTCTTACCCAAAAGTGGCATCCCTTCTGGGATGTTTTCCACAAATAAAAAAATGATGTTTATGGTTGCTCCTACGTCAACCAATACTTTTGGTAATTTAGTTGTACCAATGGAAACTACAATATCCAGGTTTTTAGGATATACTTAGGTGGAATAAGCTTCCCTGATAAGAGATCAGTGAATTTTCTATCCACTTGTATCATATTTGGGTAATATTTTCATCTTTTCCCAGGCTTCTTGATACACATCTCTTGGATAACCTTGTTAAAGACCATACATCCTTAGTTTCTTGGACTAACGGTATTGTTATATATAAGTATTTTAGTTCTATCAATAAATTATATTCCTTTGAGCACTCTTCTTTAGGTTCTAATAATTTAGGATATGGTGCCTTATAGGATCCTAAAGGCATACTTTTTAGAATATGTTCTTCATCTTATTTCTTTAATGACTTGGGACTTAGTAAAGTTATTTGCATTTCTTCATTTAATTTTACTATTACAAGATATTTTGGATCAAGCAATACTTTTCTTGAGCGAAGCTAAACATTGCAATAGCTGATAACACTAAGGTTAACTATGTCATTGTGTTTATTATTGTAGATATGGGATGCATGTTTATTATTATTTGGATTAGCTATAGGTTGAGCCATAAGTGGAGGCTAGTTTGGTGGTTGTGGTGGTATTCTATTGGTTGGGGAGCACCAGGACGTCCTGGTAGTAATGCTTTTTGTTAATTTTAGAATTGTCATTATCCCTTGTAATATTGATTAGGTTTGGAGGTCCCGACCATTGTTGGTTCTAGATTGTCACATAATTGATTAGGCATTGATTGCATGCATGGTTGGTCGAACCATCTTGGTTTAGTCCATTTAGTATATGGGTACTAGGGGTATTAGCCCCATTGTTGTTGTGGTGGGATCATATTCCATGGACCATTCCATATATTTTGTACCTACGATGCTCTTTGCCTATAGGATAAATTATTTTTTTGCCCTACATAATTCAATTTTTTTTTAGTAGAATTATTCCTTCCAAAGGGGGATTTGATTTTAGGCAAGAGGTCACACCTATATATAGAGTGAAATTTTTCACAAATGCTACATATGCTAGTCTTGTTGAAAGGACATTCCTATAAGGTGTGTTTCTACCTACAAATTGGAAAATATATGGTGAGTGGTTTAGTGGCCTTAATTTTAGCCTATAATTCATTCAATGTTGCATTTAAGTGTGGGGAATTTTAATTTTGAAATTAGAAAATTCTTCTCTTAATTGGATTTTATCATTTGCACTTATTCCTACTCAATGCTTATAACTTCTTCCTCGTGTACAAGAATAATTCCTACACAGTCCCAAAATATCAAGGTATAATTTATTCACATTGTCTTTCCCCATGAGGTTTAAGACATCCCTTGATTCATCTTGTAATCCTCATAAAAATATTACTTTTATGAGTTCTTAGTCCATCCCTTCCCCGCATATTCTTTGGATGAAGATGAATCTATCTAAATAGTCTTCAAGAGTTTCATCCTCATTTTATTTCATCCTAAATAGTTCTTTTAGTCCTTAACATGATAATATTCCTAGTATTTTTCTAGGAAGGCCCTTTCCATATCATGCTATGAATGGATTCTAGAGCCAACCTCATAAACCATCACATAATTGAGTCTTTTAGTGTGGAGGGAAATAGTTTAAGTTTTTATTAATGGTTCCATAATTGCAAGTTTAGCATATGATCTTAAATTCAAATAAAAACTTATCCTAGTATTTTGATGTAATCCACGTCAAGATGGTCAAAACTAATGGAGAGATATTTTTATATGTGTTTGTGTGTAATTGAATAGGATATGTAAATATCCTAGTGGTGTTACTACCCACTGTAGGATGGTACTCCTTGCTATGTCCATCCCCATCCTCTTGTCTCTCTTCCATCATATTTTCTCAATAAAAGTTGTAAATTCTATGAAACACTTTATGTGATTGAATAATCTAGTGTGGGAGGTGGTGAGCTTCCTACGCTTCCTTTCCCTTCACTTATATGGGATAAATCTCCTAATATTACAAAACCATTCAATATAACCTCTATACGTGATTGTTGCATACATGTGACTTATTGAGGGTTCTTTTTAACAATCTATGCATCTTATCCCTAGGATTGTTCATACATCCTAACTTATCAAACAATTTTTTTCTAACACCTCTACCTTTCCTTCTCAACACCATTAGTTTCTACTTATTTTTAACTAATTAATCCCTTATTGGCATAAGGTACAAGTAAGGGTATTAGATATCTAGGTTAAAGGAATCAACCATGACATGTCCTAATGAACACATATGTCAAGAATGGCCAATTATGGAGATATACTTCAAACTCTATGACTAATTAGTTTTCTAATCAAGTAAAAAGGTTGTAATGTTGGATATTCAGTAGGTTCTTAGAATGATCATGAAAACACTGTGCTCACTAGAAATGGCACCAAAAAGTGATGGATTTTATATACCTCACCTTGACTCATTATCAAATCCAAGGTGGTGTTCGAAGGTTGTATGTGCTAGGAATGGTGTATTTGATGTTAAGTCTAGATATTCTAATCTAAAACATTGAAAAGACAAGTAACACACTCTGGAAAAAAGATAAATGACTATGCTAAGAAATATCAAATGCTAGAAAAAAAAGTGTGTATATTAGAAAGAAAGAAATTGTAGTATTAAAAGTTGAATATAAAATAATACTATCTTTAACAATACTCTATAAAAGTAATAACGTTTTTCCTTATTCAAGTTAATTTATTATCTATTCCTTCCAAGAGATGAATTTAAATAATTATTTAAATTATTATAAAATGCAGAATATAAGAGCAATATAATTTATACTACAACTACAATAAACATAAAATACATGTAAAATAAGTACTTTCCACCTTGTCTAGAGTGGGACCTCACTCTATAGCAATATGAAAAGGAAAAATCTAACTCAGCTCACACCAATGAAATATTCTAGCAACTACAAATCAAAACTTTATTGTAGTCCTAATTTTTTGATTAGGAGATCAATTAAAAGTTATCTATAGGAAGTGTGGAAGGAGCTCTAGATAAAATCCTCACTTCGAGGCAATCAACACTTGTTGGAACAGAATATGGAGGATAAATATAGTAAGGTTGGTGTTTTCAAATTTTGGGTAAAATTCAAGAAATTTGGGTGAATATGGATAGATCCATGATGTGTGTCTTAGAAAGAGTTTTCCACCACTTTTTGAATCACTCAAAATGGACAACTGAGGCTAAAGTTATGGTCAAATTACTAAAGCACAAAGTCCCAGAATGTATGGGATGACGTGTTTGGAACTGAGTGGGTTTTAAATACTGTAACTTCCATCATTCAATGAGTGGTTAGCATCCATTAAATAAAATTATTTGGTATTAAATAATCAACACTCATTTAATAAAATGGGTTGGTATTAAATAACCAACATTCATTTAATAAAATGGGTTGGTATTAAATAACCAACACCCATTTAATTAAATGGGTTGGTTTTAAATAACCAAAACCCATTTAATAAAATTAGTGGATTTAATTACCAACACTTTTTAATAAAAGGAGGCTCTAAGCATTTAATAAAAACAACTTTCTTTCACACAAAACTTGGTGGTAAATTGTTGCTCAATACCTGGTGGCAGTTTTGCACAACACTTGGTGGCAGTTTTGTGCAATATTTGGTGGTAGTTTTGCACAATACTTGGTGGCAGTTTTGCACAACATTTGGTGGTAAATTATTGTAAAATAATTAGTGGAAGTTTTGCATAACACTTGGTGGTAAATTGTTGCACAATAATTAGTGGCAGTTTTGCACAACACTTGGTGGTAGTTTTGCACAACACTTGGTGGTAGTTTTGCACAACACTTGGTGGTAAATTATTGCACAAAACTTGGTGGCAGATTTTTGCATAGCACATTATGAGAGAATTTTAGACAACACATTGTGAGGGCCTTATTGCTAGATCTATAGTGGGAGAACTGGGAGGTAGAGAAGGAAGTGACAATGGCATATATTGGGGAGAACAAGCTGAAGAAAGTAGCCCTATACAACCCAGATATTGGGAGAAGAAGGATCAAATCTATAAAAATGGTAGATCAATTAGAACCTAACTCTCCAAAAATGTCCAACAAGGAGTTCTAGAGAACATTTTTTGAAATGGAAAACACTCCCAAAGCTTGATGGAGATGGTGCTTTCTCAAGAAGAAAGGAAATCAAAAAAGAAAAAGAAGAAATTAGATTCGAAATCTAAGATTGAATATAGTGCTTACAATGGTGAGAAAATGGAGGTTGAAGGATCCCACTCCAATATCCTTAGAATATCTCATCACAACCCTTGATTGCATATCCATTCAAAATGGAGGTCAAAATTGATATTCTAGCCTATGAAGGGGAGTTAGATCCTAAAACATTATATGTGTGGCCAAATAAATTGGAGGTTTACTTCAATACTAAGTCTTATACCGAGGTACAATAGATCAACTTTGCTATATTGAAATTGGATGGCCATGCTCTCACATGGTGGGAGGCATACTCAGTTGGATTGGCAAGAAATCAATAGCTAGTTGTGGAAACATGGGCAAAATTTGTGAAGGTTATAAGAGCTCACTTTTATCCTATTGGTTATTAAGAGAATATGGATAAGAGATGGTTATTTATAAGATAGAGGTAGGGCCAAAGATTCCAATAATACACCATAAAATCAGAAAAAAAAGCTTTGTTAATGAGTGTTAATCTTCACGATCCTCAAATATTTAAGAAATATAAGTGTGGTTTATCTTATCAAATCAAGATAGAAATGAAATTATTTGATGCAAAGGACATTGATGAGGTATGCATTAAAGTCACATACTTGGAAATGAGGGTCAAAAAGTCAATAAAAAATATTAAAGCATTAACTTCATCTAAACCCTCTAAGCCTGTAGAGAAAACCAAGAGTTCCAGCAATAAAGGCAAGAAGAAATCAGGGGCTACAACCACCAAATCATAAAAGGGTGAAAAATATTGCAAGGAGTGTAATGTTGACACTCATTCAAGTGAGTATTGTTGGAAGCTACACCCTGAAAAGAGACCAAAATGGTGGAACAAGAGAAAAAAAATATTCTAATTTAGCTAAAAAAGTTGAGTAGGAGGAATAAGGATGTTTTGAGGAAGAGGATGAAGGAAAGGTAGTGTGTGCTACCAAAATTAAGCCTTTAAGGCAGGATAAGACCTCTAAGGAGGAACAAGCTTCAGAGGCCAAGAAAGAAAAATTACTTTGGATCTACATACAAGTGCAAAGGATGAAAGTTACAATATTGTTTGGCAACGGATCCCAATGGAATTAAATTTATGAGGATCTAGTGAAGTATTTGGGATTCATGATTGTGGATCATCCACAACCATATCCTTTGGGATGGGTGTTTAAGGACGTGGAACTATAGGTAACCAAACAATATATTTTATAATTTTCTATCAAAAATAAATTCCATGATGTAATTACTTGTGATGTAGTACCTCTTGATATTTGCCAAGTAATTTTTGATAGTCCATATTTATGGGAAAGAGATACTTTGTTTAAGTGAAGGTGCAATATTTGGGATTTGTAAAAATGTGGAATCACATATGTGATTAATACCAGTAGGTTGGAAAATAAATTTAAGCTTGTGATAGTGCAACAGACCAAGAATTTGGTAAATGTAAGTAAGATATTCATGTTATTTATCATAAGAGACGCAAATAGTAATGTACAATTTAGTAAGAAGGTGGAAGCAACCAACTGTACTCCTAAAAAAATAAGGAATTTAAGCCTTTTTCTTTCAAAGAGTACAAGGGGCAGTATGAAGAAGATGTTGAACTTGGGAAGAAGTACAAGGAGTTGAAAAATGGAGTGCAGGGCAAATCTAATGAGGTTTTTCATTTATAAAATGACTTGTTGTTCAAAGAGGGAAAACTCTATGTGTCAAAGGGAGAAAAACGCTTACATATGATAAGGTAAGCTCACACATTACTAGTTGCTGGTCATTTAGTGTGTATAAAATAGTAGCTAACCTCCAATGATATGTCTATTGGCCCAATATGCAAAATTTTGTATCTAATTTTATCAATGTACGTGAAAATTATAGATCAAGCAAACCCAACAACTGCAAAGGTAAAATTCTAAGCAAGGTAAAATGGATCTCCAAGAAACAAGCAAAGAAACAATATTTCCATCTAAATAAAGATGATTTTGAGGGATAAAAATTCTCAATGGGGGAGGTATTGATCAAGAGTTCAATTAAAAGTCATCTAAGGGAATTTTAGAAGGAGCTCCAAATAAAATCCTCACTTTGGAGCAATCAACACTTGCTAAAACATAATATGGAGGAAAAATACAATAAGGTTGGTATTTTCAACATTTAGGTAAAATTCAATAAATTTGGGTGAATATGGATAGCTCCATGATGTGTGTCTTGGAAAAAAATTTTCACTACTTTTTGATTTTCTCAAAATGGATAATCGAAGCCAAAGTTATGGTCAAATTACTGAAGCACGAAGTCCTAGAATGTATGGGATGACGTGTTCGAAATTGAGTGGGTTTTAAATATTGTAACTTCCATCATTCAATGAGTGGTTAACACCCATTTAATAAAATGGGTTGGTATTAAATAACCAACACTCATTTAATAAAATGGGTTGGTATTAAATAACCAACACTCATTTAATAAAATGAGTTGGTATTAAATAACCAACACCCATTTAATAAAATGGGTTGGTTTTAAATAACCAACACCCATTTAATAAAATGGGTGGATTTAATTATCAACACCTATTTAAGAAAATGAGGTTCTAAGCATTTAAGAAAAATGTCTTTCTTTCGCACAATACTTGGTGGTAAATTGTTGCCTAACACTTGGTGGAAGTTTTACACAACACTTGGTGGTAAATTGTTGCACAACAGTTGGTGGCAATTTTGCACAACACTTGGTGGCAGTTTTGCACAACATTTGGTGGTAAAGTGTTGCACAAAACTTGGTGGCAAATTTTTGCATAGCACATTGTGAGAGAATTTTAGACAACACATTGTGAGGTCCTGATTGCTAGATTTACAGTGGTAGAACTTGAAGGCATAGAAGGAAGTGACAATGGTAGAGATTGGGGAGAACAAGTTGAAGAAAATAGCCAGATGATGACCAGTAAGGATCTGTAATAGCGTTGAATCCTAATAACAATCTGTCCAATTTATTTGGGTCATGGTTTTCCCATTTTGGGTTCAATGTAAAAAATTCTTGTGTTCTCTTGAAATTTATAATGGTGTGTGTGTGATTTATTTTCTATAATATCTACATTTAAATATTTGATAAGTAGATCAAATATCTAAGTATAAATTCTAAGCAAAAAATATATTTAACGAATATATGCTACATTATTAAGAACAATCCATGATCTTTTTGAGGAAAGAGTCAAGTTTTGTCTCTTTATGGATCATTAGTAGCAGATTCTCTTTACAAAATATAATTAATAATCATAATCATAATAGTATCATATTGACAGGTAACCTAGTACATAAGACTACATCTCTACTTATAAGTGAGGAGGACATGACCCTCCTCTTACCTTTGTTACCAGGCTATTACAATATCAATACTCTTGATAGACTCTTCAACAAGTATGAACAAAATAAGGTATAACAAATTTCCATTCAGCATACCCATCTTCATTGAATCTCAACTACTATGATTATAGGGCTAAAAATAGGAGATTACAATTACAATACAATTTCACCATGATTATACATGAAAAATGGATTTGTATTTATCCAAATATAGTTGCCAATTATGTTGATTCAATAGGCAATTGACCGTATATTGACATCATCATCAAGCGGATAGTAAAACCATAAATTGCTGGTTGAAATGGTAAGGATATGAACTATAGGTTATTCGTTGTGATTGGTATTTATGTGGTACCTATTACAATATTCATTTCCAATGCTAGAAGGAAAATTTTCTCCAGTGTCATATTCCATGCTATCCTTGGTGCTCCATCCATTAAGTTCCAAACCTAATAACTCTATTTTATTTTTGAAAGCTTGACATTAATCAACAAAATATCCCTTTTATTTCTCTTTAACACAATATCATACTTCCTATATTCATACTACATTAATCATAATTATCATATTTAATCAAGCACCAATGAAGATTATAAACAAAATCATGGTCAAATAGTGTAATAAGAAGACAAAAATGTTGT
Organism: Wollemia nobilis; assembly: GCA_028583015.1. Taxonomy (NCBI): domain Eukaryota; kingdom Viridiplantae; phylum Streptophyta; class Pinopsida; order Araucariales; family Araucariaceae; genus Wollemia; species Wollemia nobilis. Next base: position 763,129 of record JAQPPZ010000400.1, on the reverse strand, counting down.
ACAAAATGAGGTATTTTTGAGCCTCATCATAGGGGACTAGTGGGTGCAATGTGATTATTTGGATGGTTGGAGATAGAAAGGATATATTGGGGTGGTCCCTAGAATGACAATGACTATTAGGGGTGGTGTTCCCCTTGGAGAACCATATGTTAAACTAGTGGGAATGAAATATGTGTAGCAAAAGAATGGGAAGGGAGAGAAGTGAAATGATATAGAGAGGAGGAGTATTGGATGGTGTGAGGGAGGTGGAAATGGATAGTAGCCACTTGAATAGCCAATCTCAACTATGGAGGGGAGCCTCCTTGAGATATTTTCCCCCTCCTTGAGCCAAGTTGTCTACTATTTCTACATCTTCAAACATTAACCTATAGCTTAAAAATCCTTTTGCTCTTAGTGATCATCTATCTAACCACTAAACTCACTAGTAATAGGGTCATTGGTCTAGCAAAAATGATGATCTCCAACATTATTCTCTTATTGGGTTTAAATCTTAAAGGCATCAAGATGTTTGCTTCCACTTCACTAGTCACTTTGGACCTATTTAGACTCTTGAGGTGCCTTCTATCATAGACAATAGAGAATTTAGCATCAAACAAGTAATCTCTAGTAGATTTAGTGATCGTATCCATATCATACCTCATCCTCTACCATACACGATATTTTTAATCTATGTATTTAATTTTATTAAGTGCTCCAAACCTATGATGATTTAGCTTGATATTGAGGTCAAATACATCTTTCACCTTCATGTAGATGTGCCACTTTAGTGGGTTGGCATAGCAACTCTAAATTTTTCTTGCTATCCATGATCACTTCATAGCATGAAAAGGGTCATTTCTTCATCTAGATTGACCTATTGCTATGCATTGTACGTATTATCATGGGTGAAGAAGGTATCTAGCTTCTTCTCATAGTGTCTACTTGAAGGATCCCTTTGTGTCATAGGATCAATGATCTTTTAGTTTTTCCAGGTCCATCTCTCTTAACTATACCTCAACTAGTAAGTGGAATCCATGTAGCTTTGAGGTAATGTTCATTATTGGCTACTTGAGTGGGTAGAAGGTGGTATTCTTCTACCCTTTGAAGTACTTCAAGTCCACATAGTTGAGTTGTCACACATATTAAAAATTGAACATGTGCTTGTCCATGCATGCAAGAAATTCAAAGGGCATGGTTAAAAAGCCATAGAAGCAGATGAATGATTTGGTCATCCCCAAACAAAAAATATTCATTTGATCATTTCTTGTCAATCAATAGTTTTCATGCCTCATATGATAATCTAGGTGTCCTAAAGTTTTTCAAAATGACCTTGTACACATCATTATATAAATGGTAGGAGGTCATTGTGACTTCTCGAATGTTCATATACTCTATAATTGATAGAGATTATCAACTAGTTCCTACCTTGTCTAGCTAGAGGGTGGGAAGCTGGTTTTTCTTCTAGTATAATATTAGCCAAACCAAGTAGATGTAGTTGAACTTCCTCTCCTCCTTGATATCCTTTAGTTTACTATCCATCTTATCAAACATTTATTGACAATCATTTATTTGAGAGTGCCTTAAATAGGTCTATATGGCATGTAGAAGTGCTATGTGCTCTTTGTAGATATTTGATCACTCATTTCCCCTAGGGCTATGGATGTCCCTAATAAAACAATATAAACATCCTTTTTGTATTAGCTCAACTCTAGTGATATATCAAATTTGGATGGTAATTCTGGGTTCTTTAGCCAGGGGATTATAAAGTACTACTAATAAGTGTTGGATTGTCTATAATAAGAAAAACATTGTACCCTTGGGATGTTAGAGACCTACATAGTCAAGTCATTGATGATTTTCAACATACTCATGACTTCCTATCTTATGTAAAAGGCAATTTTAGTCTATTGTGAGAGCCCAAAACTCTAAACTTGGGGTAATTAATTTATTTTGAACCCTAACATCCATATTCTATTGATTGAAGCAACTTGGAAGTGCAATTTTATGTCTTATATCTCCTTTGTGAAGGAGAAAACAAAAGCAAATATTTGGTTTTGTTGCAAAAAAAATGACCTTTGTCCTTGCCCAATTTTGAAGTGTTTTGGTTTTGCAATAGAGGTTTGAGTTTCTATGTCTTTTTATCTCCAAAAAAAATGTTTGAAGAAAACTATAGAACTTTGAGGATGTATTGCAAAAAAAATGTTGAAGAAATCCTTTGTTTTGCAAAAAAAAAATTGATCTCTTTGTCTCTTTATCTCCAAGTTTGGAAGAAAACTAAAGAAATTATATGGCTTGATTTTGCAAAATATTGTTTGGAGATAGCAAATTTCTAAGGTTTAATACTAAAAAAAATTAATGATCAAAAATTTATATAATAAAGATTTTGAGGGGAAAAAAAAATTAAGAATATGTTCAAAATGATTTTAATATCCTCAAAATATACTGAATTATATAAAAAATATCAATTTTTTTTTTAAAGTAATGATTTAACCTTAAAAAAAAAAATTGTACCTTTTATGTTTTGAAATCCTTTGTCGCATGCAGCAAAAAATGTCCTCGACGGGATTCGAGCGCTAGACCTAGCGCTGTCAAGGCGAAAGCCTTGATCACTGCACTGCTGGGGCGGCTTTGAAAGTCATCCCGCAGTCGTGGCTATTAAAGAAAGGTAAGCGATCGTATTGCCTTTTCGTGGGTATTATCCCACATGCATCCCGAAAGGGATGCGAGGGTGTTTAAAACCCTCAACGCTCGTGAAAGAGCTTGATTGCCTGCGGGCAATCACAGACCAATCCTGCGTTGCCCCCTCTGCCACTTGTCACTCGAAAAACCAATGCCTTCTTGCCACGTGGCAGCTTGATGCCCAGACAAAAATTTTCTTTGCCACCGTGTCACCCAACTGGCCCTGCCCCTTCTGTGTCCATCGCCACATGTCACCACACGGTTGGCTCTTCCTTTAAACATCAAAAGTTTGCCTTCAACACGTATCACCTTGATGAGTGTGCCACATGTCGTGCTTAGTAGGTCTAGGGTCCAGCGTCAGAGGTCTAGGTGGTCATGACGTGGCACTTTGCCACATGTCCAGGTCTGGTTTGTCGTTCTCCTATTGAGGTCGATATGTGGTGGTGTCGTCGATCTCAATCGGCCTACCTAGAGGGTGCTCCTGCCCTCCTGACTCATCTAGTGGACCGCAGCCACGTGGGATCGTGAGGGCACTCCTGCCCTCCACGCGATCCCGTTGGCTAGGTTGCGGGGGCTCGATCCCGATTGGCCACTATTGGCCTCAGGATCGCGATCGTGATTAGTCATTGACCGACCGACCAAAGGTTTGGCTCTGATGCCAATGAAGCAACTTGGAAGTGCAATTATGAAATAATCAAAAATCATTCATTAACAACATTAGCATTGAAGCTAATGTTAAATAACATACAAAATAGTAAAACCAACTATTCTCCCTGATCCACGCTAACAAACGTGCCATAGGAGGTATAGAGTTTGGTTTAGAATTGATAACCTAGGATATTTAGGAATTAACCTAGTTTACCATTAGATATTTGAAAAAGTAAATATCTACATGGTAATTAGTAAAAAGTAAATGTAATAACCTAATATAATACAATATACTACCTATTTTACCTAGTGAAGTAAAATGGTAAATATCCCAAAGAATAGAATATTACTCTAACACTCATGTTGCAAGAGTTAGTTTGAGTCCATAAGTTAAATCTTTGGAGGGTCTCTTTTTTTACTTTCCTTATTGAATGAGCTCCTTCACCATCTACTATAGGTTGTCATAATATCCCTCGTATTTATTTGGAGGGGGAAATCCATGACTCCTTCTCTTTCCTCTCTATTTCTTCTATAATTACCTTTTTGATGGTCTAGATTCCCTTAATGTAATGAAAATAGACAAAAGTGGAACAGTTACAAATGGTGTAGCAACAATGGAAAGTGGTGAGGCTGGCTATGCTTCAAGTAATGAGGGGCCCTTAATGTAATGAAAATAGACAAAAGTGGAACAATAATAAATGGTGTAGCAACACTAGAAAGCTTCAAGTAATGAAGGGCTAGTGAAAACGGTATCCATGATAAGAAAAGAATAAAAAAATAAATAAAACAACAAAAATTTAGAAAAAAGAGAAAAATTAATTTATTTTGGAGGATGAGCTATTCACCTTTAAAAATAATAAACAATTCATTTACTATAAGTACTAAAAAAAAATTAAAAAAAAACTAAAAAACAAAACCCTTGTCAAACACAAATCCACTAACTATATACATTAAAAATTTAACCCTTAAAAAATAATTGATCCTCTCAATTTCGAGCAATCAATCTTCAGTCCCTACTTTGCAAGCAATCCACGCAAAGGTGGATCCATATGAAGGCAAAACTGACGTGCATTGAAAATGATATTTATTTATTTCTAGCTCGCACACACAGTAAACTTCTCGCGCACTTTCGTTCAAAAAGACAAAAGTGATCTTCGGCCGGCCAAGAGCTTACTCTTATTTTGTCTTTATAAAGATCAAAATATCTTTCTTTATTAATACATCATTATCTTCTGCCGGCCAAGGGCTTACACTTATTTTGCCTCTGTCTTCCTTATAAAGAAGAATAGTGATCTTCGGCCGGCCAAGAGCTTACCCTTATTTTGTCTTTATAAACTTTAAAATATATTTATTTATTTATACATCATTATCTTCTGCCGGCCAAGAGCTTACCCTTATTTTCTATGTCTTCTTTATAAAGACATATAAAATGAGATATGCTTATTTGACTCATTTTATTAGATTCCTAAAATGTAAGGAATTTTTTAATTTGAGGATGCATTCACGATGAAAACAAATATAAATAATTAAGTTATTTTTGAAGATGGTCTTAAAAAAGATTATTGAATATATTTGGTTTTTAATTATTAGAGTTGATAGACTAACAAATTTGTTATAGAGATCAATCCAAACAGAGGTATTTGAGGTAAATTGTCTTTATTTTTTTATTAGAATAATATTTTTTTTAAATAGAAATGAAAATAATATAAAGGTTATCTCTTGTATTTTGGAGTTTTAAAAAGAATATAAAAAAATGAGAATTAAAAATATTTATTATAATTTAGGTTTGTGAAGTATAAGAGATGTTATATATTAATTAAAAAATGAGTACATATTTATAGCAAAAGGAGTGTTAGGGTTTGTAAAGAGAAAAATCCTAATCCTAACCTTAATTATGAAAGTGCATAGCTGAAGTGTATATTAAAATATTCTAACATCCCTTTAATGTGCATTTTCCTAAATACAAAAATAAGTCAATATCCCAAAGGATCTAATAAACCTAACAAAAACAATGATGAGTTTCATGATGGTGTCATGATATATGATGCCCCTCAGGGTGAAACTCATCTAAAAGGTGTTGGTATTTGCCAAAAATGCATTATTATATAATAATTTTGAGCCATTTGGGAGTGTTAGATACTACCGAAAATGCACTCCAAATTATAAAAATGATGAGTTATAGTCTAGAATCCCAAATTGGAGGATAGAAAAAAAGAAGTTAGGGAAATCTAAAGTGTCAATTAAAATTTGTAGTTTTTAGATGGTGATGGGATCCAAAGTGTCGATGTCTCTGTAGTCTTTGGATAGAGTCTAAGGTGTCGAGATTCTATAGTCCCTAGAATAAGTTGTTGAGTTTGAATGTCTAAGTTTTGTAGTCTCTGATCAAAGAAGTGAAAGCTAGTTTACATGGTTCGACTCATGATGATGTTGCTAGTTTATGTTATTTGGCTTACAATGCGGTGTTGGTTTACGTGGTTCGACTCATAATGTTGGTGCTAGTTTACATGGTTCAAAAGAGACTTTTACAAATGTGGAATATTGTGGTTCCATTGAATTGTGCTCGAAATATGCTTTTTCAACAAGTTTACACAAGGCTATACTCAAGAAGCATTAATATTTACCTCAATTTACGAGAAATAGTGCCTCATCAAACAAAATTAAGAAGAGATGTAATTTGAAATAATTTAATGTTTTAAAAAACATTATTTGGCATAAGTATTTCCCCCTTTTAAATTTAAATGGTCCACCCATGTGCAAGGTAGGATATCATGCATGGTCCCCTTACTCTTTACCTTTGCTTTTACAATTGAAAACATAATTAATAAATGCTATGTAGCTCTTCCCACACTCCATGTGGGATAATGGTTTGTAAAAAGCAAGTGCAAGCCATCTTGTCGACCATAAATTCATTGTCGACCACCAAGATATGAGACATGTACCCATGTGTTGCTCACGAGTTATGCTCGATCTCTAATCTCCTATGGTTGTACACTGCTTCGATCAGGAGATAGTTTGGACAAGAGTCATTTGATTTACTATTATTGTGTGTGGATTCAATGGACCTAAATATTTGAATCAAGTTTGGTAGAGGTTGTAGGCCTAAATGCTTTTGGAAAAGTTGTGGCTATGAATCGATTTTGATTTTCAAATGCTTGAAAGTAGGGACTTTTGACAATGGAGAATACCAAGCCTTTTTCTTGTGTAGAGATTTTGTGGTGTTAGTAGGATGTGGGGAGTCCACATAATAGAACTATTAAGGAAGACTCTTGCAGTGGAGGCTTAGGTATATAAAATTAAACTTTGGCCTACACAGATCCAAAACAAACTCATTTTTTCTTCAAAATAGATTTAAAATCCTAGCATTATTTTGTAGTTAAATGGATTTATGTAGTAGCCTATGGGAAACTAACAACCAAGGAGAGGGATTTTGCTAGATTGCTATTTTGGAGGTAGGTACTCTATTTTCATTCCATGAAACTATAGGTGAGCATGAGAGCTACACTAAAAATCTTCCCCGGGCCCGATATGCGTGTAGTTATCTAAGTATGATCCAAGGGTATGTCCATGCCATAACTTAAAACATGTGCTAAAATCAATCATGGAGGCACTCATATACCATGCACAATGTGACTATATCAAGCCAATCTTGGACTTACACTGCTCACTTTTGTTAGTAGAATGGTTGTCTCCAAACTTAGGAAGAACTAATGTATTAAACTAGGCCCAAATTATAAGATATATGCTTCACACATCACACCAAATCTATTACAGTAGTAGTAGGGGACCTCAATATTAGTGCCACCAAGCATCAAAGCTTGCCTTCGGGGGCATGAGGATGTAGACAAGAGCCACATGGTGGCAGGAACATCAACAAGAAGGTTAGAGAGCACATGGTTGGACGACCTCTATGGGCCTATTAGGGACCTCTGTGGGCCTCTTAGGGGCTTTTGTGGGCCTATTGGGGGTCTCTGTGGGCCTACTAGGGACCTCTATGGGTTTATTAGGGACCTTTTGGGGGTCTTTATGGGATTTTTGGGGCCTCTATGGGACTATTGGGGACCTATTAGGGGCCCAAATACAAGATGAAATACCACCAAACTATCCATGCAAAACTACAATATGGACACATGCATACAAATTTTACATCCTTAAGGAGGAAAAATTGGTGCGATGCACTATTGTACAAGATTGAGGTCATAAATCAGGGTTGTTCATAGATCTACATGAAGTCCACCAAGGAGGATATAGATTTGTGTTGTTCAAAGATGGGTTTCAAACCTCAATGGAATGCCAAAGAGAATTTTCTCCATGGCAATTCAAAATGGAACAGAGTCACTTGGTAGCTCATGGAGCACGATAATAGAATTTGACATGAATGCATTGTAAAAGTTTTCAAATAAACCAATAAAGGTGATGATGTGGCACAAACAATAATGTTAAACAAAGCTATTGATAGGCTCTAGGTCTAAAAATAAAGCTAGTATTTGAAGGGAGAATTGTGTGGGAAAATGGTGGAGGTATTGCTTTGGGAACTGCTAGATCTAGGGATTAATAAAAAAAACCATTCTATAATGTAGGAAACCATAATTTTGCCATTAAAAATATGAAATATTGTATTTAATGGATACCACATACAATAAATCCCCTTTTAAAAAAATGGTAGGTCAGATTTGTAGGTTGTGTGGTAGAATGATGTAGATCTAGCACAAGAAATGGCTACATAGAGGTTATTATGGAGGGAATCTCTCCAACCGAATGCAAGAATCCTTTCTAATAAATAAGATCAGCTTAAAGCCATGATTTTATAGCATACTTGGTAGATTTTCATCAAAAAAAAATAGGGAGGGGCTCCACTACAAAAATGAGGGAGGGGAGAATTGCTAAAGAGGCAATTCCCCCATTAAGGGTTTAGGCAGGGAAAGAGAGCATCCAGGATTTGATAAAAAATGTTGGAAATATAAGAGATGTTATATATTGATTGAAGGATCAATACATATATAGCAAAAGGAGTGTTAGGTTTGTAAAGAGGAAAACCCTAACCCTAATCATGAAATTGCATAGGAAAAGTGCACATTAAAATATTCTAACAATACTCTAATAAAATAGTACAAAGGTTATCCCTTGTATTTTAGAGTTTAAAAAAAAACATAATAAAAAAATGAGAATTATAAATATCCATTATTGTTTAGTTTTTAAAGGTAACTTAAGAATACATTATTACATAGGAACATCCTCACACTTTAATTTTTTTAAGGTAACACTTAAATAACTCCCTCTCTATTACTTAGAATGACAAGCCAATCTTGTTGTTCACTCATATTTAGCTTTAAATTTTTGTGCATGCAATTTGAGTTCCTCTTATAGAACACCTCCTTTATTGATTTTGACAAGTAAATGTTGTCCTTTATTACTATCACTTTACTTACTGATTAAAATGTTGTTCATATGTATGTTGAAATCATTTCAACCCTCACATAATTTATTGATTTTGTATTTTTGATGATGTTTTTGGGAAAGATAAATTGAGTTGCTTATAATGAAAATTTTAAGTTTAAATGTGAAAAATAGAGACTATTAATATCTGTACACATTTAGTATATGAAAATAATCACTTTTTGTTTTGGAGAAAAAAAAATTCAGAATCTAAAACAATACATTCAAAAGTGATCCAAGCCATCACATCATACAAAATACAATTTATCCACCAAGGAAATCCATGGATCATTCTGATAACAACTTTGATAGGACACAAGAACCCATGATAATCAGGTTCCTCCACTTTGAAATTATTTTTCTTGGTCCTCATGAATTAACTGATTAAGAAGTCTGGATTTCTCTTGATCAAGATCACTCTAGCTATCAACTTTCTAGTAAGGAAATCCTTCAAAATCCCACTTCGCCAAACAATCAACCACTCTATTCCGTTCTCTTGGGATATGAACAAAATAAATTTTAACAAAATTCCCAACTAAGCTCAAAATCTGTTTCACTATTCTAGCCATAAACTAGGAAGCATCCTAAAAATGCTTGTTGTTCAAAAGAGACACCACTATCATGGAATAAGATTCACAAATAAACCTTCTCCATCCCAAAGTAAAAGTTATTTCCAACGCATGAAGAATTGCCAATGCTTCCATATGATTTTTTGAATGAATTACCTTGTACACAAAGAAAAAGAGGTGGGCCGCACCCTCACTATCATGACCAATTCCTCTTATACTAGCATTACCTGGGTTACCCCTGGAAGAACCATATATGTTTATTTTGATAACACCCCTAAGGGGGGACTCAACTTCACAGATATATTGATCGTCAATAAACCAATCCCCCTAACAAGGCCTCTGTTTGTAGCTGGTGATGATCATGAAATCTCCAATCTATTGATAATCTCCAAGTCAAAGAAAGTAAGAGGAGAACTCATAACACACTTGGCCTCAATAGTCTCCTTAACCATCCTTTTGAATCTAATCCATACCTGTAAAGCTCCAAGTTGACATCCCTAAAAAATTCTTCGGTTGCATTACAACCAAATCTGCCAAAATATGAAGGACCAAAATCCCAGGTAGTTTGAAGACATGAAGCAGAGGCGGGGGTCTACCCAAGTTTTTTCAAGACTCAAAAATAGAAGTAGCATAGATGATGGGCCTTTTATAGATCTACCACCACAAGTTCCAGACCTCCAAGGAATATGTGCATTGGAAGAAAATATGGGGAATGGTTTCCTCATTATTTCCACAAAGAAAACCTCTTTTCTGAATATTATCCCAAGTTGAATATTTTTTCTGACACAAAATCCAAAGAAAAAAATTACATTTGGTCCAACCAAACTTACTCTAAATCTTCTTCCACTAGGGGGACACGATCTCATATCTTATCTGCATAATAGTGTATTTCCATTTTAAATTATGGCCTCAAGCAATAATATCAGAGTCTTCAATAGAACAACATGGTCTCTCGGCCAATATAGAAGGCAGAGTTTCATGATCCTTAGGACAACCACCCTCTAGCCATCCCTGCGAATCCCACCAATAGTGAGTAAAATAACTGTCGAGAGGACTTTATCGCTTGAAGTCAGCCACCTTAGACTAGCCCGCATCAAAAAAATATCTTGAAGAAGATAAAGGTGGGGGAAAGAAGAAAGGATAGGAGGATGATTGTCCCAAGAATATTCCCAAAATAAGGCATTTTTTCCCTTATTAACAATCCAAAAGAGACCCTACCTAATAACCATGGAATATTTTTTGAGAGTGTTCCAAACAATGGAACCTTTCCCCCTCAAATCCAATATCATAATCTCATTAGATGGAGCACCACCAAAATATTTAAGGCTAAGAATTTTAGCCCAAAGATAATCAGGATTACTACACCACCTCCAATAAATTTTAGTAGCCAAAGTGAAACTATTCAAATCGGATTGCCTCAAACCAAGACCCCCCATATCTTTAGGGTAACACACATTATCCCAATAGACCAGGCTCTATTTATTACAATCCAGGTTTCCTACCCATAAAAAATTTCTAGAAAGAGAATCAAATTCTTTGAGAAAGCACTTAGGAGTAGCCAAGATGGAAAATCTATAAATAGGTAAAGAATGAAGGACAAACTTCAAAAGAGTTAATCTACAACAAAGGATAGCCACCAAATAGTCCAATTATTAACCCTTGATCAAAATCTATCCAGAATACTTTTCTAGTAAGCCCTTCCAATATTTTTAGAAGAAATAGGAATTGTTAGAGTAAATATTCCATCATTTGGATATTTTACCCTTTCCCTACATTAGGTATATTTTATTTACTGCATGGTAAAAAGTAGCTTGTTACTTTTTACCACTAGTATTTACTTTTACTACTAGGTTAGTTACCTTTTACTATTTACTGTTTACCTTTTGGATATTTATCTAAATATCCTAGGTTAGTCGTAGTCAATTTGACTACGTAGTTAGCTGTTAGTAAGTTAGCATGATTTATGGTTAGCGCATTGGTTGTTAGCGTTAACTAAGGATAATATTCTCTAATATTTCCTAAAGGCTAATCATAGCCTATTGTAAACATATTTAAACCTACCTATGAATATATTTTTCCTAATGTTCACTCACCTGCCTACATTGGTATCAGAGCAGGAGGGGGCTGAGGCTGTGGAAGCACGAACATTTTTGTTCTGCTAGAGAAGGCGAAGATTTATCTTCCTTCTGTTGGAGAAGGCGAAGGCTGGTGACTTTTATTTATTTTTTTTCCTTCAACTCCTAAGATCCTAAGTTTTGCTCAATAATTTCATTTTCCCAAGGCTAGTCCCAAGGCCGATAGTCGATCGTCCGAGCAGATCTTAGCTATCGATGATCATTCCCATGGCCTGTGGTGGAGCCTTAGTGCGGCTCCCACCCACAGGGACCGACCACCTATCGGTGACAAGCCAACAACCGACGGCTCCTTGATTCGACGACCGAGGGTAGGCGGCCCTCATTAGCATGCAAGGGTAGGAGCGCCTCCGTGCGGTGGTGGACCTCCATGTGAGGGTAGGAGCGCCCTTCGTGGGAGGCCATGTGTCAACCAAACCCTAGGCTGACACGTTGAATTCCTGGCACTAAACCTAGGCTGACCCGCGGACCACTCGGAGTAAACCTAGATAGACATCTGATTCGGCACGACTCTCGATGAACTACGTTGAGTAGACACATGACACTGCCATTGGACCGCTCACTCGACTACTACTGACGTGGATCTGACTGGGAATCGAGGGGTGATTGGGCTGACATGGCAGGACAACTGACCTGGGTAACTGCTGACATGGGCAGACACACGGGATTGCTGACATGGACTAGACAAACCAGGGTGACACGTGGCGACACAAGCAGAGGAGGCACAAAAATTTGGTTAGTTGGGCAGCCAGTGGCCACGTGGCATTCAGTCATTGGTCGAGTTGTGTGACATGGCGTAAGGTCAAAGGGCGGAGGAGCAGTGATTGCCATAGGCAATCATGCATTCTAGGAACGTGTTTAGGCCTTTAAAGGCCTAATTCATCCCTTACGGGATGAATGTGGGATAAATCCCATAGAGCCAATTCAAAGGCTCGACGCGCCTTAACACTAAGCATGCGGGGACGACTTTCAAAGCTGCCCCAACAGTGTAGTGGTCAAGGCGCGACCTTGACACATGCGAGGTTTCGCGTTCGACCCCGCCCGCCAACATTTTACAAAGGCAAATTTAAATTTTTTTGGTTTTTTAATTAAATTTTAATTTTTCTAATGTTTTTAAAAGCTTTTTAAATATTTTTTTGATATATTTTTTTATAATATAGTATAAATTGCTGAAAAATGTCAATTTTTAAACATTTAAATTGATTTTTTATTCAATTTTGCTTCATTATAAAGAAATTTAGTCTTTAAAAGTATTTTTTTTGTTTTTTGAACTTACAGATTTTTTAAATTAAACCAAATTATTTTGCAATAAGTTCCACTCCATTTTTTTTTTGTGTTTTCTCCAATTTGGGGATATAAGACATAAAATTGCACATTCTTTTTGTAAAATTGAGAAGAATTTGAAGCCTTGGGTCCATAAAAACCAAGTCGTGTGTCGACTGGTCTGGAAGCCTTTCGAACACGGGTCATGTGTTGACTTGTCTTGAAAGGAGTGCTTGATTTCTAATTTTGTAAAAATTAAGGGGGATAGAGGACACATTTGTGATTCTTATTTTTTGCAAAATTGTAAGACAAAGGGGGGATATTTCAGAGTAAAAAGGTGCATTTTCAATTTTACTCGACGTCTTCATTGGCAAATTAGGTGCATTTTCGGTTGCATCCGACACCTAGGTGATAAGAATTTTGAGGTCATTCTTATTTGATTGTTGCATCATTTCTTTTTTCAACTATAAGTCATAGAATCAAGAATACTCCATACCTCAAAAATTTCACAAATTTGTGTAAATCCTTGAACAGATTTAAAGCCAATATTCACTTGATATTCTCTCCTACAAACAAAAACCCCTAATTCACTATATTTGTTTGGCTTAATTTTCTCAAACTGATTATCCCTATTCAAGAGGATTTTTAGGCAGGTGCCATTAAATATTTTTTTGAGTGAATTTTCTTTCATCTCTTATTTGTTTGGCTTAATTTCCTCCAACTGATTATCTCTCTTCAAGAGAATTTTCAGGCAGGTGCCATTAAATATCACTTAAGAGTGAAAGAAAAATCATCTTAGTTCAAATTGTAGGACATTCATCATGGAAACTATCAATAAATACTTAAGTGATACACAATTGCTAAAGGGTTCTAACTATTTAGCATGGAAAACTAAGATGAAAGCCATCTTGGCTGTAGAGGACATATGGGATTTAGTTGATGGTATTGAAACAAGACCCACATCACCAGGAGTAGATAAAAAAGCATGGAACAAAAAGAACAATCGTCTTCTCATGTTGATACTCCTTGCAACTACTGATGAGATCCAACCTCACATAAGTGAAGCTAAAACTAGTAAAGAGGCATGGGATGCACTTAGTACCATTTTTGAAGGCAAGAATCAATCAACTGTTCTAAACCTTCAAACACAACTTCATACACTCCATATGAAGTCAAGTGAATCAATAGAACTATTCCTCTATAGAGTGGCAGATCTGAAGTCTAAGCTTAATGCTTTAGGGGCAAAAGTAGAAAACACCATTTTGACTTCAGTAATTTTGAGAGCTTTTCCCAAATCCTACAAAATGTTGATTACATCCCTTAATGTTTCAGAAAGAGTTGTCACCTTTGTGGAGTTAGTCAATTTGCTTCAAACTGAGGAAGCAAACCAACTCCAAAATAATGAAGTGTCAAACAATGCACTTTATTCAAACTATAAAGGTGATAAGAAGAAAGAAAACTTTCAAAAGGGGGATCATCTTCAAAAGGTAAGGGAAATAAATCTCAAAAGAGGTTTTTCTTGTATTGTAAAAAGGACAACCATGACACCAATCGGTGTTGGTTCAAAAACAAGCAAAACAAGAAAGATAAAGGCATAGCACAGAAGCAAAACAAAGGCAACATTGCTAGTGAAGTTTCTAATTTAGATTCTGATTCTGGTTCAGAAAAAGCACACAGGGTGCTCATTGCTAAAATAATATTGTAGAGGGAAAACACATTTTTTGTCACATTGGGCAAAGCACCATTATCCTCTCTCTTTTTTTTAGGCTTCATAGAATAGCATAAGTTTTTTTTTGAAGTCCTTATAATAAGGGGTGAATGTACCTCTTTTAGGCTTCATAAATAGCAAACTCTTAAATGTTTGAAGACCTTGTAACAAAAAGAAGAGACGTTTTTTATGGTGTAAAATTGCCTAGGAGGCAATGTTTGTAAAAATCCTTCACAAAAATCTTGAGTTGCACATATTTTTGTAATTAAGGGGGATAAACATTTCTTTTCTTCACAAATTTTTGTAAAAAGGGAAGAAGACTTATAAGGGTGCATTTTCGATGTACGACACCTTAGTCACTCTTCTTTCAAAAATTAGATACAATATGTTTTGCAACGAGAAGGGGGAAACTTATAAGGGTGCATTTTCGATCGCGATCGACACCTTAGCAACCTTATCTTTTGAAAACTCATATTGTAAAATGAATGAATCTCGTATGAAGTGATCTACTCTACTACACCTAGCGATTGCAGTGGTTGGTTACCCATGCAATTTGGTTGGATGATGTGATTACTATAAGGACATTCGTTGGTGTGAAGACAAAGTGAGGAATGACCCATTTTTTTTCTTAGAAGCATCCAGAGTACTGTGACAGAGCAAGAACCAGCAGATCAACATCCTTTTCACTGTATTGTGGCAGTTATATATTTTACCCAGATATTGTTGTATTAGAGTAAATGTATGTATTACCCAAATAATGTAATAAGGGGGGATGTTAGAGTAAATATTCCATCATTTGGATATTTTATCCTTTCCCTACATTAGGTAGATTTTATTTACTGCATGGTAAAAAGTAGGTTCTTCCTTTTTACCACTAGTATTTACTTTTACTACTAGGTTAGTTACCTTTTACTATTTACTATTTACCTTTTGGATATTTATCTAAATATCCTAGGTTAGTCGTAGTCAATTTGACTACATAGTTAGCTGTTAGTAAGTTAGCATGATTTATGGTTAGCACATTGGTTGTTAGCGTTAACTAAGGATAATATTCTCTAATATTTCCTAAAGGCTAATCATAGCCTATTGTAAACATATTTAAACCTACCTATGAATATATTTTTCCTAATGTTCACTCACCTGCCTATAGGAATCCCTAGACACTCCACTAGCAAACAACCTAGTTGAAAACATAGAATATTAGCAATCCTACATTGAATCTGACCATCCATATTGAAGAAGAATATTTGTATTTCTCTTCGTTAATCATTTGACCAGAGGTAGATAAGTAAATATCTAAGTAATTTTAAAGTTTTATAATCTCAACACCAGGGTAGTTGAGAATGCAAAAGAAGATGTGTTGTTTACTATCTTATCTGATGATGTTCGGAAAACATTTACTTGTGGAAATAAACCTTCTTATAATTTTATTTTTAAGGAATTGCATCTTGGAAAATATGAGAAAAAATATCAATCGACAGTAATGCTGCAACAATTTATGGAGAGCCACCTGATAAAAATGCCCTAGCATGGTGAATTGCCAACTTTACCAAAGCCATTGATAGATTTCAAGAGCCCAGATTTATTTTCTATGGTGGCTAGGATTGTGGGCCTTGCAACTGATTCGATGGTGCACAAGTGGTAGGCATCTTGGTATAGTGCATTTCCTAGGTCAAATTCTATGTCCCTACAACAATGACGACAAGGACAAACCCTATTTTCTTTGGTTGGACCGACTACATTGCAAAAAATATATATACCCAACTAGAGAAAATATAGAGTGAAGAAGTCATGTCATTCAGGCACACATTATTTTTAATCTAGTATTTATTCTTTCATATGTACTAAAAAATTTCCTTCATAGCAGTTAGGCAGGTTGACAGAGAGAATAGAATATTGCTAGTATATTTGTGGACCTCCGGTTTGTCGAGGAAAGAGTCCTTTATAATTTTAATTGCATGTTTATGGGTCCTTCCCTAGAGCTAAATATCTACAAATGTGAGAGGGTATTGAGGGTAATGAGAGAGGAGATCATCTCAAAGGAGAGGGGTGATATATTTTTTCTAATATAGGGCATCATTCTACGCATTTTTGGCTATATTGGCAAGCCAGTTCTTCTTCCATATTTTGCCATAGGTTACTTGTTTGAGTTGGAGGTCATTCACCAACTTGATTTTATCAATGTATACGAGGCAAGATGAGGGAAAAAATCCACATGCATTATGCCTTTTAGCTTTGGAGGAATTGAGGTGAGCCAAGTGGGCCAAAATCAGGTAATTACTTAAACCTTCTACGAAATCAGAATGGTGGAGTTTTCGTAGTTATGGAAGTATGATCCTTTGGGTCACTTCATGGAGAAAATTAAGGCCAAGAGTTTTCATTTTTGTCCCAGGCCAGATATTGAGAAGCATAAAAATAATCCAGAGGGGCATGACTTGGAATGGCACATGGAGAATATGATAGTTCCCACCATGGCATAAATTTTATGAGATGGATGTTGAGTATAACCCTGCAGTACATAAGCATAAGATTCCTCCTCCAAGGTTATTTAGTCATATGAAGGAGTAGCTTTCAGGTTGGTCCAAAGAAAAGATTACAAACTGGTGGATTATGAGGTCTCATCGAGGAAAGATCGGGTTTTCATATGGCTTGTTTATGGATGAAACATTTTCGAACACTTATGAGGAGTTTTACACCAATTATAAATAAATCACTTTCACTGGTATTTTACCTCAATATTTTAGAAAATATAGTAGTGAGGAAAGCATGGCCGAATAAGAACACCTCGTGTCCCAAGAAGCACAACTTGTAGAAGAGGAAGAAGGACAAGTTTTGTATGAGCTGCTACAACATCAAGTGAAAAGCAAATGGGAAAAGCTGACCGTTATATATATCTCAAAGAAGTGGAGAACTAATGTAGTTTTGTCAAACCCTCCTCCTGTAGTTTTGGCTAAATGGACAGAAGTGTTAGAAGCTATCCCTTTGGTCCAAATAGATCCATTGGGCCAAAGTATCAAGATTATCATTATTGATGATGACATTGTGGTAGAGCCAAAGGACCAGGAAGAGAAGAAACTAGTTCCACAACCACCTTCATCCTCATCAAATAAAATGGTATCAAAGCTCAAAGGTACGTTTTATTCCCCTTCTCCTATTCTCGAGCAGTTGGTGACTGTTGTTTCTCCTCCTCTAGTTCCCACTTCTATTTCATGTCTATTTGGCATACCCTCCACTTATATTTTGATTTCTATCTCCAAACCGCTAATCACCAATGCTCCCTCTTCTTCTATTCTTGTTTCTTCTACTTCCATTTCTTTTAGTTCTTTTGTATTTGCCTCAAACCCATTTTCACTTCCTATATCTTCTATTCTAGTAACCTGTGCTACAACTATAAGCACACAAGATCCTCTTTGAGTGAGTGTTACCATGGTCAAATATCTCACTTATATTCCTACCATCATCTCCATTTCATTAACTATTCCTACTTTTCCAGTTTCCACTTTCCTCGAACCGAATCCACATAAGGTTTGTTTCCATTTTATCCCATTTTTGGAGTTGTAGGTGTTGTCTGAATTAGATATGGAGACTGTAATAGAACAACCCATTGTAGAAAATATCATCCAAGCCCACCTTATTTTTTCATAGTCGTTTAAGAGCCATAAAATAAAGGAGGATCTGGAACCATTGAAGCCATTGAAGAATATTTCTTTTGATTTGAACGCCATGGAGACCCATACAGTGAAAATGTTTTTCAAGTTCAAAAGCCTCAAGGAGAGATGAATTTGAGCGACTATACTTATGAGATCATCACCAAGGACATTATAAATATCAACACTATAGAGATGATGGGGAACATTCAGGTATATACAAGCTCCTTGTACTTGCATTACGAGCACTTTAAGAAGTGCTTTTTTGAGGCTGAGGCTAAGATCATCGAGTTGGAGGAGACTTTGATAAAAATTCAAGCACAGTTACAATCCATAAAGTCAGAGGTGACTCATTTGCAAAAGAAGATAGAATATTTGGAGAAGATGATTCAAAAGTACCAGGAGGTCAAAGTAGGAGCAGAGCAATAGGTTGAGGTATTGAAGGGTCAACTTTAGAGTTTGCAAGATTAGCTAGCTGTGAAAGCAACATAGGTGATTTTTTTGACCAAAGAAAAGGTCAAGGAGACACACAGTCAATTTCTTGTTGATTGTAAGACTATGGCAACCAAGATGACATAGGTCCTCATGTACCTTTAGGAGATACAAAAAATCATCTCATATGGTCGACATATAGTGGAGTATGGTGAAGTTCACCTGAAGCCTATCCTGGTAAATGCGACATAAATTTAGGTGCTGGTTAGATTGGATCTCAAATTGCATCCCATGAGTGACATGGATCGATCTTGGGCAAATGATAAGGTTATATTATGCCAATATTTTTCTAAGCTAGATCAAGTTAAGGAGGCTTGCAAGCTACTCAATGTGTTTGAGTAGGAGATAAGAGTTTCAACACTCTACTTTAATGTAGTAGCTAATAATGGTTTCCCTAGTTTTACTAATTATAAGGGAAATATTCTATCTAAGGAGGACCTGGAAGCAGTTTGGGAAATTTTTATTAATGATGCATTCAAAATTAATGATTGGGATGAGCCTCTCATTGAAGATCATGTGTTGTCCCTGATGAGAAAAATTACACGTATTGAATCTAGTTTACTGGAGCTCAACCAGTGGATAAATTACATTGATATGGATCAATTGGATACCTTAAGGTACCTTGTAGATTCACTTAATGACCCAAACCTGATCAGTGAAGATAATTGGTCTGAGGTCATTGCAGTATTCGAAGCTACAGTCATCCATATATTAGAGGAGAAAGCTGCAGGAAAGGAGGCAGAGGAGCAGAATACCGAAGCAAGCAGTAAGTAGTCTGATGTATGAAGCAGATCTAAGACTTGAGCCCAATGGATGAAGGCCTAGGGTTTATTGCATCCATGTGAGCTGGACACCTCAAGAGCCGCTATAAATATTGGTATTTTTTACACCTTACCATATTAAAATTTTGTTGATGGTTTTTATTGTAAAAGGTGAAGTATAATGGATAATGTAGCACTTTAATTTTTTGTCAGTACATTTTATTATAGTTATTTTTGTTTTAAATCCCTTCCTTTAAATTTCATGGATGTTGTGTTGGGAGATAATGGAGTTTTGAAAATAAAATTAATGTCATAAGGAAACAAAAAAATGTGGTTAAATGTTCTCGAAAAGCTAAAAGCATTGATGGAAGTGAGTTCACCCCGAGAGAGAGGTGAAAGTCATTTGCACCTTCTTTGGGGTGAAAAATAGTAGCAGAAGTGATTGCACTCGAAAGAAATCAAATTTTCTCAAAAATATCCAAAGGAAAGAAATTAATATGTGTTTTCGCTCGAAACAAACATTAAAATAGTTTTACCCCTCCCTTGGGGTGAACATTAGTTTAAAATACAAGTGGGTAAAAATTGTGATGCAAAGAAGTTGAAAGGTGCCATCCAAAGAGTTGAGGTTCATTCGCCCCAAGTGAGGGGCAAAAACCCTTGTCGCCCCTCTTTGGAGCATATGTTGTTTTGAGTAGCAAGTGTTATGTTAGTAAGAAGAGTTGACAAGTTAAAAACAAAAAGGGCTTTCACCCCAAATAAGGGGTGAAACTTCCTTTCACCCCTCTTTGGGATGAAACATAGCAAAAGGAGTTTAAAATATAGCACATCGAGGGCCCAGCGCAGACAAGTCAAAGTAGAATTTTAAAGAGGGCTTTCACCCCAAATGAGGGGTGAAACTCATTGTTGCCTCTCTTTGGGGCAAAAGGGCAATATTGAATATTCTCAAGTTAAAAGGAAGGATTGACGTCATGGGACCCTCTTTTAAAGATGTTGATGTTTTCACCCACGTAGGGGTAAATATTAAAATGGGAGCACTTAATGTAAATTTAAGGTGTAGCAAAGGTGAAGGTGTCCCTATTGAGAGGCACCATGTCATTTTACCTCTCTAGGGGGTGAATGAAGTTTTTAAAATGAATTTCAAGAAAAAGAAATTTGTAACTCATGCTACTTCAAAGCATGGTAGTCAAAGTCAATATCACCTCTCAGAGGGGGCGAAAATCCTTGTTACCCTTCTCTAGGGTGAAATCTGTTAAGTTTATCGTTATTCCAAATTGCAACATATTTTTGTCATTTTCAATGACAAAATTTAAATGGAGGTGAATTTCAAAGAATGATGAAGGTGTTTTCTTCTGAGCATAAGGATATGATAAGAGGAAGGAGCGTTTAGGGCAAAATCACCAAGACGTCAACCATAATATAAATGAAGTTGTTGTCGCCCATTGTGGCCTCAAAAAAGTTGTTTCATCTCATTTTTGGACAAAATCAATTCCTTGGCATTTATTATCAAGAGCGTTTCTTCCCAAAGCACTATTTTTATAGATTCTCTTGGGAAGGGTCAATAAAGTATTTTTGAAGCAATGTGAGCAGCGTTTCCAAGATTTTTTCTTCAAATTTGCAAGAGCAGATGCCATTTTTATTCATTACCAATGCACCGCCCACCGACCTTGTTGTTTCTCAAGATAGATTTAATGCTCAGTGGAATTTTTGGGTGAAGGTGGAGTTCCAAGGTGCAAGGGTAAAGCAAATTCAACAACCAAGATCCTGATTCTTAGGCAATTTTGTTGCATCCCAATGCACCGATGCTCAGGGTTGTTTTACACCATTTAATCATGCTGATTTTCCCATGTGATTCTCCCATCAAAGCCGGATCATAGTTTTCATGAAGAATATTTTGACCAAAACATCATTGATACCGAGGAGGAAATTATTCTCGTTGGTTTTTGATCTACCAACATTTTGTTTGTAAGAGGTGCAACCCTCTATAAATACTAATTATTTTCATGTAAAAAGGAGGATGGGCACTCTATAGAAAAAACTTCAAGTTTTCTACATCAATAGAAAGAATTTGACATCAGGTACTTTGAATGGTGTTGCATTTGATAATTTTTTGTATGTCATTTTTGAATACATTCATCTTTGTTATTTGTTGTGTTTAAATTTTGCATCTGAATTTAATCTTTGTTGGTGAGGGAGTGAATACTAAGATGTTCTTTGGAGATTATCTTTACATAATTGTAAGAAGTTCTTGTGCTTCCATTTCTATTGTATGCTAATCACTGCTTGGTTTGGATTTTTGTTGTTAATTTATTCCCATCTTCTGTTACCTACTTATAGTCATATTTCCCTATTTCTTTCCTATTACTCTAAAATTTCAACCAAATTAGATTAGAAAGGGAGTCAACCCTCTCTGGAGATTGTCTTGGAGGACATCTCTTTCCTCTGGCCTTTCAATGTTTGTCATGTCTAGGGTGCACAAAGCGTAAACTTTGTACTAGGCGGATTCGTGACCAACACCACCTAAATATCTCCTTTAAAATTATTTAAAAAATAGTCACAAAAGGCAATGGTGTACTTTTTAATTTTTAATTTTTTAAATATCTTAGCAATAGTTGTTTTGCCTTTGAGATTCATTTGATTTTCTAATGTACCTACCTTGTTTTTCTCAATTAGTCAACATTTAGTTAACAAAAGGCCTATTTTAAATTTCAAGATCATCAAAATAGAAAGACAAGTCCAACCTTAAAATCAGTGGGCTCATATTATTGGCACACATATTCCTAATTCATCTCGGATATATGTGAAAATGGTTAGAAGGAGGTTGTCAATCTATATCCACTCCAACACATTATTAATTTTTTAATTGATGATAAATATAATTTTTAATTAATTATAAAAAATAAAAAAAAATTAAACCATGAATATTAAAAGCAAGTCAAAAAAGAATAATTTATGCATAATTGAAGGCTATTTTGTTTTACTACACCTTTACACATTTCCTTCCTTTGTACCCTATGATCCTTAAGATCGGAGGAACAATATATATGGAGTATAAAAGACCATCCCATAAAAAAGGACTAATAAATTCTTACACTTTTGATTCGATAGATATCTTCTCAACCCATTCCATGACTTGTCAATGTTCATGTCTGATTTATCAATGTAATGAATCTTTTATGATTTCAAGTTTAGGATTGTTTTAGTGATAGGATAAATATACGTAATATTATTATTTTTTATTTAGTTTTTATATTTATTTGTGTTAATAGTATGATGATAATTTGTGAATCCCTTAATCCTTAAGGGCTAGGTGGATTGGTAAGTGCTAGTGTGGTTGGGCACTTACCAAGAAGAGACCTAGGTTCAAACCTTGGGAGTGCCATTTAGCAAAGGAAGTAGTCTGATCTGAATCCTCTGAGTGCGTGCCAGATCAATGATGATGGTACAAATCCTAAGCGATCAATGGTCTCCATATTATGTTGGGTCAAAAACAATGAGACGACTAGGCTTCTTGGAAGCAATCCCTGTGGTTTGAACCCTACACTTACCAGTTATTAAAAATAGTGGTTGTAACCAAATCCCCTATGTAACAAAAAATAAATTGTGAATCCCTAAATTGAAATATATTTTTATCTTTTTCTATTATAATTTTAATCTTTGTAAGAAGTTCCTTAGCCTCTGCATAGTTGTTTTACATAGTTGTTAATTGAAGTTTTATATGATTTTGAGTAAGTGAGGATAAATTTTCCTTCATTATTTCTAAAAACACCACATCCACCAACTTTTTTCCTAAATTTCCTTTCAAAGCACCATCAAAATTTAATTTTGATAAACCTAATTTTTGAACATTTTCATTTTACCATAGATCAAAGTAGATCCTTTGTTTTAATTCCATTATCATAGATTACTCTTCTATGTATGTTCAAATATTGTAGCCTAATTATTAGCACCTCTTTTTTTGCAATTGAGACTTCCTATGATGAGTATCATATTTGTAGACATTCTATAAAAGAAGCAATAATACGGTTTCAAAATTGGGCATGATTTTGAGGTTTATTTTTTTAAATTTTGTTATTCCTTTCAAGCCATAAATTCTAACAAATAATGGAAGGGCCAATCCTTCAAAGAATACACAATGCTTGAGCTTTTAAATAATAAATCCAACATTTCATCAACTCTTTCAATGTTGATGAAGCTACCTAGTATAATTTCATATGTTTTTCAAAAATAACCCCAAATGGTGTGAGCAAACGGATAATGAAGAACTAAATGGTTTGATGTTTCTAAATCCTTCTCACATAAGGCACATCTAAAGGGTCCATAATATCCTCTTCTTTGTAGACTCTCCTATAAAAATCTTACTTTGAACTGCTAACCAAATGAATGTTGAGGCCTTAGGGAGAACCTCTAATGACCAAACATTCTTCCAAGGAAAATATTTGGTAGAAGGAAATTTTGATTGTTCTAAATCCTCATATCTCAACTTGACCAAGTATCCACCATCCTTTGATAAAATCCAAACCAACTCATCCTTTCATGTAAAAATTGATAAATAAAACTCTTGAAGCATCTTTTGAAATTCATCTATAATTTATTTTAGTTCCTCTCCTTCAACTAGGTTACTAAAAGAAATCCATGATCTAGAGTTGTTGCTCATAATAATATAGTCTTTGACCTTTGGACCTTTACATGCTAGGCATGTTTGAGCCAATGGTTGTCATTTTGAGTCAAAGATAAGAGGATAAGGCTTCAACCAAGCATCAAACCAAAAATTTGTATAACTCCCTTCATTGACTAACCATCTAATATGTTTCTTTATCAATTGCAAACTCTCTCATATGAAGTTCCATGTTGGTGATACTTTGGGTAGAGTTTGTTTCCTAGATAATTTTATTGCATCAAAAGAATCTATATATTTTTGAAGTAATATTTTTACCCAATTCTTTCCTTGATCTCTGAATAATCTCCACCCAAACTTTGCTCCTAATGCCAAATTCATAAGTTTGCAATTCTACAAGCCTACTCCTCCAATATTATTTCCTTTGCAAACCTTGTCCCACTTGCAAAGAGAAAACCTAGATTTTTCCTTACAACATTTCCATAGAAAATCTCTTTTAATTTTATCAAATTCTTGATGTTATACTTGATGGAAGTCTTCAAAGTGACATCATATAAATAGGGATGGATTGCAATGTCGTCTTTATGAGTTGTAGCCTTTTGGCCATTGTTAAGAACTTGCCTTTCCAACCTACCAAGCAAGCTCTCATTCTATCCAAAAAATAGATTCAAAGCTCCTTTTTATTTTCTTTATGAGACAAAGGAATACCCAAGTAGGTTGATGGAAATTTTTAATTTTAAACCCTAAAATATTCACAATAATTTATTGTAAATCTAGGGTAGTATTAATAAAAATTTCAGATTTGGTAGTATTTACCAACTGTCTAGTAGCCTTCTCATAGCATGATAATATTTATTTAAACTCCATGGCCTCACTGACTAAGGGATGGCTCAAAAGAAAAGTATCATCAACAAATTGGAGATGAGATTCAGAGGGACCATTTTTTGCAACTTGAGTACCCTTGATTTTTTCTTCCATTTTTTCCTTTGAAAAGGCTCTCCCTAATGCTTCCACCAAGATAATGAATAGATAAGGAGAAAGTGGATCACCTTGATTAAGTCCACAAGATGACTTGAAGTAACCAGCAAGAGAACCATTGATCAAAATAGAAAATTTTGCAGTGCTATAACAACATTTAATCCACTCACACCAACTATAATCAAAGCCAAAATTTCTGAGAATAACATGTAGAAAATTCTAGGAAACCCTATCATATGCTTTGTTCATATCTAATTTCAAAAACATACCTAGTTTTTCATGGAATGAAGAGAATGCATGACCTCTTATGCAATAATTATACCATCAAGAATTTGTTTACCATGAACAAAACCACCTTGTTCCTCTGAGATAAGACACCCTAGAATGCCCTTCAACCTGTTTTCCATAATTTTTGAAATGATCTTATAAATCATATTACAAAGGCTCATTAGACGAAAACTATCAAAATTAATTTGTGTACCTTTCTTTGGAACCAAGGTAATAAAAGTAGCATTGATCTCAGTTATTATAGCCTTCCTTTTCAGGCCTTTTCAACCACAATTAACATATCACTCTTCAACAAATTCCAAAAAAATTGAAAGAAAATTGCAAGAAATCCATTGGGGCCACGTGCCTTGTTAGGATGGAAAGAGAAAATTGCTTCATGGAGCTCCTCCATAGAAATATTCCTCATAAAGCTTTCATTTTTTTCCTAAGTGATAATTGATGGAATATTTTACAAAAGTTTTTTTTGTGCCTCCTTATCTTGCCTAGAATCTGATAAAATATTTTTGAAATAGTTAATTGTTTCCTTTCTTATATCTTCTTTGTCCTCAAAATTTCTTCCATCTGGAGTTAGAATATTTTTGATATGATGAATAGAAAAATTTGTTTTTGTTGTAGCATAATTTTTTATTGTATTTCTATCTCCTTCCTTGAGCCATTTCTCTCTAGATTTTTAGAACCAATATGACTCCTTTTTTAATGCATTATGATAATAAAAAAGTAATTGTTTTTCTTTTACATAACAATCCTGATCCATTCCATTAAGTTCTACTATCTCTTATAAAATTTTGAGCTTGGATTCAATTTATTTATTTTCTTTAAAATATTACCAAAATATTTGGCATTCCAAATATTCATTTTCTTCTTTAAATATTTCAAATTTTAAACAAACTTGTACATACATGATCCTTCAAATTTTGATTCATCCCACCATAACATAACCATTTAGAAAAAGTAAGATCTTGGAGCCCTATATATTGGAAGTGAAATGGATTTAGATGACCATTATTAGGTAACTCACAAGTCAAAAGAATGGGTTTGTGATTTGATCATGCTCGCAATAAAATATCTGAAGATATTTTATACTTTGTTTGCAATCATTTATTGGATAACAAGAATCTATCTAGTCTTTCTACTATATGCTTTTGCTCAATGCATCTATTATCCCATGTATATTGAAAGTTTGAGGGACTAACATCCCAAAGGTCATTTGAATTGATAAATTGATCAAAATCTTGTATTGATTTAGACCATATTGGAATACCACCCTTCTTTTCCAAAGGACATAGAACAATATTAAAATCAACCCCAAGAATCCATGGATCACAATGAAACATCATTGTATTTGACAAAAATATGCTAAGATGCTTCCAACATATTTCACGAGGAATAACTATAATTGGAGCATATACATTTATAACCCCAAATTTGATGTTTTCCTCTTTCCTACAAAATAATCTAGAAATCCAATTACTTTTTGCTTCTAATAATTTCCCATCTCATTTGTATTTGTCCCATATTATTGCAATACCACCTAAAATCTTGTAGAAGAAACTGCTAAATAATCACCCATCTTCCAAATCTTCCTAAAAGCATCCTTACATTCCTCACTACTAAATTTTGTTTCTTGTATTAAAGTAAACTCAAGACTATAACAACAAATTAATTCTTTAGTAACTCTTTTTTATGGGGTTTTATTCATACCCCTAATATTCCATGATATCATTTTCATCATCAACACTTTTTTATTTTTATTAGTGGGCTTAGCCCCACTTCTTGTTAACACATGATATTTTTATTTGGCTTCCTAGATAAATATCCTTTTGAGTTTCTTTTTCTCTTTGTTCTTGCTTTGATGGCCTTCCTCTCCTTCTTCCATTCCCACAAACACTCTCATATTCATCAATCTCTTATATTTTTTCATATTATTATTTATAATGCAATGTTGAACATGGAATATGTGAAATGCAGTGTTGAACATGGAATGTATGAAATGTGATGTTTAACATGGAATGTGTAAAATAAAAATAAAAATGACGACACTCAAAATAAAAAAAATAAAGTATACCCTAAGTATTGCAACAAATATTTTATTTTTTGATTGGTTTTGTGTGTTTAAGATGTAAAAATCCTAAACCTGAATAACTATGTAGGATGCCTAGGATGAAAGATAGATGAGAGATTTCCTAGTGATGAAATCTAGAAATTCTACCCATGGGCTGCTATGGTGTTCTAGGGGGTCAAGCCAATGGATGGAGATGAAGCCCATTGTCACTGGTCTTGATCAATAGTTGGTGATGAAATCCAACTATTGATGTTTAAAATGAAATGTGCATGTGTGTGATTTTTTTTAGAATTTTCTATATTTTTTTTATGATTCTCACACACAAGAAGAAAATGCACAAAAATCACACTTTTATTTGTAATAAATTCAACCAGAAGTTGCGTTTAGAGATTCCAATGTCAAGTATAAGCCCTCAAAAGATATTTGGGATACACCTCTTAAAATCCATCCTGAATCAACTAGTGATTCCAACAATGGAGGGTTCACCCAACCCTTCTGCCTTGAACTAGCCAGTGGTTCCAACAATAGGAGGAAACTTGAACAAAAGTAATCTATCACAATCTAGAGAAATACAAAACAAAAGAAAAGAGTACAATTACTTATACAAAATAAAAAAGTACAATGCTTTTTGTTTTCAAATGCATACAACACACAAAATGCAACAAATAGAAAATGAAATGTGCCACATGAAACATATTAATGACTAAATGAAAAGTGTATAGCTTTTTAAAATCTAAAAGTAAATGTTTTCCTTTTAATATCACTTTTAAAAAGTAAAAAAATAATAAAAATGGAGCTAGGTTTTAACCAGACTTACCAAGAAGCCTACGTTTTTCTTCCTCACTCTATGAAATGTACCCTAGAATTTTTGGAACTTGCAAAATAAAAATAGAAAACCACAAGCCAGTGACAAGAGAAATTAAAATATAGAACTCTTTGTAGGTCCCACTGTGATCATCATTTGTAGATGCAAAATCGAACAACACCAAATACTATATTTAAATAAAAGAATGAACAAAGTAGAATAAACACAGATGCTTGCACAAAAATAAATATTTATTCTTATTTCCAGGTGGATCTTTGATATTATAACCAAGTGTACCCCAAATGGGGGCTATGGATGGATGACAAGTGACTAGATTTTGGCGTCTACAAAGGTAAAATAATTGTTTCTTTTAATATGACGAATAAGAAGTTTGTACCTAAATCCTAGTTCTTTTAGACAAAAGCA
Organism: Wollemia nobilis; assembly: GCA_028583015.1. Taxonomy (NCBI): domain Eukaryota; kingdom Viridiplantae; phylum Streptophyta; class Pinopsida; order Araucariales; family Araucariaceae; genus Wollemia; species Wollemia nobilis. The sequence continues at coordinate 734,644 of JAQPPZ010000400.1, read as the reverse complement.
TTCTTAGATTTTCTCAATATTTTTTCCACAACTCTTCTAATAAGTTAAATCCCCAAATAGGATAGCCATATAAATTAGTTTTTGTATGAATTATGTACAAAGGAATTTTTTTAAAGTTTTAATTTCATAATTGTATTTTTCCATATTTATCTATCATGACATAAAGAGGTATCAATTGTCCTAATGTGTTTCTCTATAAAAGCATCAAAATTGTAGCTATAATCAAATTCAAATATCAAGTACTTTTTAGAAGAAACCAAGTCCAATGTGTCACCTATAAATGTGATACTTATGACTTTATTTTGAGAACTAAAATATATTACCTTTGTCTTGCTTACATTAGTATTTATTTCATATTAGCTACAAAATATTTCAAAAGATATTAAATATTTGTGTAAGATGCCATTAATTTTTTTCCAATAAGACAACATCATATGCATAAAGTATTATAATAAAGAATACCTTACAATATGAACACCTACTTCACTATATTTGATGATCCACTCTTCTAATCCATCTATGAATAAACCAAATACTATGTGTAACTGATTGTAACCTTGTTTTATATTAATGTTACTATCTATAGAAGCATTTTTGGTTTCATTTCTATCAAGTACTATTACTTATTATTTTCGAGTTCTTCCATACAAAGTATAATGTTTATTGTTTCCATTAAGTTAGTACATTTATTTTGGCCATTGTTTTGCATAACATTCATGTTAGAACTATAGCAAAAGTGCAGGATAAGTAATTATATTATTTCCTCATGCTATATCAAAAATAGCTTTATGACTAGTCACATATTTAATCCTATAATATTTAGATCATAAACCAACTTGAAAAAATTCCCTTACCTTTTCCAAAGTATTTACTATTTTTTAATACCATTATAGCAAAAGCTATAATAATCTAGTGATATAATTAATATGATTATAAAGTAAAAATATTAATATAAGATGTTGAAATGTAAATAATTTCTATACGTTATTTCTAGATGTTGAAATAAATTTATAAAATGAAAATTTCTTTTAAATAATGTTATAAAGAATTTATGAAGTTCAAATATAAAATTAATATATTGGAAAAATATTATTTTTAAATATGAGATGGATCAAACCCATTACTATTTAAATACAAGAATGAATATGTAACCATTGGACCATAACATCTATTTCATAAATATTTGTTTAAATTTTAAAAGATATATGTAATATAGTAAACAACCCTTCAAAATAAAGGTCCTTGTCTAGTGAGTGAATTTGGCACAAGCACCCTTGTTTATGCTTTTGAAGATGAATAAAATCTATCAAGAATTAATATTTTTATATATTTAACAATGAACATTTGTAAAAGAAAACATGTATTAATAGTTTTATTACTAAAGATTAGGTTGTATTTTTCCAAGATATTTATTTTATATTTGAACTTTATAAATCATTTAAAATATTTTTTTTATTTTAATAATTTATTTTATTCCATGAAGATAATTTTTCTCACACACAATTATATAGAACTTCCAACTAAAACTTTGCAAAGGCTATGATAATTCTTATAAGGATGAAGATTGATCAATATTGTCATGAAAAAACAATAGGGATATATTTAAATCATAGTTATTTACAAATTATTATTAATGCTATCAAGAAAAGTGCACATGGGGGATTGGATTAAAAATTGTAGTATTTTTTTTTATTATTCATGAACTTTTATTGTTTGAATAATGTTATATATATATATAGAGGAAGAAAATAGTTTGGTAGATATTTTTTTCAAAAATGGATTAATATTTATAACCCCAACTTTGATGTTTTTAAAATAATCTAGAAATCCAATTACTTTTTGCTTATAATAATTTCCCATCTCATTTGTATTTGTCCCATATTATTGCAATACCACCTAAGATCTTATAGAAGAAACTGCTAAACAATCACCCATCTTCCAAATCTTCTTAAAAGTATCCTTACATTCCTCACTACTAAATTTTGTTTCTTGTATTAAAGTAAACTCAAGACTATAACAACAAATTAATTCTTTAGTAACTCTTTTTTTATGGGTTTTATTAATACCCCTAATATTCCATAATATCATTTTCATCATCAACACTTTTTTATTTTTATTAGTGGGCTTAGCCCCCACTTCTTATTAACACGTGATATTTTTATTTGGCTTCCTAGACAAATATCCTTTTAAATTTTTTTTGCTCTTTGTTCTTGCTTTTATGGCCTTCCTCTCCTTCTTCCATTCCCACAAACACTCTCATCTTCATAAATCTCTTCTATTTTTTCATATTATTTATAATGAAACTTATCTTCTAAAGATTTATGTTGCCCTACAGAGTCAAAAGTGTAAGGAATAGTCTCATTAGCATTTTATTCTTTATGTTGCCTCAAAAACTCTAAATTGCATAGATGATCCTCCATAGTTATTACTTTCTTATGTTGGCTTGGAAACCCTAAATTTTCTTAGATATACTCCATACATTTCTCTTTATTGTACTGCTCTTGAAACCCTAACGTGCAAGGAATATACTTCGTACTACTTTTATTTTTATTGTAAGGAGAGAATTTAATGCTCCTTGAGGAGTATAAAGATGATTTACCTAGATTAAGCTTGACCTCCACCTCATTTGCTTTAAAAGTCACCTCCCCATCTTCCTTTGCTTTAAAATTTGGCTTCCCCTTTTTCTTTGCACCTTTAGCTCCTATATTTGAACTTGTGCATTGTACTTCCTCCTTCCTCATAATATTTTTTCTTCTTATGGTTGATTCAAGTGAACTATAATGGCCTTTGTCATCTAATGATGTAGGGGGGTTTTATAGCCACTTTATTAGGAGCAGAAAATTCTTTATTTGACCTAGTTTCTCTTGTGATATGACCTCCTTGTTTCAAATTGAAGCTATCCTCATACCCAAATTTTTTTATCTCTTCATCATTATGAATTTGCAGTCTCTTGTCATGTGCCTGGTTTCATGATATTTATGATATCAAAATGCAATATTTTCATAATCCACTTGTTGATATCATTATCTTGATTCAAATTTAATCCTAATGGACTACAGTAAAGGTTTAGAAATATTCATTGCAACACATATTAAAGTGTATACATCATGCCTTATCTCCTTAGTAGTTGGTCCCTCCTGGATGAATTCACCTAGAGTATTACCAATATTCTTCAAAATCTACTTATTTATGAGCTAATAAGGAAGTCCAAAAAACCTTACCATACTATAAGCCTTTTAATAGTCTTTGTCTCCGTAAAATAATTCTCACTCCAAAGTATTAAATATAATGTATTTTTGCCCTAAACCAAGGGTCTCCATCCATTATTTTATTCCTTATTTCTAAACTGGAGAAAATGAGGAAAACTATTTTTGGAAGAAAAATCATGGAGTAATTTGAATTCAATCCCTACTTCCACTTGATCCAATTTTAAATCTTATAAAAATCTAACCAATATCCATGGAACTTACATATTAACCCTCTATTTTAAATAACCATTATATTATGCTCAATCATCTCATCCTTGATAATCACTTCTAGTGTGTTATCTCCTAACTGGATAGGATTTGCCATAAATTCACTCTTTCTCTTATCACAAACTAGGGCATACATACTTCCAACTTGGCCATTCATACTTTCAGTAATGACTTTCACCAATGATGTTCTTTCCATGTTACCTAGATTTTCTTCAAATGAATTCTTTAAATTCTCCTAAGATTTGGAACAAGAAGTGGCACTTGTTCTTTGATTGCACTTTGCTTTCTACTTCATGCTTCCCTACTCACACTTCTTTCTAGCTTGCACTCGCTCCCTATAAAATTTTAATTTATTTTAAATTATATAATATTATTAATATTTTATTTATTAATTAAATTATTTAATAAATATTTATTTATAAATTTTAGAGCAATTAGTAAGGAACAAAGAGTTTCACACCCTTCCCCAAGATGGGTGAACTTTAAAAATGTTCACAAGGTTCAAAGCAATTGGTTATGACAAAAGTTTGCATCTTAAATTAAGGTTTAAATCTCATAGGTAAACCATAACAATTATTTTCAATGATCTATATGGGATTGAAACGGACCTCATTGTATTACATCATGACCATATAGTGATACATGGTATTACATCATGACCATATATTGATATTACAATAGCTTAGAAATTATACATGTATAGCTTGACAAAATTTGAAATTTAGTCATGTCCTCCTTGAAAGTTGAGGAATATAATGAGTTGACCTAATGTCATTTGATAGGTAACCCTTAAATTGTTAATTTTTTAACTTTTAAAAAAGAAACTAGGTATCTCATGTGGGGGATATTGTAGTGGTATGTATTTGGGTTTTCATTCAAGAGACTCAAGTTCAAACCTTGGTACAAGGGAACCGAGACCTCTCATAAAAACCCATGTTATTAACTCAACATTTAATCCAATGACATTAGCTCAACCAACATGTTATATATGATAAAATTAACCAAACAATAAATGTAATATTTTTATAAGAGTATCCCCTAATAGAAGGTCCATATAACTTATTAAAGAACAATTAATCATTTTTAATGTTATAAAGGCTTCATATCCTTAAATTTATTGTGCATCATTTAAGATTTTATGTGAAATATGATAAATCTTATAACTCTTGTTTTTTTAGTACTTTGAAAAACTAGAAAGTTTTTTTGAAAATTACTTTTTTTACCAAGAAAGAAACACTCAAACAATAGATTATGAACATATAATTGTTTAAATGAATGATTAGGGAAACATGAAGACTATAGAAAATGATGGCATATACATTGTGATTATTATAAAATATGTGAACAATGAGGATCTAGTATTATATATTTCATATGGTAACTATGAATTGAGTTTCTTTGATTTTCCTTAAAATATTATGAAAATTAGTTATAAGGATGATTTTGCTTGGTTAGGTTGAATATTTTGGTATAGTGGTGAACCATAAGTTCCATTACTAGAAGATATAAAAGGAAGATATAAAATTTATTTTGTAGGTACATACATAATTGTCAAAGTTGTTATAATAGGGCTCTACTAGGGTTTTTTTCGCATGTTGTTAATGTCTGTTTGTTCTTCCATTGACCACCATACCATTTGTGCCCTTCTGAGATCTGCACACACTATGTCATTCTTAGTTACTACTCCACCTAGGGCGAGGGGCTTTTTACATTTCAATGGCTACCTCTCAGGCCACTATTTAAATGGTTAGGGAAGTTGCAGCTATTGAGAGCCATGGCACTAGTAAAATGATCTAGGAAGTTTATCCTGAAGGTAGTTTTTTAGTGTTGGACATAACCTTTCCCATACCAGATGTTGATAAGGCCTGCAACTAGCTTGAAAGTCACACCTTGGTAGGGTACTTTCTTGGAAGGATTCCCAGTGACTCGCTAATCTGATAATGGATTCAACAAGTCTAGCAGCCATATGGCATAAAATTTGATCATATTCAAAACCTTACTAAAGGTTTTTTTTCATTTTCAGTTTGTTGATCCGTAGCATGTCATTATTGTTATGAGAAAAGGGCCTTGGTATATTAGAAATACCCTTTTAATTCTTCAGCCCTGGCATCATAATTTTATAGTTTTTACTGATGTTTCCTTATGTTTTTCCATTTGGGTGGAATTCTTAGGTCTCCCTTTGCCCCTTTGGCCATTCTTGCCACAACTTGTCACACCCATTGACAAGTTTGTATGCATGGAGCCACAAAATTTCTATGTTGTGCAACCATAAAAATGTATTTGCATTGGAATTGATCTATCAAAGGATCTTAAGGATTTTATTAATATTCATGTTGGGGAGACCTATTTTCAACAACAAGTGATTTATAGCAATCTTCCCAATACCTGTTATTGGTGTCAATCTGTTGCCCACAAGATAAAATATTGCCCTCTTATGGAGGGTCAATTCAAAAATTGGGCTTTAGTAGAGACACCTTCAAACACAAATAAATCTACCCTTCCCACTAATGGAGGGGAGGAATGGACTTCTATCACCAGGAAGAACAACAAAGGAAATTGACCACAAACTTCTATAGGAGTTGGTAAAAAGGAGTCTCAATCGAGCTCTCAGTCTGGGGTTTCTCATGCAACCTCTATAGAAGGAACTTTTATTTCTCTTCCTATAGGTACCTCTTATGGTAATAACAAAAAAATTTCCTAATTATTCAAGCCTCCCAGTCAACTAAGCCATCAACTATTCCAGTACCTCCTCCCTCAAGTGAATTCCAGATTTCTCTACCTAATCTACCTAGTGAAGTTCCCTCATGAAACCCTCATCACTCTCGTAGTCCATTTAGGGATACCTCAAGCATCCCTTTGGAGAAGTGACAACAGACATATTTTTTTGTGAAAACCATAATAGGTTTCTCACAAATAAATTGAATCCTTAGCAGATTTTGAGGACTCTAAGGTCCTCAAAGAGAATATGCTTCTTGATTGTGTTTCATAAAGTGCTTGTCTTGGAATATCATGGGTTTGAAAGAACCTATGTGCACGTACATAGTGTGTTAGGTTCTAGATGACTTCAAGGTAAAAAATAGTAATATTGATATCCTTTGCCTTCAGGAAGTCAAAGTCATTAATTTTATGTTATCAAATACTTACTCCTTTATTTGGCCTCGAGGCCACACCTTTCATACTTTGCATGAGATGGGTAAAGGAGGGGCCGTAATTTATCTTTCAGAATCTTATCATTATAAAATGATCTCTTGGGGTTGTGACCCTTATATCATGTTGTTTGGGTTGTAATGGAGATTGATGGTCATATTCTTGATGTGGTAAACATCTATGCTCCTAATGATACCAATGATCATTGTGTATTGTGGCAATGGGCAACACTCTCTCTTCCCCCTACTATTTGGTTACTCTATGGGAACTTCAATATGATCGAGTTCCCACATGATAAAGTGGGTCTTCTTCCCATGAGGTGGGCTATAAGGGAAAGAGAAGCATGGCTTTTCATGAAAGAAAATTTGGGGCTCTTTGATCCCAATAGCTTCTTTTTACCCTCTTCATTCCCAGCTAGTGCTTGGTTCACATGGTCTAATAATCAACAAGGTGAGAATCATATTTTTAAAATATTGGATAGAGCCATGCTCTCAGATTATGATATTTTCTTCTTCGAGTAGTCCTCATATTCTTCTCCCTTTATCTCTATCCATCTCGAGCTTTGATTTTCTGATCATTCTCCCATCTCCTTATCCATTTATGATATCGGGTGGTATGATCTGATGATCAGGTGGTCTGATATTGCAAAAATCCAATCGATCAGATAAAAACCTGTAGTTTGATAATTGGACACAAAAAATAGTAGATTTACAAGGTAACATGCATTTATCGATGTGTATTAGGTTGAATGATAAGCTTAAAAGTACAATTATTGAATGAATAACTGTAGATATATGCTAAACACATGGACATTCATAAAAAAATGATAAAATAAGAGTATGAAATCTAATGTATCAATGATTAAGGATTTAAGATGATCTAATCAGATGATAAATATAATCTAAGATAGAAGAAACATGAAAAAGGGATGCAAAAAATGAGGTATGGATGCCCCCAAGCAACTTAACAGCAAAAATATGTGATGTAGACTAGATTGAGCAGTTTTATCTTAGATCAAGTGGTACGATATCACATGAATCCAACCAATGCAAAATTCCAACCTGCAAAAACATAACAAAATGGAAAAGTAACAGAGTGAAAGTATGTGAATGTTCTAGAGGGAATATAGGGTTAAGAGTCTAGATTAAATAGAATTGAATAGGTTGGGGGTTGGGATAAAAATGAAAGGTGGTTATAACCTCTCCTATTCTAGAAAAGATCGTTCGAGATAATCTCATAACTATTGTGCAGTTGGTTAGGTAAGGAAAAAGAAGTTGTAACAATTTTTGTCACCTTGCTAAACCAGGTATTTTTTAGTTTTGGACGAGATCGGGTGATCTGATCTTGTACAAAATCATCTAATCTCGTACAAAATCATACAATCTCGTACAATAGTTAAAAACAAACTTGCAACAGGCATGAAAATCAAGGCAACAAGTTAGAGGATAGTTTAATTTGATTTTTCTAATATTTTTATCTTAGGATTAATTAATGTGAGTCAATTTTAACCTACTACATTTTACCCCCTCTTTAGCGCATTTTTGAAAAAAAATACGTTAAATATAAGATGGCATGCTTTACAAGAAAGAAAAAATTTATTACAAATTTTGTTTATGATTTCAAGTTTTTATTGTCAAACTGTTTTAGGTATGATACCCCCTTCAATTTTTTCACCAAATTCCAAGTTTGGTGAAAAACTTGAAATTTGCAATTTTAGGGTAACTTTTAATAAAATTAGAAAAATTAGGGTAAAACCTAATTCATTTTCACTTTGTAGTTATTCTGAGTTGAGCTCTAGAGAAAATGATGAAATTTCCTCATCACGCTAATCTGGTATGAAGGAGAGAGGACCAAATATGGGTAAGGATCTTAAACTAGCTTTCACTTAGATTTTTTATTTTTTGTGTTCTTAATTTGCTTAAATTTTGGATTTTTAGGGCGCGGTCGTCATCATGTGGCCATTTTGACGATATCGGGTTGATTTCTGCAATATCAGATCGATTTCAGTGATATCAATCGATTTTAAACAAAAATAGACCAATATTGGACAAAATTGCCTAATATTGCAAAAAATTGATCGATATAAGATGAAATTGCTCGATATCATAGAAAACAAATCAATATCAAATGAAAATACCCAATATCACAAAAAATTGATCAATATCAGATAAAATTGCCCTATATCACTCAAAATTGATCATTAGAGAACAAATTTATTTAACAAGTTACTAATAATATTTTTTGATTATTTTTTGTTTTGTTTAACAGAAAAAGAATTAAAGAACTAGGGATAGAGATATGTCGAGTTTTAGGATGACCTGAATTCCCTTACACCAGTAGAGAGAGGGACCTTAGACATGGTTGGTTTGAGGCATGTGGTAGAAATTCCATAGGTTCTAGTAGATATGTGACTGGCTGAGCGATGATACCCGAGTTCTTCTTGCTTTCGGTTACTAACAGGGGATATGACCCTTACACTGGAGAATATCTGGAGGATTATTAGAGTACTTGTCAAAGGTATGTTCATTGCTACATTTGATAATTAGATTCAAGCACTCTAGAGATTGTTAGGTGATACTGACTTCTCTCTAAAGAAAGGGAGGCATTGGGATCGAGCTTCTAAGTCAAAGAGTTGGGGTTTCTTGTCTGATTATTGGACTCAATGGGATTTTTGGAGGCTTAATATTGAGCTATTTTAGCAGCTTTCATCTACCATGGAGGCTAGGAGAGGTTGTGGTAGATATGAGATATCAGGGGATACAGTTTGTATGGGGGTCTTTTATGCTATGCCATTTGTATATGACTCTTTTTAGGGTCATATGCAAGGGCATTGTAGCACTACCCCTTACTTCCTTTCTATAGGTTTGGTAATGGAATAATATAGTCATGCAGAGGATAGTAGGGCTACCAATAGTAGGGGTGGCTACAGATAGATCTAGGGCTTTCTATTGGTGTCCACGTAGGTCTCCTGGGAGTCGAATTTCACTAGATATAGCTAGGCAGCTTCTAGATGAGTTATCAGCAGATAGCATCACGTGGAGGCCCTACAGAGATCATCTGGGATGGGGGGAGGATGGTTATTAGTTGGCTTATGTGAGGTAAGATATTTGGCTATGGATGGACCAGGGTGATGTGGAGCTACACCATGTAGACCAGGTTATGTGGTTGTTTGGGTTGCAACAGGACATCCCTAAGACCAAGGATGTCTATTTCCCCAAGGTAACCTGGGATACCACCATTGTGAGTTGTGCTCCTAATATGGCCTAGTTTATGGATCCTAATCCAGATGATGAGGTGGTTGCTAAAACTATTGGGGATGATGCAAGAGTCACATATGAATACAGGGATTAGTATGCACAGATTCGGCCTATGAGGATTACCAGGTTGAGGACTATGATACAATAGGCTTTTGAGCAGATGTAGTAGCAATGACACCTAGATACTTAGTAGTAGTAGCAATAGGGGATACAAGATCAAGTTCCTCCTAGGATAGGTGGACCTCATACTAGTGGATGTCACATGACTCGGATGAGGTGAGAGAGACCATATAGCATAGGGAGGGAGGAGAGGAGAGTATCCACTCAGTAGGAGGGAGGAGCATCTCCTCCGTAGGAGGGGAGACTTTATTCACCCAATAAGGGCAAGAGGGTGATGGAGTAGGGGGAGAGTAGTGAGACAACTACCCTACAAGTGGAGGTTGCTAGACTGAGCATGGAGAATACCGCATAGAATACTAAGATTGAGTCCTTGGAGATAAAGTTGGAATAGGTGAGGGTACATGTAGGACATGGAGATAGGCCAACGACTTCTATCTAGACAGGATGATCAGGGAGGAGCCACTCAAGAGATGAGCTAGTGCAAGTGATTCAGTAGGTGACCTTTTACTAAAATTTGTACTTTTAGGTGGTTCTTGCTAAGCAAAGACAGGCTATGCCTACCAAGATTATAGGTCCTATTCGTATAGGATCTTCATCTTGCTCCACTTATAGAGCGACAACTTCGAGGGGGATGACAATAGTAGGACAATTCTAATCACCATTGCCACCCCTGGCATAGATGATGATGCACAGAGCTCTAGGGGTTCTAGAGGGGTTTAGGGGTTGACTATTGATTCTTTTTGTTCTATATTTTTATGATTGAGTATGTTGATGATGGATATTGTGGCATATCAGTTAAATTTATATTTTACATAGACTTTTGAGCTATATATATGGATATTCTTGCCTTATGTGACTTTGTGTGATTTATTGATTGATTGATCGCATTTATTTTTGTTTGAATTTCAAATGATCATGCTTTAAATTTGTAAAAAATTTAATCATGCTTAACATAAAATAAAGTAAAATGGTTTGATTTTTGTAAATGTGTGTTTTGAAATGTATGTTTTTGTATGATGGTGGATTCAAGATATTAGGAATAAATCTTAAAGGATGTTATGTTGTTATATGACCGTTGGTTGAGATCGATGCTCGCTAGGTCATGAAGCGGATCCTATTGTGAGGAAGTTTTTAATATTGCTAATAAAGATGGTTGTGGGCTCAACAATAGTCATGTTGTTCTGGAACAATATGTTGATAAGGTTTATGAAGAAAATGGAATAATTAAGCATGAAAAATTAGAGGGATGACTTGCGCTAGGCATAAAATTCCTAAGTGTGAGGTTGTACGAAATAATTACTTAGAAATTATACCATCATCGTGAAATCAAAATGAAATGCATGATTTTATGAAACTGTTTGTTCTTAAATGCAAATTAATGTAAAGTAAATCATTGTGTAACATACTCAAAAAGATTATTTATTTTATGAAAATGTATGGAATGATGTGGGCATGAAAATCTAGACAGATGACTTGCGTTAGGCATAAAATTCCCAAGTGTGAAATTGTACCAAATAATTACTTAGGAACTATACCATCATTGCAAAGTCAAAGATGCAATGCATGATTACTATGATTTGGAAAGATGCAAAGATTTATGTGATTGTTTAAAATTGAAATAAAAATATTTATGAGCTAATTTCTCTTAATAAAATTTGCAAAGAAATATTTTAATATATTTCAAAGACAAAGCCAAATTTATCAAGAACCCGGTGTGTGATATGTGATTTCATTTACCCATTTTGATTGTCATAATGATACAAAATATCTCAAGGATCAAATGTGTGTGCTTTTTGAAGTTGATTTACCAATTTTGAGTAAGGTAATGATACAAGTAAACTTTCATGAACCAATATTTGTGCAAATGAAATATTCATTAACCATGATTTTGTGCATGCAACCGTACTAAAATACTATATAAGTCAAGTCACCAAAAGCTAGCTAATCCACAAGTGGACATTGGTCTGTATAAAATAAGGTCACTAATGTGACAGACATGTTGCCACATGAAAGGGATTACCCAAGGCCAAGCAGGTTGGGCACAAACCACTTGTTATGGGGTTTACCTCATGATTTTCGAATAACGGAGGAATTCTAGGGATTCAAGCTCATTACCCCCTTATTTTCTTCTGATTTATTTGGAATAGGGATTTCTTATTCATTTTGTTTTGAACAAGGGGATTCTATTGCTTTTCTTTTTCTCTTTTCTTTCTCTTTTTGTTTTTTCTTTATTTTTGCTTTCTTTTTTTATTTGTTTCTTTCTTTTTGTTTCTTTCTTTCTTTTTTGGGGATACTTGCTCAGATTAGATGTAGAGAAAGGGATTTATTCAGGTAGGGAGGATATTTTCCTTTTTCCAATTATCAGTATTCTAGACCATGTGCATGAGAGGATAACAGGGGAAACTTTTCACTTAAGGAACTATGACTAATGTGTAGTATCATTTTTGAATTTGCAACAAATCATTTTAAAAGTGTGAAAATGTGCTCTTGGTTCAAGAAGTAGCAAGACCAGTACCCAAAACTCAAAATTATATTTAGTGATATAATACTATTTTTTGGTATAAGAGAGATTTATAATCAAAATAACAAAACCAAAATCAGTAAAGATGTAAAATTAAGTGCATGATTCAAGATAACTTTTTAATTTATCAGAGATAAAGTAAAATATAACTCAAAATTTCAAAAAATAACAAATAATGATGAGAAATGCTAATTTGAAATATTTTTGTGTAATTTTTTGTATATTTTGTTTTTTTTGGTTGTTTTTGATAATTTGATGCAAATTTGAAGAATTATTTACAATTATGTACAGTGATGAAACTCTTACTTTAGGCATAATATATTTTCAAATGCATGCTATTCATAGGTTCCTTGAGATATTTTTCATCCAAGGTAGCCAATCTATATGCATCTGATCCAAATTTAGTAGTAATGACATATGGCACAAGCCAATTAGGTTGAAATTTTCCTTTAAGATATTTTCTTGCATTTGTATTCTTTTGATTTTATTTTAGGACTAAATCCCAGGATTTTAAAGGATCAACTTTGAACCTTCTTTGCATATAATATTTTAAGTTTGTCTTGATAGGCACAAAGATGCTCTAAATCATGGATGTGCTTTTCATCTAGAAGTTCCAACTGACTAAGTCTGCCAACACGATACTCATCTCCTACTTTAGCATCTTGAAGTAGAAGAGCTAAAGAAGGAACCTCTAGCTCAAATGGAAAAATAACTTCAGTGCCATATACCAAGACAAAAGGTGAAGCACCATAAGGAGTACAAACACTAGTTAGGTAGGCCCACAAGGCAAGATATAGTTGTACATGTCAGTCACAACCTGATTTATTAACTAATCTTTCTAGAATTTTTATCAAGGTTTTATTAGATGCTTCAACTTGATCATTACCTTGTGGATAATAAGGAGTAGATCATCGATGTTTAATTTTATATTTTTGACATAATTTCTTAACATATTTGTTCTTAAAACACGTTCCATTATCTGAGATGAGTGTTGATGGAATTCCAAGTCTACATATGATTTGATTAAGAATAAAATTGGAAACTTGGGCTCGTGTGCATGAAGCTAATGGCATATCTTCCACCCACTTTGTAAAATATTTTGTTGTTATTATTATAAATTTGTGACCATAAAAATAAACATGTTTGATTTTACCAATAATACCCAAACCCCATTTAGAGAAGGGCCAAGGAGAGGATATGGCTTGGAATTCCTGAGCAAGAGAGTGAACAAGGTCAGCATGTCTTTGACACTTATCACAATGATGCACATAGTCATTGGCATCCTTTTTCATGGTAGACCAAAAGTATCCTATTCAAAGGATCTTCTTAGAAATGGCACTACCACTAAAGTGTCCTCCACAAGATCCATCATGAGCTTCACTTAAGGCTTTCTTAGACTCTTCTAAATTTATACATCTCAATAGGATACCTTCAAAAGACATTTTATATAAATTGTTTTTGATAATTAAGAAGTGAACAACTTGCTTACATAATAGCCTGCATTGGTTTCTATATAATACTTTTGGGAAGATCCCCTTTTGGATAAAATTGAAGATATCTATGTACCAAGGTTCTAGGGTTGTCTCATTGATTAAAAAGACATCTAATCGCTCAAGACATGACTTAGAGGAAACTGGTTCTTGGAATTGGTAAATAATGATCGTAGCATACTTGTCATCCAAATCCAAAGGTAACAAAGATGCTACCATGACCATAGCATTGGCGACACGATTACTAGTACGAGATCTAAAGTTACTTTCTCAAATAAGGATATAATATTAAGCACATATTATTTATAAGGGCGAAGCTTCTCATCTCGTGTCTGATAAACTTCATTTATTTGATTTATCACAAGGTGAGAATCACCAAAGACTAATAAAACTTTAATTTTTAAAGCTAAAGCGGCTCGTAATCCAAGGATTAGAGCCTCATATTTAGTAGTGTTATTAGTACAGACAAATTATAACTTGAAAGACAAAGGGATAAGGTGTTTTTGAGGAGATATTAAAATAATACCTGCACCTGCACCACTCATACATCTAGCTCCATCAAAATACAAAGACCATGACTTAGAATGATCTTCTTCTGGATTAAGACACTCATCAAGAAATTCAATGGTTATGGTATGAGTAGACTTTAAAGGTACAACATATAACTGATAAGCTATGATTTAGCCTTTAATAGATTTTTGATCGATGAATGTGAGTTCAAAATCACTCAAAGCAAGAACCCAATTAGCTATGTGACTTGAAAAGTAAGATATACTCATCAAGTAGATCAGATTTACCAATAACATATGTTTTTTGACTAAGCATATAATGACGCAACTTTTGCGTAGAAAACACAACTACCAAAAAATGATTTTCTAATGGAGTGTAGTGAGTTTCATAGCTTATTATTGTTCTGCTTATATAATATGTTGCTCGTTCTTTCTTATTATCATCAATATGAGCCAACATAGCTCCAAATGCAAGTTCTAAGGTAGAAATATATAAAATAAAAGGACGATCAAGCTTAGGAGGAACAAGCACTAGAGGGTTAAGAAGATATTGTTTAAGATTATAAAATGCTTCTCTACATTCATCATCCCATTGAAAGGGAATATTTTTCTTAAGCAACTTAAGAAAATATCCTATTTTATCTGCCAACTTGTCAATGAAGCGATAGATAGATTGAAGCTTGATTTGTAAACTTCTTAATTTTGATATGTTCTTAGGTGGTGGCATATCCAATATGACCTTAATATTGAGGGGATCAATCTCTATGCCATGCATAGAAATAATGACCCCTAATAAATTTCTAGATTTCACTCAAAATACACATTTGTCTGGATTTAAACGAATAAGATATTCTCTTAATCTATCAAATATTTTTCTTAAATCATCAACGTGGTCATCTTCTTCAACTGAAC
The DNA here is from genome assembly GCA_028583015.1 of Wollemia nobilis. Lineage (NCBI taxonomy): Eukaryota > Viridiplantae > Streptophyta > Pinopsida > Araucariales > Araucariaceae > Wollemia > Wollemia nobilis. Next base: position 719,212 of record JAQPPZ010000400.1, on the reverse strand, counting down.
GTGCTATAATGTCATCTACATAATCATATAAAATATCATACATAATATCATGAAAAATGTATGTCATGGCTCTTTGACATGTTGCACTCGCGTTCTTTAAACCAAAAGGTATTACCTTCCAATAAAATGTTCCCCAAGGGGTGATAAAGGCTATTGGGTTGGTCTTCAGGAGCTATTATGATTTGGTTGTATCCTGAAAAACCATCCATAAGGGATAACATCCCACTTTCGACTGTAAAATATATAATTTAATCCATGTTTGTAAGGGAAAATCATCTTTAGGGTATGCAACATTAATGTCTCTAAAATCAATGCAAACCCTAATCTTAGTGGCTTTGTTTTTGGTCACGGGGACAACATTTGACTAGTAAGGCAACTTTAGGATGCATTTTTCTAAGTTTTTGTTTCACTGGTTTCACATCTGGGAACACTACTAGATGGTGCATGACCACAGAGGAATCTAGGCCTGGCATATTTGCATATGTCCAAGCAAAAATATCAGTATACTCTATGAGAAATGCAATGTATTGTTTTTATTTCTCTTCACTTAATTCTACTCTGATTTTGACCATACGAGGGTTCTCTTCTGTCCCAATGTTGACTTGTAGAACATTCTCTACTACAATATTTAAATCCATTTCAAAATTAGGTGGAGCGGGTGAAACACCCATTTCTTGTAATTATTCCAAGGTTAACTTGGCTAGTTCTTCCTGAGGTGTTGTTGCTTTAACATGGGCTATATATGGTATAGAACCATCAAAGTAAAATCCATTATGTAAAATTTCATCAATAGAAATATCATGAAAAATATCACCTTCTAGATGTTCATCTAGTTCAACAATCATCTTTGGATAGGCTATTGATAACATATTACAAGAATATATCCTTCTCATAGGTTGAAAATAATTCTTTTGTGCCAAATATTCTTGATATATTATGAGTTGATCATTATCCTCAAATGGGAATGGTTGAGTTTTTATGGAAATATAGCCAATACCACATATGGAAGGCCATTCCTCTATCTCTAAAGGTTCTTGCATGCCATTTTAAAGAGGTCCTAGACCTTTACCTCTATATCCTATGTTACATTTTATTTTTCTTGATTTTATATAGCCATTAGAAAAATAGCACCTAGCAAATCCATCTTGATCAAGTGTAACACTCACAACTCTAATTTTACCCCAATCATATCCTGCATAAACAAAGGCACAACTCCCAACATGATAGATACTTCCCATTGGTCATGGCAATCCTATAATCCGAGGAGATGGCGGTAATTGATATAGGACAAGGGAGTCTTGAGTAGAAAATTTATCTCCTTCTAACATTGTGAGTATTGAGGATAAATTTAGTAGAACTTCATCTGATACAGGATATGAAGTAGAAGGAATATCCATTTTAGATTTAGATGATGTAGATTTAAATGAGGTAGATGTAGTAGATGTATATACATAAGATATAGATGTAGATTTTGATGATGAAGGGGTTGAAGATGAAGGTGTTGAGGACAAAGGTAGACTAGGATGAGTTGAAGACATAGTAGGACAAAATTAAACTCCTATTGGTTTTGTCATAGCACACATGTTAAATGGTCTAGGATCACCATGAATGGTAATCAATTGATTTTTGAATTCAAACTTGACACATTGATGTAACGTGGAGGGTACTTCTCTCATTGCATTAATCCAAGGTTGACCTAAAAGGATGTTGTATAATGCAGGACAATGTACAAAAAACACAATCGTATCCAAAATCCTTGGGCCAACTTGCAATGGAATTGATAATACTCTACATGTCTCTTGTATATCATAATTAAATGCTTTTATGATCATGTTAGTTCTTTTTAATTCATCACTTCTGAATCTAAATCTTTAGAAAAAGTCAAATGTGCATATGTTTGATGATGATACATTATCGATTAAAACTCTTTTGACCCCTACATCCCCAATTAATGTTGTGATGTATAAAGGGTTATCTTTATGCATACTATGAAGAGGAATTTCCTTATCTTGAAAATCTATATAATTTATTCCATGGGAAATTATAGCATTTACCATAACATCAGGTTCTATATCTTGAGGTACCATCATCTTGCTTAAAGTATTCATTAATTCCTCTCTATGTATGGAGGAAGTCCTTAGAAGATCCAAAAGAGAGATTCTTGTTGTGATGTTAGCAAGTTGTTCATTAATATCATAAGGAGATCTTTGTTGTGAACTTGATGTATTATTTCCTTTTGTAGGAGCTCTTAATATAAATGGAGCTAGTTTCTCATTTTGATTTTGATTTTGTGATTGAGAATTTTGTGTTTGTTGTCTAATAATGGCTCCAATGGTACCCACAACATTATTATGTCTAAAATAAGTAGGACAGGTTCTAGCATTTACTACTTGCTCATTAGGGAGTAATTGTTGGGATGAGGGTCATGTGGTAACTCTCCTAGGAAATGGCTCTTCTGGCACCATTAAATCTGTGATGGGAAGAACAAGATCTAACTCATATTTAAAACTATTTGAATTGTTGGAGGTAATATCCACTTCACTTTCTAATTCACTTTTTGTATCATTTTCCATATCTCCTTTTGTATCTTCTAAAGATGAGAGTTGAAAATATTGTATGGGTCTAACTGTGACTGCAGATTGAGTAGTTCTACATGATGATTGTAAACTTTTATTAGGTACAAAGTTACTAATAGTCCCAACATATCGAGTTGGAGGGGGAACATTATGATGCTCAAGTTGATTTACAACATCTTTACAATGTTTAGGTAAAGGGTGTTGAAAGATATCTAAAGATTGATTTGCATTCTGCTTTTGAGGTTTTAGTATATTATTTTGAGCATTTTGTTTTGGTGGGAAATTTTCCACTTCCATTGTTCCTTTATCAATCAAATCTTGTATCATATGTTTCAATTGTTTACAAGAATTTGTTAAATGACCATCCACTCTATGAAAGTTGTAATGCAAATCATCCCTATATCTAGCTGCAGTAGTGTCTAGTTGTCTTATCTCAGGCAACACTATCAAACCTTGTTCTAATAGTTGAGGCAAAATCATTGTTAAAGGTTAATTCAATATTGTGAATTCTCTTGGAGATTTATTAGGTATTTTCAACACAAAATTCTTTACAGCTTTTGTAATGTTAAATATTTGAGGTGTTTCTGCTATCAATGACTCCATCACCTATCACTTGTTTATTTTTATGTTGATTTTTAGAAGTTTTCTCCTTATCTTTCTTCTTAAATTGTCCTCTTATAATAATATCATCTTCTACTCTCCTTTATAGATCTATGGCTTGATCAAAAGTGGTCACTGTAGTAGTAGAAAGCTCATAAGATAGTTGCTCTTGCAAATTACCAATGAATATGTCCAACATATCATGGTGAGGTAATGTAAAATGTAATTTGCCTAAGAGTTGTCTCTACTTAGTCAAGAATTCAACAAAAATATCATCTTTTTCTTGTTTCAAATTGTATTAATTCTTAATGGTCACATGCCTCTCTATGTAGGCACTAAATTGATGGAAAAACATCTCTATTGTCTCTTCAAAAATCCTCAAAGAATTTGTAGGTAGTTGATAATACCATTTTAGAGCCACGCTTCTGATACTTTTAGAAAATATTTGTAGCAACAGTAAGTCATCATAGGATATGTCATGACAGACTATCCTAAACATTCGAAGGTGCTCAATAGTATCTTTGGTTCCTTTATATATCGACAGGATAGGCATAGGGAAATGTTTAGGGTATGGTTGAGCAACCACAATAGGATAAAAGTGTTGGCTACACATCTCTTGATAACTATACGAGGAACAACAGGGATCTATATGATCTAGACGAGAGGCTAACTATTTAACCATGGCTTCAAGTCCATGTGGTTGTCTACAAAATTTATTTTGTTGTATCATGTTGTTGTATATTTGAGGATATGATTGTGTTTTTGTATAAGTATTTCCAATCGAAATACTTTTGTGCAAATTGTTGGTAGGAATAGTATTATGAGGGTGATATGGGATTGCATTTTGTTGAACCTTTTATTGATTTTGATTAGGATTTGATATCTTCTTAGTTTTTTGTGTTATAGATATCTGTTTATTTGTAGCTTGTGAAGCATAAGAAGGTTATTTTTGTTTAGAATTTGAATTTATCACTGGTGGTGGTTGAGTTATATTTTGATTTGTGTTTTGATTCACATTTTGAGATGTACCAACTTGACTTTGGCTTGTTTGAGCTATATATGGTAATGGATTTCCACTCAATTGGAGAGAAAATTCTATAGCAACCTCCATGGAATAATTTCCTGGGGAGTTGACCTTATGTCTGTATCACATGATTAATGACATCTATATTATTCTTTAGAAAATCCAAAAAATGCTAGACATATTTAAATCTAAGATTACCTTCCCCATCCACATGAGGTTTAATATTGTATATTTATTTCTCTTTACTAATGTTTTCTTCATCTGATTATGATTTTTTATCATCTTCTATTTCAACTCTGTCATCATAGTCATCTTGGTGTTGTTCTCCCATATAATCATCCTCTATTTGCTTACCATTTCTCAAAATTCTAGGTATTTTTATTTCAGGAGGTTTTATCTTGCATATATATATATATATATATATATATATATATATATATGCTTAAGTTCTTGGGGTATATATGTTATATATATACCTAATTAATATTATACTTTTTTTTGGTTTTTTTTTTGTTTTAGATTGTAGAAAACAAAGCAGACAAATAGAAACTATAATATTATAAATATTATACTTTAATCTTCTTGGAAAATTTTATGGATATCATTGATGGGTTCAACCTCTTCAGGTGACATGTAATGTTCTTCTTCAAATTGAAATTTGACTTTCAAAAATTTGATAAAATGAACTAAAGTGATGCAATCAACTTCATAATTTGGTATACAAAAGCATAGTTTGTGACAATACTCATGATAATAAACATTCCTAGGAGCTTTATGAAATATTTTCTTGTTTTCTAATATAATTTATTAATATTCTACGTGTGCTAAACATTTATGTACCATTATGGCATTTTCAAGGTATTCTTCAAAAGTATAAATAGTTGAAGAAATACTTGCTCTTTTATCTGCTAGCTACCTATCACATGCTCTTTGAATATCAAAGTAGTGAGAGGCATTATCAGGATCCAAAATTTTAGATATGTCAAATCTTATGATTTGCTTAAGCATAGGCTCTTTGGCTTTTATGACATCTAATCTTCTCCAAAGTTCATTCCATTATTCTTGGGATGGTATACTAGAGTTTTTAACTATTGAAGAAATTTCTTATGTAGACAATAATGCTCTAATATCTATATGTGCAACTCTTCCTTTGTTGTAATCTACAATTTATGAAATGTGCAAATTTAAAATAAATGATATTTTTGGTTTTTGTTTTGTTTTATGTTTTTGGATTTTATGAATCAAAAAGATGCCTATGCTATTCACATTGGGTTCACCAAAGAATGTAGCTCTAAAATTCTCACACTCCTTTCCTTCAGGCTAATGGATACGCACCTAGAAGGGGAATGGGAGAATGATAGGTCTACACCTCAGAGGAGAGGTACTTGAGTTCGTACCCTCTTATGGTGATTTTTTGATGAATTGGGTGGGTTCACTAGGAAACATTTTATGGTAGTTTCCACGCCTAGGTTTTGGATTTTGTTTGATGTGTTCTTTTATAAAATTTCACATACACCTAGTTTGGATGATATGCAACTATGCTAATCTATATGCGATTATAATTTATATGCGAATAGAAAACAACAGAAAATAAAACTTAATGAACAATGCAATGCTTATAAAGTGATTTAAAATTATGACTTTGGTCCAAAGTTTGATGTAGTTTCTAATTTTTTGTTGCGAAAAAGATCGGTCAAAATAGGATGAGATCGGGTGGTACGATCTGATGATCGGATGGTTCGATCTTGCAAGAATCCAGCTGATTAGAGCAAAAACCTATAATTTGATAATTTGACATAGAAAACAATAGATTTACAGGGTAATATGCATTTATCGATGTGGATTAGGTTGAATGATAAGCTTAAAAGTACAATGATTGAATGAATAACTATAGATCTATGCTAAACACATGGACATTCATGCAAAAGCGATAAAATACAAGTATGAAATCTAATGTATCAATGATAAAGGATTTAAAATGATCTAATCAGATGATAAATATAATCTAAGATAGAATAATAGGGAAAAAGGATGCAAACAGTGAGGTCTAGATGCCCCCAAGCAAATTAATAGAAACAATATGTGATGCAGACTAGATCAAGCAATTTTGTATCAAAATGGGTGGTACAATACAAAGATCGAGCAATACAATCTCGCACGAATCCAATCAATGCACAATTCCAACTTGCAAAAACATAGTAAAATGGTGAAGTAACATAGCAAAAGTATGTGAATATTATAGAAGGAATCCAGGGCAAAGATCTTGGTTAAAATAGAATTGAATAGGTTGGGGGTTGGGCTAAAAATGAAAGGGGGTTACAACCTCTCCTATTCTGTACAAGATCATTTGAGTCAATCTTGTAACTGTCGTGCAATTGGCCAAGTAAGGACAAATAAGTTGTAACAATTTTTATCGCATTGCTAAACCAAGTATTTTTTAGTTTTGGACGATATCGAGTGATCCGATCTCTTACAAAATCATTTGGTCTCTTACAAAATCGTACGATCTCGTACAACGGTTAAAAATAAACTTACAACAAGCACAAAAATCTAGGTAGCAAGTTAGGGAACATTTTAATTTGATTTTTCTATTGTTTTTAACCTAGGATTAATTAATATGAGTTAATTTTAACCTACTACAATGGGTCATTGCCAGAGTTATGGAAGTATGTTGTTGACAGGGTGGAACGAAAACTTACCTAGTGGTCCACCAAGAAACTCTCCCTTGCTGGTAAATTTCAAATTTGCACTATAGTCCTTGAAACCACCCATGTTTATTATTCTTCCTGCTAGGTCCCATTAAAAAATTGTTAAAGGAAGCTTGATAAGCTTCTATAAGACTTCTTATGGTCCTCCTCCAATAATGCTTTAGGATTCCACTGTGTTGCCAAGGAGTATTGTAGTCTTCCTAGAAGCCATGGTGGACTTGACATTATTAATACACAATGTCAAGGTTGGGCCCTTTGTGTTAAGTGGGTCCTTAGAACCCTCATAGGAAATGAGGCCTCGAATATTCTCATATAAAATTTTATTAGTGAAGGTTCCACTTTTGGGCGTAATATTTGGAAGGGCATGGGGTTCCCTTCCCTCCTTGTTGCCCCTGTGTCTATCAAAGTGTCAGGATCCTTCATCATTAGGAGCATTTAGAAATCTTGGGAGAGTGTTAAATCTTAGCTTAGATGGAATGGACAAATCTTTTGGCATAGCCTCTCCATCAACCAAATGAATGTTTCGTGGTCACCTGTTATCAGCTACCAAGGTTTCCCACATGCATAGGTTCCCTAGATTCATGCACTGATATTCTTCCACAAAGGTGTGCAATGCATCACTGATTTGTTTTCTCATCCTTCCAAGGATTGGCTCCCTTGGGATGATTTTAGAGCTAAATTTGGGCTTAATCACTCTAACAAGGATACCTTTGAGGCTATCAAGGTTGCTCTCCCTAACTCTATGTTACACAAGATTTTTGTGCTTTCTCAGTGACCTTGGTGGAAGGACTGGAAGTGGTATTAGAACACTCCATTATGTAATTATAAGGCTCGATTGGGGTATGAATGGCTCTCTCCTTTCCTCCCCATGATTGAGAAGCTTAATCAATGATGGAAGGTCTCCTCCACTCAACATGTTTGGTTATGCAGGTTCCAGACAACTTGGGCTCCTTTATTAGAGCCCATAATTTCTTGTTTTACTTGGAGTATTTTTCACCAAGGGCTTCCTATTGGGGAGTGTCTAAAGCATTTAGGAATCCCCAACCCTTCTTGCTCTTTATGTCTTCAATATGAATATTTTGTCCATCTTTTTGGGTTTGTGTTCGTGCTCATTCCCTTTGAGAGTGGCATTTTTCCTTTTTTAGACCCTATTCCTTTGTCATGTTTGAGTGGAAGTATATCATTTTGGGATATCCCCCATCATTACCGACTATTTTTTTTGAAGTGTGACACTTGTTACGTATGGCGGACATGTTCAGTTTATGGAGAGCTAGAAATGATTGTATCTTTGGTAAGTGTAGTTCTTTGCACATTTCTACTTTTGAGAATTCTAATATTATTTCTTCTGTGTATTTTTAAATTATAGTTCAGGCCAATAAGGTGGCCATGGAGCTCACTCATATTCAAGAGCTTATTAAATAGTGGGGGAACACACTATGCTCAATAATTTAGGATAATCCTCGTAGCTAATCCAGGTCCACACAATAGTTTTGCTCACTCTCAAACTACACTCCTATCCTAGTTCAAGGTGCTTACAAAGGGGGTCATGGCTATGTGACTATTCCTCTCTCCCCCAACTCCTTAACTTGATTCGTAGGGTGACTTAAGAGTTTATAGTTGGATTTATGTTCCTAACACTTCTAGACAGGGGAGGGACTCATTTTCAAATTCTCTAGGTGAGAATCAGGGGTGGTTGAAGGTTATCAGTTATTTTATCCATTAGTTATGTAAACTATTAGTAGTTTATTTTGTCCATCAGTTATGTAAACTGTTATAATTTTATTCTATCCATCAATTATTCTATCCATTAGTTATGTAAATTGTAGATTGTTCTCTTGGATTCCCACTCTATTTTGATAGGGACAATTTTTTTGGCTGATGGTGTTAGCCATGTGGCGTGTTTATCTACCTCTTTTTTTTGTTTGTAAAAATGTATTTTGTTAATTATTTAATATAATGCTTTTTTACATCAAAAAAAATATTTTGTATATACATGTGTGCCCAAATAATATTTTCTATATATATTTTTGAGTTGCTTATTACTCTGTTCGATAATTTTCTTTATTGTTAAAAAGTATCATAGTAAGAAAATTAATATTATGTTGAATTAAATTGATGATTTATTATTAAAATTATGAGTTTGTTGTAAATTTGAACTCCTTATATAAATAATTCATCATTACTTAGATATCCAAGAAGATACAATATTTTTAACCATTTTAAATTCCTATAAAGGCTTGTCTATATGGAACCATATGGTAAAAAGATGAAAGTTGCCATAGAAAGGAGCACAATGGAAAATTGGGAATGACAAATCAATTCAGTTCTAGGAGGATGTTTGGTTGGAGAAACAACCCCTAAGCTTGGATGAAGAGTTAGTTGAAGTATAAAAAATATAGAACAAAGGTATGGGAGTATGGTTGTAGGCTATCTAACTCAATAAGAGGGAGTGGAAATATGGAGACTTACGTGGTAGTAATGGTAGCGAGGAAGACTTAAATAAGCTCAAAAGTAAACTTAGAGTCTTCCATGTAGGTGTAAATATGGGTGAAGACTCTATAGTTTTGGGAGTTACTCTTGATGGATCCTTTAGTGTAAAATAAACCTCTGATATTCTATCAGCTAAGCCAAAAGATGGATTTTAATGGAGGAAGCTCTGGGAAACAAAGACAATGCCAAATATAGTGATGCTCCTTTGGTTGGTTGTGTAGATTGAGATCCTAACAATAAATAACTTACATAAAAGTGGATTTCAATTTCCTAATAGATATTATCTATGTGAAAAATAATAAGAGTTAGTGGAACACTTAATATTAGGATGTAGATATCCCTTTCGATTCTTCAAGGTTTAATTGAAGATATGGGGGTTATTTGGATACTATCAAATAGAGTGGTGGATTGAGTAGAATAGTGGGAAAATCCCCTTAGAATTGCAAGGTTGAATAAGATATGAGCTCTAATTCCTTTCCACTATGCTTGGGGGTTTTGGTTGGAGCATAACAAAAGAATATTTAAGGAGGAAAAGAGAGCCTCCTTAAGAATAAGTAGATAGATAATATGGATGACTATAGTGAAAAATGTTAAAGTCCTAAGTATAAAGTAAACTAGAGAATCAACATATGAGGTGAGTATTAGTAAACACTAGGACCTAAGCCTAGTTGATATGAAGAAATCCCCCAAAGAACATCCAATAAGAAGGGTCAAATGGAATCCACCTAGGGAGAGATGGCTAAAGCTTAATTTTGATGGAGCTTATAAGGGGAACCCTAGGAAGGAATGAGGGAGTAATGATAAGTGATAGCAAAGGGATCCTAATTGGTGTTGTCAGTGAGTTTCTCAACTCTATGGTGAGTTATCAAGCAAAATATAAAGTAACTTTAGATGGAGTAAAATTATCAAATTAGTTGGAAGTAAGCAAGCTGATAGTGGAGGGAGATTCTCTCAATATTATCAATTATCTTAACAAGATAACTACAGAGAGTTGAAAAGTATCAAGTATAATAATTAAAAATCTAAGGATCCTTAACTCACTAGAGCACATGGAGATGAATCATATTTTTAAAGAAGGTAATAGGGTGGCAGATTAGTTGGCTAACTAGGGGCTCTTTGTGAAGACAACTGGAGGTGGATTCCCTTAGAAAATATTCATCTAGAGATAAAGAGTTAGTAGAAAGGGAAGAGATATAAACATGTTATTTATGATTGGTCAAAGGTTAATCCAATGACCTATACTTTTTCACAAGATGAAGAAGTAAACTCCTAGGAGTAAGCCCTACCATTGGAAGATATGGGATCACATGGCAATGTGTTAGGATTTATTTGTTTAACTAGAATTTGTAACTATGAAAGCCTAGTGACAGATTTGCTAGCAAAAAGTTTTATCATTGGAACTCATTTGCAAGATAGCAAATGTAGTATTAGTCTCCTTAAGTTATCCCTTGATAGAAAATAGGTCGATGGACTATCCCATATAGACATAGGGTAACCACATGAAAGACTTAGGCAAAAATTTTAAGCATAATGATCAATAATTTGTGGGGAAAAGGGAAAATTTCATGGGCATAAAATTTCAAGCAATTAAATGGTCAAGGGAATTCCTTACAAATAGATGAACTTAGGGACAATATTAAGGTCTGGTAGCTAGTGTGGAATGACAATGGTTTGGATTGGGGGTAGATCAATGGTCTATGGATGAGGGTTGTAACCCTTTTGACCTTTGGGTAAGGCCCAAGAGTCATCTCAAATATGTTTTTAGAATTAGGATGGTAGTATGGAATAAGTTAAAAATGGTTGAAAATTGATGAAAATAACCCAAAATTTTGTAGTTCTATAAGAAGAGGTTTTGAGCACTACAGCTGGTGTTACCAATTTAAAAATGTAAAAAGGGTCCAAGCCATTTCAAAAACCTAGTGTTGAAAATAATTGGATTGAAAAACCTTATATAAACCTATTTGAAAATAGAATCCATGTAACATCTAGAGACCATACCATACATACTTCTAAACAATGATTATAAGTAAATGAATACATTAATAATACATAAAAATATAAAATAATTAAACTCATTACCTCTATTGAGATTTTTTGGTCAACATGACCACATCCAGGAGAGTAAGGAGTAGTCTTCTCAATATTTCACTAAGTATAGAAAATAGTCATGATAGCATGACATTTTGGAGATAAAGTTGGAGATAAGGGCAAATTGTTGTGATGGTGCAATATTTTGAGATCAAAGGGCCCAAAAAAGACCAAAAGTCATGATGGCATGATATTTTAAATGTCAAGGCAGAGATAAAGGTAAATAGTCATGAAAATACAATAATTTGAGACCAAGGGGTAAAAAAAATACCAAAAGTTATGATGGCATGATATTTTGAAGATCAAGGCAAAGATAAGGGTAAATAGTCATGACAACATGACATATTGAGGATTAAGGTGGAGATAAGAGCAAATAGTCATGATAGCATGACATTTTGAGACCAAAGAGCCCGAAAAGACCAAAAGTCATGATGGCACGACATTTTTAAGGTCAAGACAGAGATAAAAATAAATAGTCATGGCAACATGCCATTTTGAGACCTATTTTCAACAACGTGTGGTTTATATCAATCTTTCCAATACCTGTTATCGATGTCAATCTACTACCCACAAGATAAATATTACCCTCTTATGGAGGGTTTATTCAAAAATAAAGTTTCAATAGAGACACCTTCAAACACAAATAAATATGTCCCTCCCACTAATTGAGGGGAGGAATGGACTTGTCACGAGGAATAACAGTAAAGGAAATTGATCACAAACTTCTGTGGAAGTTGGTAAAAATGAGTCTTAACCGAGCTCTTAGTCTAGGGTTTCTCATGCAACATCTATAGAAGAAACTTTTGTTTCTCTTCCTATAGGTACCTCTTCTAGTAATAACAAAAAAAATTCCCCAAATATTCAAGCCTCCTAGTCAACTAAGCCATAAGCTATGCTAGTGCCCGCTCCCTCAAGAAAATTCTAGGTTTCTCCACCTAATCTACCTAGTGAAGTTCCCTCACAAAACCCTCGTCACTCTCGCAGTCTAGTTAGGGGTACCTTAGGCATCCCTTTGGAGAAGCGATGATAAACAATTTTTTTTCATGAAAATCATAATAGGTTTCTCACAAATACCTTTGAATCCTTAGCAGATTTCGAGGACTCTAAGGTCCTCAAAGGAAATATGTGCCTCGATCGTGTCTCATAAAGTGCTTATCTTGGAATATCATGGGTTTGACAGATCTTATGTGCAAGTACATAGTGCATCAAGGTCTAGATGACTTCAAGGTAAAAAATGGTAATATTGATATCCTTTGCCTTCAGGAAGTCAAAGTCACTAATTTTATGTTGTCAAGTACTTGCTCCTTTCTCTAGCCTCGAGGCCACACTTTTCATACTTTGCATGACATGGGTAAAGGAGGGGTAGTAATTTATCTTTTAGAATCTTATCATTCTAAAATGATCTCTTGGGGTTGTGACCCTTCTAATCATGTTTTTTGGGTTGTTATGGAGATTGATGGGCATATTCTTGGTGTGCTCAACATCTATTCTCCTAACAATGCCAATGATCATTGTGTGTTGTGGAAGTGGGCATCACTCTCTCTTCCCCCTGCTATTTGGTTGCTCTATGGGGACTTCAATATGATCAAATTCCCACATAATAAAATGGGTCTTCTTCCCATGAGATGGGATGCAAGGGAAAGAGAAGCATGACTTTTCATGAAAGAAAAGTTGGGGCTCTCTAATCCAAATAGCTACTTTTTACCCTCTTCATTCCTAGATAATGCTTGGTTCACATGGTCTAACAATAAACAAGGTGAGAATCATGTTTTGAAAATATTGGATAGAGCCATGCTCTTAGATTTTGATATTTTCTCCTTAAAGTGGCCTTCATCTCTCTCCCTTTATCTATGTCCATCCCAAGCTCTGCTTGTCTGACCATTCCCCATTTCCTTTTCCATATTTGTTTCTTCTACTCCCCCTCCTCTTTATCATTTTCAATTTTATCTTAATACCTCCATTTTGCACCACCCCATATTGAGGGCCTATGTTATCAAAATTTGGAATATTATCCCCAAACCGAAAGGGATCTCAGAATGGATTGATTGGTGGAATGCTGCTATCCTCACACTACCTACTTTCTATGCTTGCTTGGATTGTTTGCTGAGGCTTTGACTGTTTTGTCCATTAACAGATACAAGTCCTAAGCCATTGGTATCATTTGATCCATTAGACAAGGCTGACCTTGAGCTCCTTCTCTTTATGTCCTTGATGTTAAAGGGCTTGGCTATTTACTAGCTCATCACATTGCTTAGGGTTCTATTTGAGGAATTTCTCTTCTTGAAGGTGATTTTTAGTTGATCAATGGTCCTTATGTTGATGAATATTTTCTCACTCTTACTAAAGAAGAAGGTATCAATAAACAAGTGCTTGCATGCCTAAACACTTTTTGTTTGGCTTTTGGATCCTCCATTCAATGGATAAAGACCCAATGTTATAGGCAGTCTCTCGACCCAATGCCCCACTAGCTTAATCAATATAAATGGAATATCATCCAAGAGGGAGAAGTTTTTTGTTTTTTAGGAATTCCTTTTTCCTTTAATGGGTCACTACCAGAGTTATGGAAGTATGTTGTTAACAGGGTGGAATAGAAACTTACCTACTGGTCTACCATGAAACTCTCCCTTGCTAGTAAATTTTAAATTTGCACTAAATTCCTTGTGGCCACCCATGTTTATTATCCTTCCTGCTAGGTACCATACAAAAATTGTTATAAGAAGCTTTATAAGCTTCTATGTGACTTCTTATGGTCCTCCTCCAATAATGCTTCAGGATTCCACCATTTTTCCTAGGAGTATTGTTGTCTTCCCAAAAGCCATGGTGGACTTGGCATTATTAATACCCAATGTCAATATTAGGCCCTTTGTGTTAAGTGGGTCATCAAAGCCCTCACAAGCAATGAGGCCTAGAATATTCTTATCCGACACTATATTAGTGAAGGTTCCCCTTTTGGGCATAAGAGCTTGAAGGGCATGGGGTTCCCTTCCCCCATTGTTGCCCTTGTGTCTATCAAAATTTCAGGATCCTTCATCATTAGGAGCATTTGGAAAGCTTGGGAGAGTGTTAAGCGTTAGCTTAGATGGAATGGACATAGCTTTTGGCATGACCTCTCCATCAACCAAATGAATGTTTAGTTATCACTTTTTATCAATTACTAGTTTTTCCCGCTTGCGTAGGTTCCTTGGGTTCATACGCTTAGATTATTCCATAAAGGTGTGTGATGCATCACTGATTTCTTTTCTCGTCCTACCAGGTATTGGCTCCCTTGGGATGATTTTAGAGATAAATTTAGGCTTAATCACTTTGAAAAGGATACCTTTGAGGTTGTCAAGGTTTCTCTCCTTGACTCCATGTTACACAATATTTCTATGCTTTCTTAGAGATCTTGGTGGAAGGACTAGAAGTGGTATCCGAACACTCCATTATGGAATTATAAGTCTTTATTGGGGGTATGAATGGATCTATCCTTATCTCCCCATGATTTATAAGCTCAATAAATGATGGAAGGTATCCTCCTATCGACCTGTTTGGTTGCGCAGGTTCCAAACAGCTTGGGCTCATTTTTTGGAGCCCAAAATTTCTTGTTTTGCTTGGAGTCTTTTGCACCAAGGGCTTCCTGTTGGGGAGCATCTACAACATTTAGGAATCCCCAACCCTTCTTGCCATTTATATCTTCAATCTAAATATTTTATCCATATTTTTTGGGTTTGTGCTCTCATTCCCTTTGGGAGTGGTTTTTTCTTTTTTAGACCTTATTCCTTTGCCATGTTTGAGTGGAAGCATATCATTTTGGGAGATCCCCCACCACTACCGGATAATTTTTTTGAAGTGTGGAACTTTTTCTGTATGGCGACCATGTTTAGTTTATGGAGAGCTAGAAATGATTGTATATTTAGTAAGTGTACTTATTCTTTGCACCTCTCCTTTTGAGAAGTCTAATATTATTTCTTCTGTGTATTTTCAGATTACAGTTTAGGCCAATAAGGAGGCCATGGAGCTCACTCATCTTAAAGATCTTATTAAATAGTGGAGGAACACACTGTGCTCAATAATTCAGGATAACCCTCGTAGTAGATCTACGTCCACATAGTAGTTTCGCTCACTCTCAAACTACACTCATATCCTAGTTCAAGGTGCTTATCGAGATGGTCATGGCTATGTGATTGTTTCTCTCTCCCCCAACTCCTCGAAGAGAATCCTGGGGCAACTTAAGAGTTTATAGCTAGGTTTATGTTTCTGACACTTCTAGACAGGGGAGGAAATCATTTTCAAATTATCTAGGTGAGAATCAGGGGTGGCTAAAGGTTATCAGTTTATTCTATCCATTAGTTATGTAAATTGTTATCAGTTTATTCTATCCATCAGTTACGTAAACCATTATCAGTTTATTATGTCCATCAGTTATGTAAATTGTAGATTGTTCTTTTGTATTCCCACTCTATTTTGATAAGGGCAATTTTTTTGGCTGATGGCATTAGTCACGTGACGTGTTTATCCACCTTTTTTTTTGTAAAAATGTATTTTATTAATTATTTAATATAATGCTTTTTTACATCAAAAATATTATTTTGTATTGTGTGCCCCAATAATATTTTATATATATATATATATATATTTGAGTTGCTTATTGCTCTGTTCGATAATTTTCTTTATTGTTAAAAAGTATCATAGTAAGAAAATTAATTATTATATTGAATTAAATTGATGATTTGTTATTAAAATTATGAGTTTGTTGTAAATTTGAACTCCTTATATAAATAATTCATCATTACTTAGATATCCAAGAAGATACAAGATTTTTAACCATTTTAAATCCCTATAAAGGCTTGTCTATATGGAACCATATGGTGGAAGGAATAAAGTTGCCATAGAAAGGAGCACAATGGAAAATTGGGAATGACAGGTCAATTCACTTCTAGGAGGATGCTTTGTTGGAGAAACAACCCCTAATATTGGATGAGGAGTTAGTTGAAGTACAAAAAATATAGAACAAAGGTATGAGAGTATGGTTGTAGACTATCTAGCCTAAGAAGAGGGAGTGGCAAGATGGAAGGACTTATGTGGTAGTAATCATAGTGAGGAATATTTAAATAAGCTCAAAATTAAACTAAGAGCCTTCCATGTAGGTGTAAATATGGGTGAAGACTCTATAGTTTTGGGAGTTACTCTTGATGGATCCTTTAGTGTAAAATCAACCTATGATATTCTATCAGCTAAGCTAAAATATGGGTTTTAATGGAGGAGGCTCTGGGAAACAAAGACAATGCCAAATATAGTGATGCTCCTTTGGCTATATGTGTAGATTGAGATACTAACAATAAATAACTTACATAAAAGTGGATTTCAATTTCCTAATAGATATTGTCTATGTGAAGAATAAGAAGAGTCAGTGGAACACTTAATATTAGGATGTAGATATCCCTTTTGATTCTTCAAGGTTTAATTGAAGAGATGGGGGTTATTTGGATACTGCCAAATAGAATGGTGGATTGGATAGAATAGTGAGAAAATCCCTTTAGGATTGCAAGGTTGAATAAGATATGGGCTCTAATTCATTTCCACTATGCTTGGGGAATTTGGTTGGAGCATAACAAAAGAATATTTAAGGAGGAAAAGAGAGCCTCCTTAAGAATAATTAGGTAGACAATATGGGTGACTATAGTGAAAAATGTTAAAGTCCTAAGTATAAAGTAAAATAGAGAATCAACATATGAGGTGAGGATTAGTAAACACTAGGACCTAAGCCTAGTTGATATGGAGAAATCCCCCAAAGACATCCAATAAGAAGGGTCAAGTGGAATCCACATAGGGAGAGATGGTTAAAGCTTAATTTTAATGGAGCTTATAAGGGGAACCCTAGGAAGGCATGAGGGAGTAATGATAAATGATAGCAAAGGGATCCTAATTGGTGTTTTTAGTGAGTTTCTCAACTCTATGGTGAGTCATCAAGCATAAACTAAAGCAACTTTGGATGGAGTAAAATTATCAAAGTAGTTGGGAGTAAGTAAGCTAATAGTGGAGGGAGATTCTCTCAATATTATCAATTATCTTAACAAGATAACTACAGAGAGTTGGAAGGTATCAAGTATAATAATGAAAAATATAATGATCCTTAACTCACTGGAGCACATGGAGATGAATCATATTTTTAAAGAAGGCAATAGGGTGGTAGATTAGCTGGCTAACTAGGGGGCTCTTCATGAAGAGGACTAGAGGTGGATTCCCTTAGATAATATTCACCCATAAATAAAGAGTTAGTAGAAAGGGAAGAGGCATAAACATGTTGTTTATGATTTGGTCAAAGGTTAATCCAATGGCCTATACTTTTTCACAAGCCAAAGAAGTAAACTCCCAAGAGTAAGCCCTACCATTGGAAGATATGGGGTCACATGGCAATGTGTTAGGATTTATTTGCTTAACGGGCATTTGTAACTATGAAATCCTAGTGATAGATTTTCTAGAAGAACGTTTTATGATTGGAACTCATTTGCAACATGAAAAATGTAGTATTAGTCTACTTAAATTATCCCTTGATAGACAATAGGTCGATGGACTATCCCATATAGACATAGGGTAACCACATGAAAGACTTAGGCAAATAGTTTAAGCACAATGATCAATAATTTGTGGGGAAAAGGGAAAATTTCATGGGCATAAAGTTTCAAGCAATTAAATGGTCAAGGGAAGTCCTTACAAATAGATGAACTTAGGGACAATATTAAGGGTTGGTAGTTGGTGTGGAATGACAATGGTTTGGATTGGGGGTAGATCAATGGTCTATGGATGATGGTTATAATTTTTTTGACCTTTGGATAAGTCCCAAGAGTCATCTCAAATATATTTTTAGAATTAGGATGGTAGTATGGAATAAGTTGAAAATGGTTGAAAACTGATGAAATTAATCCAGAATTTTGTAGTTCTATAAGAAGAGTTTTTGAGCACTACAAGTGGTGTTGCCAATTTAAAAATATAAAAGGGTCCAAGCCCTTTAAAAAACCTAGCGTTGAAAATAATTGTATTGAACAATCTTAGATAAACCTATTTGAAAATAGAATCCATGTAACATCTAGAGACCATACATACTTCTAAACAATGATTTTAAGTAAATGAATACATTAATAATACATAAAAATATAAAATAATTAAACTCATTTTCTCTATTGAGATTTGTTGGTCAACATGACCACATATAGGAGAGTAAGGAGTAGTCTTCTTAATATTTCACTAAGTATAGAAAATAGTCGTGACAACACGATATTTTGGAAAAAAAGGTGGAGATAAGGGTAAATATTCATGACAGTGCAACATTTTGAGACCAAAGGACCCAACAAAGACCAAACGTCATGATGGAATGACATTTTGAAGGTCAAGGTAGAGATAAAGGCAAATAGTCATGACAACGCAATATTTTGAGACCAAGGGGTCCAATAAAGACCAAAAGTTACGATGGTATGATATTTTGAAGATCAAGGTAGAGATAAGGGTAAATAGTCATGATAACATGACATTTTGAGGTTCAAGGTGAAGATAAGGGTAAATAGTCATGACAACGTGATATTTTGAGACCAAAGGGCCCAACAAAGACCAAAAGTCATGATGGCATGAAATTTTGAAGATCAAGGTGGAGATAAGGTAAATAGTCACGACAACACGACATTTTGAGACCAAGGGACCAACAAAGACCAAAAGTCACTATGGCATGAAATTTTGAAGATCAAGGTAGAGATAAGGGCAAATAGTTATGACAACATGATATTTTGAGGATCAAGGTGGAGATAAGGGCAAATAGTTGCAAAAACATGATATTTTGAGATCAAAGGGTCTAGCAAAGACCAAAAGTTGCGATGGCACGATATTTTGAAGGTCAAGATAGAGATAAAGGTAAATAGTCATGATAGAGAAAAATTTTGAGACCAAGGGGCCCAACAAAGACCAAAATTTATGATGGCATGACATTTTGAAGATCAAGGTAGAGATAAGGGTAAATAGTCATGATAGTGCAACATTTTAAAGATCAAGGTGGAGATAAGGGAAAATAGTCACGACGGTGTGATATTTTGAGACCAAAGGACCCAAAAAGACCAAAAGTAATTATGGCATGACATTATGAAGGTTAAAGCAAAGATAAAGGCAAATAGTCATGAAAGTGTGACATTTTGGGACCAAAGGGCCCAACAAAGACCAAAAGTCACAATGGCATGAATTTTTTTTTAAAAGATAGCTGGACCATGATGCCTCTATGGAGATAAAGGAGGATTATTGTAACAATATCTTAACCACTTCCATTTGAATATTCCATGCTCTCCTAACTGCATTTTTACTAAAATGAGCCTATGGGCATAATGTTGTAACAACTTTCAATTTTTCTTTTATGTAAAAATATTATATATAGGATGAATGACCTAAACAAAAGGTCATCTCTTAGATGTTTACAAGGCAATGTATAGACTTATGAAAGCTAATAAAATATCATCCATTCTGGTTTCTAGCCCACTGGTGTATTATCAAGTATGTATGGATTGTTGATTGCTAATTAAAGTTAGATTGAATATTACTTGCTCTAATTCTTATTCTGAATTTCTGCGATAAAGTTCTATTAACTCTAAAATGAACCATTCCATTAATCTTATTCTTGAGAAGATTTACATCGAAGGATTAGTTATTTAGCTTTATGGTTTAAATATATACTTCTCTGAAAAGTGATGTTAAGGTTGATTTGTTATTATCTAATTTGTACCTTTAGATTCTTCTAGCAATAGCTATATTTCCCTCTTTTTATGTATTTACCTCTCTTTACCTTTTTACAAAGAAGTAAGGAACCAACCTCCTCTAGATATTGAACTAGATAAAACTCTATTTTAACCTAGTATTTCAATGTTGACAAATTCTTGGGCACAAACGTAACCAAAGGTAGATTTTGCACCAACAATTTTTGGCATGCCCGATGGAACTCAATACCACGATATATACAGATCAAAGTTTCGATGAATACCTTTGTCCTGATATTTTTTTATAAATCACCTGACAACTCTACCCTAGAAAGGAACCTTATGAAATCCTTTACTTAATTTTTGGTTATATACTATCTTTTATGATAACCAGTTCTAAAGAAAAAAATTCAGAAGATCCCATCGAGTTCTTCGAACTACACTTGGTAGCCTCAGATCTAATCCTATTTTAGTTTCTAGAACAACTTCCTTGTATACATTTAGTATAGGATACACAAATCTTTCCCCTACAACCTTCCCTAGTACTTCTACCAATGGAACATTAACTCCAACTACCCATATACCAGTAATATCTAGTAGAACCATAATCACAATGGACACAAATCAACTAAATCTACCTTACCCTTTATGGAACTATATAGGCCCCCTAAATCTGGAATCTCAACATCTGATTCCAATAGTGACCTTAAAAGCACTACCCCAGTATGACGATACTAGAAAGATGACTTACGAACACTATCAAGATGCAGCCACACTAGACTTGATACATAACATCACCGAAGAAGATGTTATGATAAGATTGCTAGTCATTTCCTTGAAGGGAAAAATGCTCTATTGGTACAGAGCTCTTGACAACCAAACTATATCTACTTGGGCCTAACTTGTCGATAAACTAGTAGAATAATTCAATGAACATGCAGACCTAGGGTTATGCATAGAGGTGAATATTCACAAATTGGGTGAATATTAGGATTTTCAAAATTAGAAATTTGCAAATATGAGGACCCTCAATGTTGGCCCATTCATCTAAAATTTTTAGGACTATTTTTTTCTTAGGGTTAATTCAGCATAATATATATCCAAACATAGTCATATTTGTACTTGTTGGAAAGCTCATTTTGAGCCTAATCTAATGGTGGTATTTTTATGAAGTTATAAGGTGATTTAATGGGTCAAAATTTTCCCCAAATATGATATTATGTTTTAGGGCTTCAAATAATTCAAATTCATGTGTGAAGATTATTGATTTGATTTTCTTATGATTCGCCTTGATTTTGATTAGGATTCACCATTTTTTTACAAGTACATTTTGAATTCAACCCCTTATGTATAACCCCTACTAAATCAGTTTACCGTCATCCAAAAGCACCCATAAGAGAAGATTGTCAACTTTAACATCATATTCATTCAAACTTGATAGAGGGTGCTTTATGGGTTGCTTCCAATGAATAAACATTCTATATATTATTATCTTAGAGCTTTCAACTTAGATATAAGCATGGCCATCAAGTAGTCCCATGTATTTACCTTCCCAGGGATCTACCAAGAAGCATAGAAAGCAATAAGAGATATGATCGCTATTGGAAGATTCTCAAAAAAAATGATAATGCCTATTTTCTTGGATCTACTGCAAGCATCAAATACTACTTTTCCAACTCCTACTTTAGCTTCTAATACTAGTCTCCCCAAATGGACTGGGCAGCCTAAAATTCTAGTAATACAGGAACCCCTCGCTCCTCCAATGCTTCCTGCTATTCTTGCACTTCCTATAGTGACAAATTCATCACTCTAAATACTCAACTTACAACTCTACAAGATCTGCAATCAACCTTGAAAACTTTGATAAATAAAATGACCTCAATGGAAAGAAGATAAGCAAAAAGAAATTTCCAACCAAGGAGGTTCCCACAAGTGATGAAGGATCAAGCCTCCACAAGCGGTAGAAGCTATGATAAGTCTAACATAGTTTATGCCAATGAAGATAGCAAACCCAATAACATTTTGATAAAGTCAAATTTCTAGTGTTCCATGTGTAATGATCCTCATGGTGAAACTTCTTGTATGATTCATCAACATCATGTCTAGAGGATAGCTATCGAAAAGGCTAAGAAAATCCTCAAGGATCAGGTAAATATGATCAAATAAGAGAATCAAAATTTCATGATGCCTTATTTTGAACAAGTATTTGTGCTAACCATATCGAGAAATAAACCCTTGCAGGTTGATCCCCAAGAGCTTAAACCTTTGAAGGTGCCTTCCCCTATAAAGTACCCTGTTGAGAAAATAACCTCTTATGAAAAAGCTCCCCTGAATTCAGGTCCAAAAGGAGCAAAAACTTGTAAAGAAATACCTTATTAGAAGGAAGCAGAGATGCAAGAACAAGCTAGAGACAAGTTGAGATACCCCTCACTGACTAAGCATCAAAGAATAGATGCTACTCATGGGTACAAAAACAAGTATGACACAACTGTGAAAGAAAAAAGTTTTGAACCCCTCCCATTCAACATAGTCGAATAAATGAAGAAAACTCCCTCCAAAGTGACTATGTATGAAGCTTTGCAATTCCCAAGGCATATTGACTTGTTGCAAGAATCCTTGAGATATATGAAGAGTAAGAATAGAAACCCAATTCAATTAGATTTTGCACAAGCTAGCCTAACATCCACTTTGGGAAAAAACAAGCCCCCTCCCTTCTATCTATCTCTTCATATGGAAGGATGGGTAGTTCACAACTGTATGATAGATTCTAGAGCTGCAACCATCGTGATACCTAAGGTAGTATGTGACATCATGGGAATGGAGTACACAAGGAGCAGCCCGAGATCTTGTAGTTAGATGAGACCCCTATAAAAATGGTAGGGGTAATTAAAGATATTCCAATAGTTTTTCACAAACTACCTCAACTCACAGTTATACAAGAGGTAGTAGTAGTGGATTTGGAGCCTTATTTTGGCATGTGTCTCTCCAGGGAGTTCACCACCAAGATAGGAGGATATTTATCACTAGATTTATCACATCTAGAAATCCCATTCAAGGGTAAAAGAGTGAAAATATTTAATGAAAAACCTTCGAATTTTCATATTGAAAAACTTGAAGAGGAAGGTAAACAAGCCACCATTATGAATATGATGATAGAAGAACTGGAAGATTTGAACTTTATGGAAGAATATCTAAATGTGTTATAGGAGGAAGACCAGTTCTCTCTCCAATATTTCAATGCCATGATTGAGACTGACATGGGAAGCTACACAATTTTAAAACCCAAGAAAAGTAACCCCATTCCTCTTCCTCAGGTTGACCAACCTATTAATCAACTATGGAAACTTTTTTCAATGGTGCTAGATGTAAAAATGGATCTAGAGTAGGTATTGTTCTAATCTATCCAACATGCAAAGAGAAATTTTTTTCTTACCGGTTAACCTAGAGTTGCACTAACAATGTAGCAAAGTATGAAGCACTCTTCTTAGGCCTTAAGAAGGCTGAAAAGATGGGTATCAAGCAGGTACAAATCTTTGGGGATTTTAAACTAATAGTGAATCAAGTCACTGAAATATGTGTAAGCAAGCAAAATTACCTTAAAGCCTACAAGAATAAGGTTTGGGACTTGCTAGAATATTTTGAATCTTTAAATCTCAAAGTAATCCCAAGGGAAAAGAATACTCATGCAGATTTGTTGGCTTCAATAGGTGCAAATTTTTTCCCTATTAGCAACGTCATATAGAAGTCTAAGACAATTAGACTAATCTATAGGCCCTCTATGCTAGATAGGGATACCTTTTGGCAAGTATTTGAGAATGATGAATAGATAGTGGACTTCCTTGTTCATGAGATGAACTACTCGAGTAACAAAACATCTAAATATGAAGAAGATACAAGCATGATCTAGTTAAAAAACCACATCCCAAAAGGGTTGATCACCCTTGAAAGCTTATTTGATAACAATAATAGGTCAAATAGCCATAAAATAAAAGTTGACAAGCACAGATATAGAGAAGCTCAAGTAGGACCTGATAAATCCATGAAAGTGGGAGTAAACACTATAGAAGAAGAACTAGACCAAATCAGGGGATTATGCAAGGAATTCCTAGACATCATAGCCTAGACTTATGGTGATCTTAAGGTCTACTCCAAAGAAACAATCCAACATATAATTGAACTTGAAGAAGGTGCAAATCCATTCAAAAAAAAGCAATGATCGATGAATCCTAAGATCGAGGCTTTGATGAAGCAAGAACTACTAAAATTGCTTGAATTCATAATTGTTTACCTGATAAAGCATTCAACTTGGGTAGCCAACCTAGTCCCAGTTAGAAAAAGAATGGATATATCATGTTGTGCATCAAATTTCATAACTTGAATAAGTCTTCATTAAAATACCATTACCCCATCCTACAAATCGACCAGATCCTACACATAGAAGCAGGAGCAAAAATATTCTCGCTCCTAGATGACTTATTTGGGTACAATAAAGTGTTGTTTAAGGACGAAGATCAATTCAATACTGCATTCACAACCAAGTGGGGGACATTTGCCCAAGGTTATGCATAAGGGGTTGGACTCAAATTACTTGTAAAAAAATGGTGAATCCTAATCAAAATCAAGGTATTTGAATCTCAAATCAAATCAACATCTTCATACCAAATTTGGTTTTTTAGCCTAAATTAAGGCATTTTGGAGCTCTTTTGAGCTATTAAATATTTTAACTTCATACAATCACCACCTTATATGGCTTGAAAACTTTCCCGACTTGCCTATGTTTGATTTATGCTTGACCCTATAAAATTGATCCTAAATTTTAGGCAATGGGTCACGTTAGGTCTATATTTCCATTTCTTTTGAAATCTAATTTTTCCCTTGGAATATTTCCTATCATACCACATTTTCCTATCAAAGTATGCCCTTCAAATTATCTAACGTTGGGGAAACCTTTCAAAGAGTGATGGATGTGGCTTTCAAAGAACTTGTCAACAAGATAATAGTGATATATCTAGATGATATGATAGTGTTCTCCCATCGAAATGAGGATCACATCAAACATCTTAGGAGCATGTTCGAAAAATATAGAGAGTTTGACATCTCTCTAAATCCAAAGAAATCCATCTTCGCTATAGAAGAAGGACTCTTACTCGGCCATATCATTTCTAAGGCTAGGCTAGCTATAGATCCTAACAAGGTGAAAGCACTGCTAGAACTCCCTCTGCCCCCTAACAAAAGGGACTTACAATATTTCTTCAGCCAAATCAACTTCATGCATAAATTCATAGCCAATTTTGTACAAATCATCAAACCCATGAATTAGTTTTTGAAGAAGGATGCTAAGTTCAAGTGGATAGACTCAAGGAAATAGGCTTTCCAACAAATTAAGGAGCAAATAGCCCAAGCCCCCATCTTGGTAAATCCAGATTACACCAGGGATTTCATCTTGTATGCTGTAGGTAAACAAGATATCTACGCCATAGTACTCACTCAGAAAGGGCCTAAGAATGAAGAGAGACCCATAGCTATTCTAAGTCATTCTATTAAAGAACATGAAGAGAAGTATAACTTTATTGAAAAATAGATTTATGTAATAATGAAGTCTTTAAAAAAGTTCTAGAATTTCCTTTCACATAGTAGAACTATAGTTTATGTGGTTCACCCCAACATCAAAAATTTCATCATACAAGGGAAATATGATGATAAAATATCTGGTTGGATGTCAAAGATACAATAATATGACATTGAAATACATACAACCAAGTTGGTAAGAGGTAGAGCATTGTACCAAGAACTCACCAAGAAAGCCTCATAAGAATACATAGCTTTCCAAACTCAAGAAGCAACCTCAAATGATGATCAACCCTCAGAGCAACTTGACTGGGCCTATGAACTAATCAGGTACTTTCATACTAGAAAGTGTCTAACAGGTTTGAACGCTTTACAAAGAAGAAGATATAGAATCTAGCCTTTGAAGTACACTCTACTACCTGAAGGGTTGTACAAAAAAATTGGATGGAGTATTGATTCGATGCATAAAGGATGATAAGAAATAGGAGATCTTAGAGGAATTCCATGGAGGACCATCAAGAGGATACTACTCAAGAAGTGCCACTGCTTTTAAGATCATCAAGATTGGATGTTATTGGCCAACCATATTCGTAGACACTTTCAGAGTAACAAGAAACTATGAGAAGTGCTAGAGATACATTGGGAGAAACAAAAATGCTTCTATACCTCTAAAATCCATTCAGGTTGAAGAACCTTTTCAACAATGGGGATTGGATTTCATTGGAATAATAGATCCCAACTCATTTTCTAGACATAAATACATCCTGATAGCTACTGATTATTTCACTAAGTGGGTCGAAGCAATACCCACTAAAAAGGTAGATCAAGAAGTTGTGATGGAATTTGTGGAAATTTTGATCACAAGATTTGGCATCCTAAATGCATTGGTCACAAACAATGATACATCTTTCATAGGCACCAAGATGATTGAATTTACATGTAAATATGGGATTTACTTGAAAACATCCTCAAACTATTATCCATAGGGAAATGGATTAGTTGAATCAACAAACAAAAACTTGCTCAAGATCTTGAAGCAGACCTTGAAGGATAATAAGAGAAGTTGGCACTCTCTGATAAACCAAGCATTATGGGTTGATAGAATAACTATCAATAAGTCTATCAACACATCTCCCTACTCTTTGGTCTATGATAAAGAAGCAATTCTTCCAATACACATAGAGATGCCAACTTTAAAATTGCTCAATCAAACTAGCATAGAGGAGGTAGAACCAATGGAGAATAGGTTGATCCAAATCCTACAGTTAGAAGAATAGAAGGAACAAGCCTATGACCACTATCAAAAATATATGGTCACCATGAAGAAGTGGTTAAAAAAAAGGCCACTCTGAGAAATTTCAAGGTGGAAGATTTGGTCCTAAGATGGAATGAAAAGAAGATAAAACCTAGAAATCATCAAAAATTCAACGTGTTTAGAGAAGGCCCCTTCGAATTAATTGAAGAAAAACAACAAAACTCCTTCCAATTGAGGAACAAACAGGGTTAGGTTCAACCCATTCCTATTAATGGCTTCCACCTAAATATGTACTATAAGTAAAAGGGTTTCCCTCTACTTTGTATGTATTTTATGTAAATATGTTCTATTTTTTTCAATGAGCCACTTTCAAAGCAAATTATCATAATTTCGTGACATTTCAGTGATCGATGGCCACTCCAAGAAAATTTGTCATGATGGTGCAACATTTCGATGCCCAAAGGCCACCTCAAAGCAAATTGTCATGATTTTGTAACATTTCGATGATCGATGGCCACTCCAAGGAATTTTTTTATGATGGCATGACATTTTGGTACCTGAAGGCCACCTCAAAGCATATTGTCATGATTTCATGACATTTCGATGATCGATGGCCACTCCAAGGAAATTTATCATGATGGCACAACATTTTAGTGCCCAAAGGCCACCTCAAAGCAAATTGTCATGATTTCATGATATTTTGGCATTTGATGGCCACTCCAAGGAAATTTGTTGTGATGGCATGATATTTCGGTACCCAAAGGCCACCTCAAAGCAAATTTTCATGATTTCATGACATTTCAGTGATCGATGGCCACTCCAAGAAAATTTGTTGTGATGGTGTGATATTTCGATGCCCAAAGGCCACCTCAAAGCAAATTTTCATGATTTTATGATATTTTGATGACTGATGGACACTCCAAGGAAATTTGTTGCAATGGCATGACATTTCAATGCCCAAAGGCGACCTCAAAGTAAATTGTCATGATTTCATGATATTTTAGTGATCGATGGCCACTCCAAGGAAATTTGTCACAATGGTGCAACATTTCGGTACCCAAAGACCACCTCAAAGAAAATTATCATGATTTCATGACATTTTAGCATCTGATGGCCACTCCAAGGAAATTTGTCATGATGGCATGATATTTTGGTGCCCAAAGGCCACCTCAAAGTAAATTGTTGTGATTTCATGACATTTCGATGTTCGATGGCCACTCCAAGAAAATTTGTCATGATGGCACAACATTTCGGTGCCCAAAGGCCACCTCAAAGCAAATTATCATGATTTTGCAACATTTTGGCATCTAAATGGCCACTTCAGAATGACCATGCCTTTTTGTAGAAAAAAAGGTTTTCTTAAATTTTTAAAACCTCACTTTTTAAGGCACCACTGTACAAGCTTATGGGCCTAGAGCAGATGTGACACCAATTTATTGGTCCAAGATAGTAGTGAAGTGATGCCATTGGCCCTAGAAAAATGGTAATGCATGGCAGTTGGTTTCTTGAAGGTGACACACAAACCAAAGCATCCGGTAATATTCAAAATTAGTAGTGGAGTGTGCACCACCAACCACAGTTAATGCATGTCGCCTTTGCACACACATGCACATCCACTTATACCATAGAAACCTTTTCATCGCTTCTTTATCCTCTGTATTTTTTCCCTTCTACTCACTATGCTTCCCAATTTCTCAAAAGTCTTTTAAGCTCTGCTAAGTGTTCTAGATTTATTCTATGCCAAAATCATAATAGAAAACCATGACTTCTCCACCAGCCACCAAAGGGAAATGCAAGTCGACTAATATTGAAAGCAGTTTCATGGACCCTGACATTCATATCACTGACACCAGGGTGACATGGAAAGAACCAGAGTGGATTCATAAGGATGTAGCAGCCAGGGTTACCAAGAATTTCATGTCATCATGCCCAAGCACATTTTCCTACCATGCCCTACTCTCTTGGTATGTCTGCACCCAGGTCCACCCCTGCCTTGAATTAATCAGAGCTATGGCAGAGTTCTACGATGTAAAGCACATAATTATGAAAGATTCCAGGGGAGGGGTCATATTTACTCTTGATGTCGATGCAATTAGGGACACCTTCAACCATGAAAAAAGGCCTACAATAAACCCTATCCCTTTCAACCCCATAAATTTAGTAAATTTTTATACCAACACCCTCAACATCAAATTATTTTTGCAAGAGCATTTGATAGATTCTCCTCCCAAGGGAACCCTGCCAAAGTCTCCAATTCCCCTATCCAAATTCAAGAACAAGGATCATTTTTTCATTATGGCCATGGTGTTAGGGTTAGAAACAAACACACAAGTCTATGGATGGCAAGTTGCGATGGCCCATTGTATATCAAACCCCAAATTCTATGACACTGTACAGGTGGACCAGAAAATAGTGCCACTATTCTTTGATTGGCCAACATACTTTTCCCAACAGTTGCATGTAGGTCTCCTCAAGATTTAGAGAGACCTCCCTGATACCTTCAAGTTTTCTTCTTACTTGGTATGGCTTTTCTTTTTCTTTTAGGTAAAGAATTTAAATTTTATCTCTACTACAACAAAGGACCAAGATGGAAACAACCTGCCTGTGTATGAGTGGACACCACTCATTTCAAAAGTGAAATTGTATTACCATTTTAATATTGAATTCTTGGGCCCTGCATTGAAAATCCCCCAAAATATATGGGATAATTTGCAGCACATCCACACAAAAGAAGGGGATTGGTTTATTTTGACCCAAGGAGTGGTTGTCAGATTATATGGCTTCATAAGGAAGCCCTTTTTGCTACCATATTATGTCACTGAGCGATTTTTAACTCTAGAATACATAAGGTAAATTGAATACATCAATTACAAATTTAGCATAGGTACTAGTAAGACATGTGCCTACCTCATGCCCTTCTAGTTTTTAGGTGTATCAATGTCGAGGAAAGGGGACCACGAGCGAATTGCTCGAACTCTAAAAAAATTGAAATTGATTGAATTACCATAGAAGTAGAGATATGATGCCATAGATAAATTTACCCAAAATCAAGCCACCCTCAATCGAGCCCCCTTCAATAAATTTTATGCATCATATAGGCAAATCGATTGATAGGGTAGGATCTATGAGGAGGATGAACCATTGGAATGGCATGTTGAACAAATGCAACCATTACCTTCGTGGCATGATTTCTATGAAAACCTAATATATTGGAGCCCTAGTATGAACCCAACCTAGAAGATGGATGATAAAGTTATTGAGAGAATGAAGAAAAAAGGGAAATATTGGGATCACGCCAAAATATTAGCATGGTGGCAAATGAGATGCCAAATACAAATGCATACTAGGTATGGGACAAAGGTCAACCAAGAGTTTTTTGAAAGATATGATAACCACCATGCCACATGGTCCAAAACTCTTATGGACAAAGTCCCTCTAGGAATCAATGATATCCCCATTAAGTCCATTGTAAAAAAAGTAGATGTCAGCAAAGGTAAAGGAAAAGAGATTGCCACTGAGTAAGCAGAAGCTCCTAAAAAGGTGTCTCAAAAATTCATTTCCCCTTCTACATTAGACACAGATTCTGATGATGATACTCTTCTCCTCCATAGGAAGCAAAAAGCAGAATCAACAAAAGGAGGAGAACAAAAGAAAAGAAAGTAAGAAGATACATCCTCTGAAGAAACAAGGGAACAAGAAGAAACAAAGGACTAGGAGAGAACAATGGAAAGCTCCTAGAAAACTTCTGAGCACCAAGGGACATAAGAACAAGAAGTGATCGAGATGACCAAAAAATCTACCCCCATAGAAGGAGCCCCTAGCAAAGAACAGGTCCCAGTAAAATTTGCAACTAGTACCGATGATTCAAGGTTGAAACATATAGCAAAAGCTTATACATAAGCTTTTAATAAGGCACAAGAAAATAGAGACACAAGTCCATAAAAATATCGAGGTATGTCTCCTATTGAATTAATTTCTTCTTCTTATTTACACCCTCAGAGGAATTCCCCCTCCCATTCTATAGGTCAGGGTGATGCCTCTCCTTCTTCCATTCACTAACCTCCATCGTCGCTACCATCAGCCCATAATGACCCAAAAGAATCCTCTGTTGTCCCTACAAATTCCCCCATTGAACAATCAAATGTGGATACCTCTCTAGCCACTATTTCCTTTCCTTATACCACTAACCTATCGAACTTCCAAACCATTCATACCTCTTCTTTTGAGAACAACCCTACCATTTCCAAGTTAAAAAAGGAAACCTTGAATTTTGCTACCTGGTTGAAATTGTGCAACACTTAGAGTTCTAAATATATATCCTACACCAGGGAAGGGATAGCACTAGATCCCATTAGCATGCAGTGTTCCACTATAAAAATGACACCACTCATTCAAAATCCAAAGGGATAAATGACCCTAGAAGACTACCAATATGAGATAACTATAGAATACATCACTCATATGTCAATGGAATATGAGTTGGGAAAGGTCCAAGCCCACATGGGAACCATATACCTAAATGTTGAATATTACAAAGAAAATTACCTCAGAGCTGAACAAGCAAGAAAGCATTTATAAGAAGCCTTAAACCAGCAAAAGATAATCAAGAAGGCTTTGAAGAATGAGGCAAAAAAGTGGGAGCTAATGTTCAATGAAGCAACCCCCTATAATAATAAAGCTAAGAAGATCGAAGAACATACAACTATTGAACCACTAGGTTGAAGACCTCAAGAAGTAGCTTTCAGATAGTACTGACAAGACCAATGGGCTATCTAAGGAAAATGTAAGGATGGTTAGGAAAGAAATGATTGGAGGCATCCAAAATATGATCATGAAGGCAAGGCCCACACTATCATACCTAGTCAAGATTAAAGAAATATTGGGCTAAGTGGAGGATGAATTTGAGACATCCATCAACCTCCTAAAAGCAAGGTTATCAACAACTACAAAGATTCAAGTCCTGGTTGAAAGAAAGGAAACAATACTTGGATTTAGAGCATGGGATGAAAAATGGTCCCAGGTCAAGCTAGCCACTAGGAAATTTTTCAAAAGACACAAGCTGGTAACCAAAAGTGCTAAGCTTATGTAGGAGCTCAAGGCAGAAGCTAAGGCAATTTTGAAATATGTGAGCATAGCAAAAAACTATAGAATGCCTAGCTTTTGGGACAAAGATTCTAATTTCCTAGCGAAATATGAATTGAAGGCCGCCTAGAAAATTTTTGTGAAATATGAGTCGGAGATTTATAGCTAGCAAAAACCAAATGGCCCAAAAAATACCAAAAGTTGTGATGGTGTGATATTTTTAAGGTCAAGGTAGAGATAAAGGCAAATAGTTGTGATATCACGATATTTTGAGAGTAAAGGGCCCAGAAAAGACCAAAATTTGTGATGGTGTGATATTTTTTAGTAAAGGACAACTGGACCACGATGCCTCTAAGGAGATAAAGGAGGATTTTTGTAATAAGAATATCTTAACCATTTCTAGTTGAAGATTCCATGCTCTCATAACTGCCTCTTTACCATAATGAGCCTATAGGCATAATGTTGTAACAAATTTCCATTTTTTTGTTATGTTAAATTTTTATATATAGGATGAACGACCTAAACAAAAGGTTGGGTCTTAGATGTTTACAAGGCAATGTACAAACTTTTGAAAGCTAATAAAATATCATCCATTCTAGTTTCTGGCCCACTAGTGTATTATCAAGTATGTATGGATTGTTGATTGCTGATTAAAGTTAGATTGAATATTACTTTCTCTAATTCTTATTCTAAATTTTTACGGTAAAGTTTTGTTAACTCTAAAATTAACCATTCCATTAATCTTATGCTTGAGTAGATTTACATCGGAGGATTAGTTGTTCTATTTTATGGTTTAAATATATGCTTCTCTGAAAAGTTTTGTTAGGTTTTTTTTGTTTTTATCTAATTTGTACCTTTAAACACTTTTAGAAATAGCTATATTTCTCTCTCTTTATGCATTTACCTCTCCTTCCCTTTTCCCAAAGAAGCAAGCAACTAGCCTCCTCTGGATATTGAACTAGATAAAACTTAGTTTTAACCTAGTCTTTCAATGTTGGTAAAGTCTTGGGTGCAAATGTAATCAAAGGTAGATTTTGCACCAACAAGCTTGTTATTTCAAATCTAGGCTATCATCATTATTAAACTTATATTTAACTTTTCACACTATCTATCAATCTCAACACTTCCATCGATATCACCTTTAAGTTTTCTTTCTTCACATAAATATAATTCATAGTTAAAACTAGTATTACTTTAGATTTAACATATTTATTCTATCAAAATCAAGATCTAATTAATGCTCATTGATTTGAATTTCAATTCATCTTCTTGTTTCACCAATGTATAATCTTAAATAAAACATGAGACAATATAAACTTTTCTTTTTGGAATTGGTTGATGTTCATCTAGTGTTCTACTCTATCCTCTCTCTTTCGGACAGACAATGATGTAATAATGTAAAAGGTTCAAGGACTCTTTCAAAACCCCTTCTTTCCATATTATCAAAAAAAATATGTACTTTCCTACTTTGATTTGGGTCCATCATATTCCTTTATAATATTTTCTTATGATCCTATGAAAACAAAAGTAGATATAATATTTTGGAATCTCTTAAAATATTATATATATAAGAAAGCTTTTAGTTGACTAGTGTTCCTCTTATTGCTTTGAATTAGATTATTTTCATATATGTATTGTTAACAACGTTTGCTATTATTTTTTGTTATAACCATTAATAAAAAGACCTTATTAAGGTGTACCTGGTCTTGCTTCAAGTAATCTCTATTGGAGATTCTTGTTGCTTTAGAGATAGTGGTTCCTAGAACACTCATTTTTTGGAAAAAATACTTGTAATATATTGCAAGTATAAAGTTGTCCAATTCCTTTTCTTAAGACTTATTTAAAGAAGGACCCATAGTATTCCATGTAATAAACACCTTTAGAAAAATTTTATTACTAAAAATCCTTATTTTGACCATTTGGTTTAGAAATTAAGCTGTGTCCTCATTTTTTTATGAATAATTTAATATTTATTTAAAGTACGCATAACATAAACTAATAAAATACTACAATTTTTTTTATTAGTAGAAAGGGTTTTGAAAGGGTCCGTGAACCTTTTTGCAAGCCGAAGAACTAAGAAAAAATACTGGTCAAAAAGAAAAAACAAACCAGAGAAAAGAAGCAACATACACAACCAACCAGAAATATCTTAGGTAGAACAAACCTAAGAAAAAGGACAAAAACAAAGAAGGATAGACCCAAGAGGGATAATTACTCCACCATTTTAAATTGAGGATTACCAGCAATGAGATAATTTTTATTGGAAGCATAGATATGGTTCTCCTCCAAAATTCCTCGATCCATGATTTTGAAAACCTAATGCACCTTGAAATAGACAACAAAGTGGTTGTTTCAGGTGAAACCTGACTAGGTTCAAAAAATATTTTGTTCATAAAAATATCTGGAATAAAAATACTATTAGCATACAAGGAAACCTTCCACATGGGCTTCTAGAGTAGGTTTTGAATGACATGATTGGAAAAGGTGATGCCTCTTGATGGAATGCACTTCATTGGGTGGCTCAACTTATAGGAGATAGATATCTTCAACATGATTGGCTCTCTTGAGGTGCTGCAAAAATTCTCTCTGGCACACATGAAGGGTCTCTTATCTGACACCTATGTTGGCCAACCATTCGGTTGCCTTATTTTCTTCTCTATAAATATGTTGGATAATGATATTGGAATACCTACTTATAAGTCTTCTACACTCACCAATGATGATGCACATATTCCATGATAGATATTGGGTGGATTTGAGGTAGTTTATGATGACTAATGAGTCTCCTTAAATAATGATATTGTCAACATTGTAATCATCTAGGATAAGCAACCCTTGATATAGGTCTCTTGCTTCAACCATATTGTTCGTTTCAATGCCAATTTTTTTAGCATAGGCAAAGAGAATTCTCTCACAATTATTTTGACTCTACCTCCATAATCCATTTCTTTATTATTTACATTAGACACCCCTTGAAGTTAAACTTGATCCACTCTATAGGGGGTTCCACTTGATACTAGATCTATCAACACCATGATTAGATGAGCTAAAAAAAATGTTAGTAAGTTTGAAGTGAGCAAACAAACAAGACTCAAGGCTAGGTTTGGGGGTATTAGTGGATGATACGAGTTGGGAATTCTCTACAACAAAGGTGGTAATTTGTAGGAAGACAGAGCATGGGTCTTTAGTAATCCCATTGAAAATCCTATTATTTCATTATAGCCAAATTTACCATAGGTAGTGATGAAAGCAAGAGGTCCAAAGAAAATTAAGTTGGAGATTGGAAAAGGGCTTGGGCCATTGTTGGAATAAGAGGGTAAGCAAAGATGGATTGCCTAGGCAATGTTAACAAACTCAAACAAGGAATTCAAGATTGATAGTGCTATTAGGCATTCTAGAAAAATGTGGAAGGTTGATTCCTATTTTGATTTGCAGAGAGGAGAACATTTAGGAATGTACATGCCTCTAGTGATTAGGTTATCCATAGTTAGGATGAAGAACACAAGCTTATACTGAGAGGGAGGTGAATAGTATAAGACCAATTTTTACTTTTCTTTCCCAATATTAATTATGCAATATATCAATGGCAATATCAGCAAAAATAATCAATCAATGCATAAATCACCACACAATATAGACACCAATTTAACGTGGTTCACCCAATGTGGGCTACTCCACAAAGAAAATATTTCACTAAAATTTCCTCAATAAATATATTTGGGAATCCTTCCCTATTACAATGTTTATGGATATTTTTCCAAAGGATACACCAATACCCTAATCTGGTTTATGGGCACCAACCCACAGGAGACACCAATCTCCTAATCTAGTTTGTGGATATCTATCCATAGGATAACTCCTTCTCCTTTACTCTGGTTAGTGAACCTCTAGAAGACAACTACCTCCACTACCTTGGGATGTGGATCTCTCTCCATTGAATACCTTTGTCCTCTCTATCCTAGCTAATGTATCTCTATCCATTGGAGACCCTTATCCTCTACTTTATCACCACCAAATCTCTGCACAATATTTATCTTAAATCTACACTAAACACAGTCCTTCGATCTAGCACAAATCTGCTCGATCTCTATCTCATTTTGTACTAAACTCAGTCCTTTGGTCTAGCACAAAAATTATCAATCTATGTCTATGGTCTGGTACAAATTTATCCTCAAATTTGTACCAAAATCTATCCTCAATCTATCTTCAAGATTTACCACAAAGCCTGATTAATCACCTCTGCTAGATCTATCCCAAACCTTAACTCAAGGTTTGAACAAATCAATCAACTCAACTCTCAAGTCTTCTCAAATACCTATCTCAAATCTATCCACAAGTCCTCTCAAGAACTTATCCAATCTACTCTCAAGTCTTCTCTAAGACTTGCCTCAAATCTTCTCAACAAGTCCTCACTAGAACTTGTCCAATCTGCTCACAAATTTTCTCTAAGACTTACCTCAAATTTGCTCAACAAGTCCTCACTAGAACTTGTCCAATATCTATCCAATCAATTGTAAGCTTCCAAAAAATCTCACACCAATATGTCCTTAAGTCCACACTAGGAATTACTCAAATATACCACTAGATTTTACAAAATCTCTTTAACACAATTGCAAACTTGCTTACTCAACTCAACTCAATCTATCATAGAAAACCTCTTTCAAATAAATTCAGATTTCACAGTAACACATAGAGAATGGTTAGAGAATCAATATGTTACTCACTTCACAAAAATCACTCAATCACTCTCAAACCCTTTTGTTCAACTTCAAAAACATATAGAGAATGGTTAGAGACTCAATATGTTTCACACACTCAATCACTTTCAATTTCACTTTGCAACTCTTAGAAACATATAGAGAATGGTTAGAGACTCAATATGTTTCACACTCAATCACTTTCAATTTCACTTTGCAACTCTCAGAAACATATAGAGAATGGTTAGAGACTTAATATGTTTCACACACTCAATCACTTTCAATTTCACTTTGCAACTCTCATAAACATATAGAGAATGGTTAGAGACTCAATATGTTTCACACACTCAAATACTCAATCTTTTTTTCTTGCAAATCTCAATTCAATCTAGAATAAGGAATAAATGTTTTACATAACTTGAACTATCACTCCAACACTTTCCAACCACTCTAGCTCAATCAACTCAATCAATGAAACCAACTTGCTTGCAAAACCCTAAGCCAATGTTTCATTCAATGCTCTCAATTAATCTCACAATGGAACTTTAATCACAACTCAATATGTTCTCACATTCACATAACAATGATACTCATGTTCTTTGCATTCAGGATAGTTCACAAGTTCTAACTCACCAATCAAGTATGTTGGATTACTCAACAATGCTTATCAAACAAGGTTTTATAGCAAATTTTCACTCAGAAAATATTTAACCATCACTCTCAACAATACTCACAAAAACAACCCTTTTCACTCCAACTTGGAATTCATAACATTCAACAATCACTCTTAAGGATAATGTGCCCTTACCTCTTGCTTGAAGATGATTTGACCTCAAACACCTATTTTAATCATAACCACTCACTTTACCAATCACAAGGTTAGATGACAAAAATATCACTCTAACACTCCCTCAAGATATCTGACAATTACAAAAATAATTAACCTCAAATAACACCTTATTATTCCTTTAAAATAATCATTCAACAACCCTCAATCTCAAGAATAATAAGTTTACTTACTACCTTATAACTCCTTAACAACTTAAAAATTCAATACAATAAAAGTTTTGCATACCCCTTTTAACTCCATTCTATAACTTATAAATCAAATTAATTATGCAAAAATTTTAATTAAAATAAAACTTTGGAAAATAAAAATTATTTTCCCCCTTTAATTTTTTGGATGCAAAGTCATCGACCAAACAAAGTGCATATCTTTATTATGCTTCCCAAAAGGGCCTTGGTGGGATTCAAGCCGTTGTTGGCTCTCCCCCAAGTGCTTCTATAGTGCTCGCACCCACCAAATGGGCTGCATGTTTCCACGCAAACCAAAAGGGCATCACGATGCCTTTGACCTACTTCTCTCACACATTGCAAATGAAACAACCCTCCTCTTCAACAAAATAGAGCACATGCAATTTGAACCCACGTCAAGTGTTCCCCAAATGCTCTAACGCAGCCTCTGGCTACCAACTGGGCTATAGGGGCTTCGAGGATACTTCATTGGCTACAAATGCTTGTCCTCTTACTTCAATGCTAAAACACATACAAATTTCATAGACCTTTCTTTTTACATGCTTTGGAAATCATTCACAATGATAAAGGTAATGCCAAAGTCTTTGGCATTATTTATATGCACTCAAAAGTCTTTTCCAACGTCAGTGAAAATTCAAATTTATTAAAATTCAAATTTTAATAAAATAACTTTGGGCCTTAAATAAATATTATTTAATTTTAAATTTTAACCTTTAGGTTAAATTATTTAAAATTAAATAATTAAACTCTTAACCTTTCAAACTGCCACATGGGTTTTTAAGGCTCTTATAAGGTGACACCTTCTTGCATTTAAATTCCATGAATCGATATTGGATATTATAATATTAAATATTATAATACTAGACCTTCTCCTTTGACTTGTCAAAGACCACTGGAGGACATTAACCTATTTGACATTAATGACAAAAAACCACTCAAAATTTCCAATAATCTCCCTCTTTGTCATTGATGGCAACCCAATTTACTTTTACCATTTCCTTAACCTTTTTCTATTCTGCTCCCCTTGGGAAACTGCTCCCCCTGACTCAATGCTTTCTCCTTAAATTAAATCTCTCCCCCTTACTCAAATATCTCCCCCATTGACATCAATGGCAAAGGGTCACCTTTTGGGACTCGAGGATAATAAGGAGTCTTTTAGATTAGCCTCTCCTCCATATCCTCTTTAGGTGGTTAATTCTAGGGTGGGAGTATTTCTACTCCTATCAAGCATTGATATTTGCCTTTGTCCATTTTATTCTCCTTTTGATCCTTTTTATTCCTCTGACTATTCCTATTCATGTTCATGCTTGTCTTTGAAATTATTGCTCTACACCACTTTGTTGTATGCCCATAATTATTGCACTTATAACACTTAATTTTGTTATTCCTTGGA
Organism: Wollemia nobilis; assembly: GCA_028583015.1. NCBI lineage: Eukaryota > Viridiplantae > Streptophyta > Pinopsida > Araucariales > Araucariaceae > Wollemia > Wollemia nobilis. The sequence goes on along the minus strand of JAQPPZ010000400.1, from coordinate 679,988 downwards.
GGTGCAAATGTCTTGAAAATTCTCTTGGTGTAGCCATATCTGTTCCTGTCATGAACTTTGTAATTCATCATCTTGTGATAAAAATGATTACAAGAGTAAAAATACCCTTGAAAAACTTGTTTTTCTCTGAAGTTCCCATATTCCTGTATTTCAAATATCTTGCTTGTGAAACCTTGTGCCCAGACCTGTAACATGTGAAACATCATCTAGTGAAATTACCTTGCCTTGACCCCATGGGTCTCTTAGTCTCTTTTTCCCTATGTTGGTTCTTGTTCCATCTATTCTTCTTTTGTGCATTGTATTTCTTCTTGTTGAACTTCCTATTGTCCAATTATTCCTCAAAAGTATCACTCTCCCTTTCACTTTCTTCTTTTGAAGTTTCTTCTTCTTCAAAACTTGATATTGACTCCTCTTCTTGTTTCCTTTGTTCCTGTTCAAATCCAAGACTTGTATTGCTTGATGTAGGATTTTGTGTCTTGATAATCTTATCCAAATTCTTTGAGCTTCTTCCAAACCTGTGTAGCTTATCCTTGGAGTCTTTCACTTCCATCCTTAGTGAAGCTACTTCCTATTCTAATTTCTCACATTCTAGAACCTTAGCTTCTAGCTTCTCCTTGAATCTTTTTGTTTTAGCCATTGACTTATTTAGATCCTCTGTAACCCTTATTTTTTCTTCATCACATTCTTGAAATTGAATCTTAAGTTTGGAGTTTTGCTTTCTTACCTCCTTCAATGCATTAAGGGCATGAACAAGTTCACCCTCAAGATCAACTTCTCCTGATTTTGATTCTTCCTCTATTTATTTGCTTTTGGAGTCATCTTCATTCCCTTCTGGTTTGTCTTCTATAGGATCACCTCCTTCATCTTCTATTGCCATGAGTAGATTCTATTCTGGTCCTTCAAGTGCATCTTCATATTCATCATCACTAAAACTAAAACCACTTCTTGTACAACTATCTTCAATATGACCAAAATTACCGCATCTAAAACACTTGAGGATTATTGGAGATATTTTCTCAACTACTTCCTTTTATTTTGTTAGAAATACTACTTCATCATTTTTTGAGGAAATTTCATCACTATTAATTGAGTACTTACTTGCTTTATCTGCATATAAACTCTTCTTTTATCTTTGAAAGAACTTATTTCCTTGCCTACCTTGTCCATCCCTACTTTTCTTTTGGTATCTATATTTTTTTGTTTCCCTATTCTTATGATCCTATTTTTCCTCATCATTACTATTTATAACTTCTTGATAGTCATATGCATAGTGACCATTCCATAATTAAAATATCTAATAGTTTTTGTACCTTTAAACTTTCTTGGATCCTTGTTCCTCCTACCATAATTTTCTTCTTCATCACTGGATGATTCATCACCTGAATCTAAATTCTTACCCTTTGTCTTCTTAGTAGCTTTGAAGGTTGCTTCCTTTTGGGGATTAGGTTCCTCTTTTGTCCTTATCTCAAAAGCTATGAGGATGCCAAGTAATTCATCTCTTGTCAAAATATCACCATATTTTGATTCTTCTATAGCTGAAATCTTCTCACTAAACCTTTTTGAGAGTGATCTCAGAATCTTATCACAAACATCAGATTCTTCAACCTCAAGTCCAAGCCCTTGCATGGAGTGAACAACCTCATCTACACGTAGTAGATAAGTACTAATGTTTTCATCATCCTTAATTTTGAGTGCTTCAAATTGTCCTTTGAGATTTTACAACTTTGCTCTTTTGACTGATTTATCTCCTTCATATATGCTTTGCAACTTATCCCAAATTTGCTTTGTTGATTTGCAGTGCATAACCTTAACAAACTATGATATATGTAAAATTATCAAAATTGCATTCATTTATTTTGAATTATAGTGATGTAGGAGCTTACCATATTTGTCTGTAGGTGGAGTAACTGGTGGTGTGTATCCATTTTCAACTGCTTTTAAAATTTCACTCCTAAATGCCATCAAGTGAATCTTCATTCTCATGATCCAAAATACATAATCACTTCCATAAAACATTGGTGCTAAATTATCTGAGGATCCACCCTTAGAATCCATTTGTGTTCTTGTAAGATTTTCCTTCAAGTTGTTAAACTCTTTCGAAGGAACCCACTTTGATACCAATTGAAGAACACAAGCTTATATTGAGAGGAGGGGTGAACAATATAAGACCACTTTTTACTTTTATTTTTTAATATTAATTATGCAATATATCAATGGAAATCTCAACAACAATAATAAATCAATGCACAAATCACCACACACAATAGAGACACCAATTTAACATGGTTCACCCAATGTGGGCTACTCCACAGAGAAAATATTTCACTAAAATTTCCTCAACAAATATCTTTTGGAATCCTTACCTATCACAATATTTATGGATATCTATTTAAAGGAGACAACAATATCCTAATATAGTTTGTGGTTACCAACCCATAGGAGACACCAATCTCCTAATCTGGTTCATGGATCTCTATCCATAGGAGAACTCCTCCTTTGCTCTGGTTGGTGAACCTCTAGAAGACAACTACCTCCACTACCTTGGGATGTGGATCTCTCTCCACTAAATACCTCTATCTTATATATTCTATATAATAGATCTCTATCCATTGGTGACTCTTATCCTCTCCTCTGTCACCTCTAAAGCTCTACATAATCTCTATCTCAAATATGCACTAAACACAGTCCTTCGATCTAGCACAAATCTGCTCGATCTCTATTTTATTTTATACTAAAATTAGTCCTTTGTTCTAGCACAAAACTGCTCGATACCTATCTCTATTCTAGTACAAATTTATCCTTAGATCTACACCAAAATATATCCTCAATCTATCTTCAAGCTTTACCATAAAGCCTGATTAATTACCTCTGCTAGATTTGTCCCAAACCTTAACTCAAGGTTTGAACAAATAAATCAACTTAGCTCTCAAGTATTCTCAAAGACCTATCTCAAATCTATCCACAAGTCCTCTCAAGAACTTATCCAATCAGCTCTCAAGTCTTCTCTAAGACTTACCTCAAATCTACTCAACAAGTCCTCACTAGAACTTGTCCAATCTGCTCTCAAGTCTTCTCTAAGACTTACCTCAAATCTGCTCAACAAGTCCTCACTAGAACTTGTCCAATATCTGTCCAATCAATTGTAAGCTTCCACAAAAGCTCACACAAATATGTCCTTAAGTCCACACTAGGACTTACTCAAATCTGCCACTAGCTTTTACAAAAGCTCTTTAACACAATTGCAAACTTGCTTACTCAACTCAACTCAATCTATCACAGAAAACCTCTTTCACTTGTATGAACAAGTTTTCACTCAGATCTCATAGTAACACATAGAGAATGGTTAGAGACTCAATATGTTACTCACTTCACAACAATCACTCAATCACTCTCAAACCCTTTTGTTCAACTTCAAAAACATATAGAGAATGGTTAGAGACTCAATATGTTTCACACACTTAATCACTTTCAATTTCACTTTGCAACTCTTAGAAACATTTATAAAATTGTTAGAGACTCAATATGTTTCACACACTCAATCACTTTTAATTTCACTTTGCAACTCTCAAAAAATATAGAGAATGGTTAGAGACTCAATATGTTTCACACACTCAATCACTTTCAATTTCACTTTGCAACTCTCAAAAACATATAGAGAATGGTTAGAGACTCAATATGTTTCATACACTCAAATACTCAATCTCTTTCTCTTGCAAATCTCAACTCAGTCTAGAATAAGGAATAAATGTCTTACAGAACTTGAACTATCACTCCAACACTTTCAACCACTCTAGCTCATTCAACTCAATCAATGAAACCAAATTGCTTGCAAAACCCTAAGCCAATGTTTCATTCAATGCTTTCAATTAATATCACAATGGAACTTCAATTACAACTCAAGATGTTCTCACATTCACATAACAATGATACTCATGTTCTTTACATTCAAGATAGTTCACAAGTTCTCACTCAACAATCAAGTATGTTGGATTACTCAACAATGCTTATCAAACAAGGTTTTATAGCAAACTTTCACTCAGAAAACCTTTAACCATCACTCTCAAAAATACTCACAAAAACAACCCTTTTCACTCCAACTTGGCATTCATAACATTCAACAATCACTCTTAAGGATAATGTGCCCTTACCTCTTGTTTGAAGATGATTTGCTCTCAAACACCTATTTTAATCATAACCACTCACTTTGCCAATCACAAGTTTAGATGACAAAATATCACTCTAACACTCCCTCAAGATATATCACAATTACAAAAATAATTAACCTCAAATAACACCTTATTACTCCTTTAAAATAATCATTCAACAATCCTCAATCTCAAGAATAATAAGTTTTCTTACTACCTTATAACTCCTTAACAACTTAAAAATTCAATACAACAATTAAAGTTTTGCATAACCCTTTTAACTCCATTCTATAAATTATAAATAAAATTAATTATGCAAAAAATTTAATTAAAATAAAACTTTGGAAAATAAAAATTATTTTCCCCCTTTATTTTTTGCATGCAAATTCATCGACCAAACAAAACGCATACCTTTATTATGCTATCCAAAAGGGCCTTGGCAGGATTCAAGCCACTATTGGATCTCCCCCAAGTGCTTCCGTAGTGCTCGCACCCACCAACTGGGCTGTGTGGCTCCACAAGAACCAAAACAACGTTATGACACCTTTGACTTGCTTCTCTCATGCACCGCAAATGAAACGACCCTCCTCTTCAATAAAATGGAGTGCACATGATTTGAACCCATGTCAAGCATTCTCTGAATGCTCTGACACAACCTCTGGCTGCCAACTGGGCTATAGGGGGTTCAAGGATATTTTTCTGGCCACTTATGCTTGTCCTCTTACTTCGACACTAAAACACATGTAAATTTTGTGGACCTTTATTTTTACATGCTTTGGAAATTGTTTGCAAGGATGAAGGTAATGTCAAAGTCTTTGGCATTATTTATATGCACTCCAAAGTCTTTTCCAACATTGGCAGAAATTCAAATTTATTAAAATTTTAATTTTAATAAAATAACTTTGGGCCTTAAATAAATTTTATTTAATTTTAAATTTTAACCTTTAGGTTAAATTATTTAAAATTAAATAATTAAACTCTTAAGCTTTCAAACTGCCACCTGGGTTTTTAAGGCTCTTATAAGGTGACACCTTCTTGCATTTAAATTCCATGAATCAACCCTGGATATTATAATATTAAATATTATAATACTAGACCTTCTTATTTGCCTTATTGAAAATCATTGGAGGACATTAAATTGTTTGACATCAATGACAACAAACCACTCAAAATGTCCAACATAAGATTCTATTTTTGGAAGTAATCCATGGGAAAAATTCAATTTTAGGTATCAAATGTTTCAGCCAAACAAAATTAGCTAACATCCAAGACTCAACAAGAGAATCTTGGGAATAGTATGTAGATTTGATAGTGAAAATACCTTTTTAGATAGTTTCCATATAGGGGAATACAAACTATAATTGTTTGGGATAACACAAGTTCTTAGAAGGTTTTGAATAGTTCTAGCAGTTGCATTGATCTCATTACTAGGACTATTGGTAGGAAGGATTTTCCATTGTTGGCAATTGGAGACTTGGGTAATAAAGTTAACAACTCTGCTGCCAAATATACGATCAATAATAGGCTTGATAATAGTGAGGTTTGGATCATTGACAAGGGGTTGATCCCTCAACCATACATATTCCCAAAATATGATAACTCTGCCACACCCGAGATGCCATCTTAGACCTTTCTTGATGATGTCCCTGGTTTGAATAATTGAATTCCAAAAGTAGGACTTGTTGGTAAGGGATTGTTTATCCATAAAAGAAGATCATTGAAGGTATTTTTCTTTAGCTAAGTCTATCCAATTAACTTTCTCATCATTGATAATTCTCCAAGGTTTTTTGGCCATTATAGTCAAGTTCATCTTGTAGAATTTCTTGAAGCCTAATCCACCATGGTATTTTTTGAAGCAAACCTTATCTCATGCAATCAGTGAAAACTTGTTGCAATTCTCATTTCCATACCAGAGGAATTTTCTTTGAATTTGATCATTTTTTTGCACTATGGAAGATGGAACCTTAAAAATTAACATGAAAAACACAAGTATGCTTTGCAAACAGGTCTAAACCAGGGTGGATTTTGCTACTTGACTCAACATTGATTTTTCCAACCTGCTTGTTTTCTTGGTGACATCCTCAATGACTATATTCCACATGTTGACAAAATAATTTCCATGGAAAGGTGGGAGGCTAACGTAAGTGGAGGGTAACTCAATAATGGTGTAGCCAAGAATCCTTGCAATTTTGGTTTACTTTCAAATTGGGGTTCTCATAAAAAAAAAATTACTTTTCTCAAAATTGACTTTCTATCCTGTGACCTCTTCATAGAAGTTAAGAATAATTTTTACTATTTTGGCTTCAAGAATTGAGGACAAGGTGGTTGGATTGGAAATAAAAGAGGGTTTAATGCCTAATAGAAGGTCTAGGGAGTAGTCTTCTTTAAGAGATCTACCTAGGGATTTAGCCATTATGATGAAGAGGAAAGGAGACATAGGGTCACCTTGTCTAACACCTCTAAAACTCTTGAAATACCCAACAAGAAAACCATTGACAATAACAAATAACCAAATAGAGGAAATGCATTATTTTATTAGAGTTATACATTTCTCATGAAACCCAAATTTAGCTAGCACTGCAAAGAGGAAATCCTAGGAAATTTTATTGAATGTTTTTCTCATATCAAGATTCAAAAATAGGATAGTTTTTTTTTTTTTTGGCTATTGAATGCATAAGCTTGTGAATAGTGATTATACCATATATTATATATCTTCCCTTAATTGATCTACCTTGGCAGTGATCTATGATGGATAGAAGAATGTCCTTAAGCCTATTAGCCATGACTTTGGTTATGAGCTTATAAATTACATTATAGAGGCTAATAGGTCTATAATTAGAGATGGAATTGTAGACTTGAGATTTGGGGATAAGGGCCAAGAAAGTGGAGTTGACATCCTTTGGTAACAAATTAGTTTGTTGGAATTATTGCATATATTCTATTTTTAGGGTAAAAATTTGTTTTTATTTTTACCATTCGGTTATTCCATTATTTAGTTTGTTTTACCACTGTAATATCTTAAATAATTACCTATTGTTAAGACATGAATGATTATTCACATTGTTAAGTGAATAATATTTTTTAATTAGTGTTATTTCCTAAGTGGTTAGCTACCTTTAGGGGGCAACCTAATACATGTTAAGCTACATTTAGGGGATAATAACTTATTAGGCTATTCATAGCCTAATGCTAATGTTATATAAACTCACGCATCAATAATATTTTTAGTTGTTTTGGCTTAATTATTTTGCATCCTATTTTACCAACATTGGCATTAGAGGTACAAATTATTATTCGACAAGGCGCATAACTGGGCAAGGCGAGAGGAGGTCTTCTTATTCTAGGCATGTGTTTCGAGGTAGCATCAACACAAAATACCTTGGTTTGAATTTATCAAAGGTTGTGTTGTTTTTTGTTTGAATTTATTTTCATCCTAAGTTTTTTTGTGTTTCTATTGAAACACTAGATCAGACTGCCGATCCGTAGTCCATCCACATGAGTAGGCATCCCATGTGGATAGGCTAGATATCCCACCTCCATGAAGGGAGGCAAGCCACCAACTACAAGTGTGAGGGCAAGCGTGCCCTCTGACCAAAGACCATATTCTTAGTCTCCAATGATCAACCCACATCTATGTGAGGTCGTGAGGGCATGAGCATCCTCTGACTAGTGACTCGATGGATGACACTAAAACCTGAGAGGACATACCCTGACACCTACACTGATATGACCCTAATAGCTGGCACAAATCTTGAGGTTGAACCAGGACATGACATGTGGTGGATAAGCCACTGGATTGGACTGACACATAGGTGACATGTGGCGGATAGGCCATGTTCCATCGTGTAGACTTGAGTGACAGACTGACTGACATGGTAGACACATGGTGGACTAGCCACATGTCCACCTAACATGTGGAATACATGTGATGAGCAAGCCACATCTCACCAGACTAGAATTATTGCGATACATGGTCGCAGCAAAAGGACTCGGCTGGACACCGAATGCCTATAGGTAGTCAATATATTTAGGGCGATATCGACCTTTTAAGTTGCTAAAAATTTATTGTAGGGGAAATGTGGGACTAAAGTCCCGTATTATTGTTTTCCTTAGCGGGAAGCACTAAGGAACAAAGGGAATTTATTTCCCTTTGCTTCTCGTCGGGCGGGCTAGCCCGACTGGCAGGAGCGCAAGTCTTAAGGCTAGACCCACGGAGTCGCGAGATCGACTCCCTATGGGCATCAATAATATTTTTTTTCCTATGAAACCATTGAAAACAATAAGGTATAAATTTTTTATTTTTTATTTTTGTAAATTTTTAATAATTTTTTAATCATTTTTTTAATTAATTTAATCAATATTTTGCATAAAAATAAAAAAAAATTAAATTGATTTTAACCAAAATTAATTTTATTATTAATTAAATAGAATTATTAGTATTTTGCATTAAAAATTAAATAGTTTAAGGCCTATTTTTTTTTGTAAAATATACAAATTACTATTTTTTTTGTTTTCTCCAAATCAAGGGGGGATAAAAGACAAAATTCAAAGCACAATTTCTTTTGCAACCAAATTGAGATTTGTAAACACTTTGCTCCAAAAAAAATTTCTAATCATTTTTTAGAGTATACGTTTTATCTCATGAAGACAAAGCCTTGGATACAAAAATCTCTTCATCATCTAAGAGTTATTCGAAAGAGGAACAAACTTTGATGACAAAAAATAAGATCTCATTTTCATCGTATGCTTTGAGAGCATAAAATAATTTTACCTCACTTCCTTACTTACACTGATCCTTGGAAGGGGTTGGATCGTAGCTATGGTCCCATGAGGATTAGAGAACCCTTTAATCCTAATGCCCCTCCAATTTTTGAGTGTTGAAGCCTTAAGGGTCCACTAAAACCAAGTCATATGTTGACTAGTTCTAGATAGCCTTTCAAACGCTTATCGTGTGTTGACATGTCTTGAAATGTGAACTGCTTTGTTAATTTTGCAAATCAAAGGGGGGATAATTGATCTTTGATAAATTGTCTTTTTGCAAAAGTTGTAACACAAAGGGAGGAGAATTTGAAACATCAAATTTATTTTTTTTGCACAACACAAATACATCTTTTGTTGCAAAAACTTAATAATTAGGTGCATTTTCGATTTTACTCAACACCTATATTAAAATTTGGCATTCCTAAATAAGGTGTATTTTTGGTAGCATCCGACACCTTAGTGATAAAAATTTTGTGGGCACTTTTTGATTGATTATTGCATTTACTTTCTTGTTTTCTGCAATTACAAGTCATAAAACCAAGAGCACTCAAAACTCTAAACTTTCACAATAATTTGTGTAAATGCATTGCACACGTATAAGAACAATTTTTCTTGAAATTCTCCTCTCAATCAAAATACCTAATTCACTCTTTTTTGTTTGGCTTAATTCCCTCAAACTAACTATCCTTCTTTTTGAGGATTTTTAGGCAGGTGCTATTAAATACCAATAAGAGTGAATTATCTCTAATTTCTACTCGTTTAGCTTAAATTGTTAGTCTCACAATGACACTGAGAGGGGGGGGTGAATCAGTGTAGTTCTTTAAACTTAAATCTACAACTCTTAAAGCCGAAACAATGAAAACTTAAAACCAAATAAAGCAAGTATAACAAGAGAACATCACACAACACAAGATGTAACGAGGTTCACCAATTTGGCTACTCCTCAAAATTGACTGTTTGGACTCCCATCCAAATCCAGCCTTTGCAAAGCACCAACTTTACAATCAATTTACCAGCACCCACTGGAAGGAGCACCAACCCCTTATTTATCTGCACCAACAGAAAGGAGCACCAACCCCTGATTTACCAGCACCGACTGGAAGGAGCACCAACCCCTGATGCCAAGCACCAACTTGGACTTCAATTTTTCAACTAGAAGATTGACATTAAAATGCCTTCACTTTTACAAGACCCTGACTGGTCTATTGCTTACCCAACCTCTCTCACAATTCATGAAACACACACAGTTTTCGCACTCATACAACCCTCTCTACACACTTACAACCACTCCTCAATTCTCCACGCAACACTCCTTTTATAACAATATTTTCTCTTTGTTAACTCCTGGTCTACGTCTGATGACGTTCAGTATAACAATATTTTCACATGCAACTTTTTTTTTTTTATTCTCTTTTCGCTTGGTCTTCGTCGGCTTTCATTGCACCTTGGTGCCACGTGTTGTTCAGTGCTACCACTGTAGACTCTGTCCGCCTGTCAACCAATGAAGACGTTCGGTATATCCACCGCTCGAAGATTTCATTCTGTAACAGTCCCTGAAACCGTCGTACTGACTTTTGTCACACTTCTTATTTTAGCTGCATGATCTCACTCTGTATCGCCCCTGTAACTGTCGTATTGACTTCAGTTCACTTTTCTTATTTTAGTTGGGTTCTTCTTCTTGCATCGCAAAAATGCGACATGTCATGAAATCATGACACTTCTGCCTCTTTGTCTTCTTTTGTTGCTTTTGGCCATGAAAATGCAACATGTCACGATATCACGACATTTTTGCCTCTTTGACCTTTTCTTGGCTTTTGACCACGAAAATACATGTCGCGATATCGTGACACTTTCACCTCTGTACTTTCTCTCTCTTTTCGCGATATCACGACACTTTTCCTCTCTTACTCTTTCTCTTCTCTTGTCGTATCGTGACATGTTTCGATTTGTATCGTGACACTTTTCTCTTCTCTTTTTTGCTGACCTTTCTCTTCTCTTTTTCAACATGTCGCGAAATCGCGACACTTTTCTCTCTTGCTCTTTCCTCTCCCAACATGTCACGAAATCGCGACACTTTTTCCTTGCTTGCTCTTTCTCTTCCAACATGTCGCGAAATCGTGACACTTTTTCTGCTTGCTCTTTCTCTTCCAACATGTCGTGAAATCGTGACACTTTTCTGCTTGCTCTTTCTCTTCCAACATGTCGCGAAATCGCGACACTTTTTCCTCTTTCTCTTCCAACATGTCGCGAAATCGTGACACTTTTTCTTCTCTTCCAACATGTCACGAAATCGTGACTTTTCTTCTTTCTTCTTTTCTTCTTGCTCAACATGTCGCGATATCGCGAGTTTTTCTTTCTTGCTCAACATGTCGCGATATCGCGACACTTTTTCTTCCTTGTGCTTTTCTTTTGATCTTTAGCATATGGGCCACTTCGGTTTTGAATAACCTCTGAACTCCTATCCACTGCATCAACCGATCTATCTGACTGTGTTGACAACAATGACAATACTGTCGTTGCACCTTGCTCAACAATCTCCCCCTTTGGAATTGTTGGCAACACACGTGCAATTTCCTATAATTCTTCTCCCCCTTTGACAATAATACCAAAGGGTCTGCGTAAACTCCCCCGAGTCCATGCACAACATTCTCAAGCAAAAATTATTACACTTAGCAAAAATCACAAACATGAGCAAAAAGATAAACAAATACACAAATGCTCCCCCTGAGAATGTGGTCCCGATAGCTAGTCAATTCTTGGGAAGCGTGACCACTCCCAATTTATTGCGAAGGTACTCAAAGACTTCCTTGGGCAATGGTTTTGTGAAGATATCCACTACTTGCTCTGTAGTTGGAACAAAATCCAACTTAACCTCACCTTTCGCAACTTTCTCCTTCAAAAAGTGATACCGGATAGCAATATGTTTTGTGCGAGAATGCATAACCGGATTCTTTGAGATGTTAATGGCACTGGTGTTATCACACTTAACTGAAATTGGCTCACTAAAGTTAATACCAAGATCTTTCAGGGTTTGTTTCATCCATAATACCTGCGTACAACACGTTGTCGCTGCAATATATTCTGCCTCTATTATGGATAAGGAGACTGACTCTTGTTTCTTACTGTGCCACGCGACCAACCCGTCTCCAAGATAGAATGCACCTCCACTGGTACTCTTTCTATCATCTACACATCCTGCCCAATCTGCATCTGAATACGCAATAAGGGTGAAGTCCTTACCTTTCGGATACCATAACCCATACTCCATAGTACCCTTGAGGTACCGAAGAATCCTCTTCACTGTTGTCACATGAGTCTCCTTGGGACTAGCCTGAAATCGTGCTACCATGCATACTGCCTACAAAATATCTGGTCTGGTAGCTGTCAAGTACAGTAAGCTCCCAATCATAGATCTGTACATGGTTTGATCAACATGTGGAGATTTGTCATCCTTGCTCAACTTGCAACCTGTCGTCATGGGAGTGCTAATTGGCTTACAATCCTCCATTGTGAACTTTTTTAGCATCTCTTTCACATATTTAATTTGAGAAATAAATATGCCCTTCTCATTTTGATTAACTTGCAACCCGAGGAAATACGAAAGTTCACCAATCATTGACATTTCAAATTCTTTCTGCATCTTATTTGCTAAATCTTTACACGACTCATCTTTGTTGCTACCAAATATGATATCATCTACGTATACAACAAGAACAATAAGATGGCCATTTTCTGTTTTGACATACAAATTACTATCCACCATACCTTTCTTGAACCCTTGTTGAGTAAGATAGTTGTCTAGCCTTGCATACCATGCTCGGGTGCCTGTTTTAAGCCATATAATGCTTTCTTCAACTTGCAAACCAAGTTGGGATCATCACCAAGTTGGAAACCATCTGGCTGCTCAATATAAACCTCTTCTTCAAGTTTCCCATTCAAAAATGCTGATTTCACATCCATTTGATAAACTTTGAAATTCTTGTAAACTCGCTAAAGCCGTAAACATTCTAATTGCCTCTAGTCTAGCCACAGGTGCAAAGGTTTCCTCAAAGTCAATACCTTCAACTTGTGCATAGCCTTTACATACCAATCTTGCTTTATTCCCGACTACCCGTCCGTCTTCATTCAATTTGTTTCGAAAGATCCATTTAGTACCGATTATATTTTTATTTGCAGGTCTTGGTACTAACTCCCAAGTTTTGTTTTTCTCGATCTGATCTAATTCTTCATTTATTGCCTTCATCCAACTTTCATCTTTGCTTGCTTCAAGCAACATTTTTGGGCTCAATGTTGGATAATAGAGAGTAGTTACTTACTACTCTTCTTCTTGTCCGAACACCAAGTGTGGAGTCTCCAATTATTTGCTCTCTAGGATGATCTTTCTGCCAGTCTACTGTTTTGAATTTCTTATTTTCTTCCACTTCGAATCAATGTTTGAATCATCTCGAGTCAATTTTTTGTTTCTTTTTCGTTTCCTTTTCCTCATCTCCTTCAATAACCTCTTCATAAATTGGGTAGTTCTCTTCATAGCTAATTACTCGTTCCCTACCTTCATCAACTTTAACATCGGCACTCTCCACAATTTTCCTTAGCCTCTTGTTGTAGCATGTGTAGGCTTTGCTTTTTGATGAATAGCCAAGAAAAATACCTTCATCCGCTCTATCTTCAAACTTACCAAGATTTTCTTCAGTTCTTTTGATGTAACACTTGCTGCCAAAAACTTTAAAGTATCTTGTTGTTGCCTTTTTACCGAACCACAACTCATAAGGAGTTTTGCTTTCATGCGTCCTCAACATGCACCTATTTTGGATGTATACCGCAGTATGGACCGCCTCTTTCCAAAATCTGTCCGCTACTTTGCTCTCAATCAACATAGTCCGTGCCATTTCCTACACTCGTCCTGTTCTTTCTTTCTACCACACCATTCTACCGAGGTGTCCCGGCCGCTGAAAACTGTCTCCTAATACCATATTTTTCACAGTACTCGCAAAATCCTCTCGAAATGAACTCTCCTCCTCTATCTGATCTTAAACATTTAATCCTTTTTCATGTTTGATTCTCAACTTGGTTTTTGAAAATCTTGAACATCTCAAAGGCTTCTGATTTAAGCTTCAAAAATAGTACCCATGTCATCCTGGAATAGTCATCTATACACAACATAAAATATTTGTCACCATTTATGCTTTGCGTTCTCATGGGTCCACATAAATCAGTATGTATTAGTTCCAAAGGTTTGCTTGTGTAGTACTCTTTTGTTTTAAATGTGACTCTAGTTTGCTTCCCCTTTTGGCATGAAGCACAAATGCTATTTGATGGTTTGCCAATGGTGGGAATATCTCTCACTACCTTTTTTGAGCTGATTTTTACTAGATTGTCAAAACTGATATGACCGAGCCTCTTGTGCCACAACCAATTTTCTTCTTCCTGTCCAATCAAGCAAGCTCCTTCTGAAGTCTCTGAGAGAGTGTACAGGTTGCAAGATGTCCTCGATCCAGCTACTATCAACTTTCCACTGTTTGCTTTTCTGACTTCACAACCCTGCTTCTTAAAAATCACTTCATGACCTCTATCACAAATCTGACTTACGCTCAACAAGTTATGCTTCAGACCAACCACAAACAAGACTTCTTTTGACTTGATTTTTCCGTCACTAATCTTAACTGAACCTTTGCCAACTATCTTAGCTCCATCATTATTTCCAAATTTTACTGAACCACCTTCATATTGTTGTAACTTCTCAAATTTATGTTTGTCACCTGTCATATGACTGGAGCATCCACTATCAAGTATCCATGGTGCATATTTATTCTGTGCTTTAAATGTTGTTTGTACGATCAAGGATTCCTTTTCTTCCTTAAGTCGCTTCTTTTCTTTCCACTCTGGTTTGATTACAGTTTTGGGCTCTTGTTTTGACTTTTCTTTTTCAGTAGCTTGTGCATGTTTTTCGAGAAATTTTCTATTTTGTCTCATCCCATTTGGTTGAAATTTTCTTCCCTGAAATTGATTTGATGCAAATGTACTTCGACAATTTCTTGCAATGTGCCCAAAATTATGACAGTTATAACATTCTACCGCATAATCCATCAAAGGTGAAAAAACATTTCTACTGGTAAAATTCCTTGGTCCTACATTATACTTGCAATCTGAAATCTTATGTCCATAACCATTGCATTTAAAACAATAACCATAAAAGAGATGATTGAACCCGGGTGATGGTCTTTGCCATGTTGTCGTAGGAGCCATAAATCTTCTTCTTCTTTGATGTGTGACATTGGTGAATCCATCATTGTCAATTCTCCTTTCGTGCCTTGCATTCTTGCTTTCTTTTGCATGAGTCATTTTTCCTTGATCAACCTGTTTCTTATCTTCATTCTTTATGGATTCTTCATTTATGGCCTTTGATCCATTGGATGATTCTCCTTCATCAAAGCCCAAACCAAATTTGATGCCTGTAGTCCTTTGGTTATTTATGATCTTATCCAGCTTCATAGAACTTTCTTCACGTTTGTGATAACAACTAATTTTACGATTCATCTCTTCTATCTGCATCCTTAAACCAACAATCTCTTCTTCTAGCTTGCTGCAATAATCTATTTTCATGGTTATTTGCACTTCGAGATCTTCGGATATTTTCTTGGATTCTTCTATCTGTACTTTCAAATTGGTTATGATTTCATTTGCATCCTCAAGCTTTCTTGAAATTTTCTTATTCTTTTTTCTTTCTATCTTCAATTCATCCAGAGCTGCAATTAGTTCCTCTTCCAAATTTACTTCTGCATCAATTTTTTCTTCATCACATTCCTGTTCATTTTCTATTTTTTCTTCTTTGAGTGCCATGAAAAGAGCTTCACCTGTTTCCTTTTCAGAATCCTCACCGGAGTTGTCTTCTGATGAACCGACATTCTTGGAGATGAAACTTTTCTTCTTGAAGTTGCCTTTTCTGAAATTTGTTTTTTTCTTCCAGTCACTTCTTTCTTGGTGCGATCCTTCATCACTTTTGTTCTTCTCATTAAGTGGACATTTAGCCGCAAAATGCCCAATGCCTCCACAGTTGAAACATTTAAACGGTAACTTTCCTCTGTATTTTTCTTTTCCCCTTTTTAGTTTTCGAACAAAGTTTGCTTCCATTTCATCTGATGTCTCTTCTTCCTCGGATTCTTGTTTTGCTTTCATATTTTTATGGGCTTTAAAAGTAGCTTCTCTGTCTCGTGGGTTTAGATTTTCCTATTCTCATCTCATATGCAATCAAAGAACCATGCATCTCATCCATACTAAAAGAATTTAGATCTTTAGCTTCTTCTATAGCTGAAACTTTAGAATCAAATCTTTGGGGAAGAGATCTTAATACCTTTTTCACGATGATAGAATCTTCGATTTCCTCGCCGAGTCCTCTAATCGCATTAATGACTTCATTAACTCTCAACATATATGCTTCTATGTTCTCATCGTCATTCATCTTTAATACTTCGAACTGAGCTCGATGTGTTTGTAACTTGGCCTCCTTGATCTTATCGTCTCCTTCATGAATGCTCCTCAGTTTGTCCCATATTTCTTTTGTCATTTTACAACTCATAATCTTTACCAGTTCACTGTCCACTAATCCGCACATGATAGCATTCTTTGCTTTTGAGTTATTCTCAAACAGTTTCTTATCGGCAGCATCGGTTGGAGAAGTGGTGGGTATTGTGTATCCACTTTTTATTGAATCCCAAATGTCGTATCCCAAAGCACAAAGATATGTCTGCATCCTGAATCTCCAAAATGCGTAATTAGATCCGTCAAACAATGGTGCTTTGTTTGATGAGAAGCCTTCACCACCTGCCATTGTGTTACTTCCAAGATCACCCTAGCCGGTTAAGCTTGTTCAGGAACCTCGCTCTGATACCAATTGTTAGTCTCACAATGACACTGAGAGGGAGGGGTGAATCAGTGTAGTTCTTTAAAACTTAAATCTACAACTCTTAAAGCCGAAACAATGAAAACTTAAAACCAAATAAAGCAAGTATAACAAGAGAACATCACACAACACAAGATGTAACGAGGTTCACCAATTTGGCTACTCCTCAAAATGACTGTTTGGACTCCCATCCAAATCCAGCCTTTGCAAAGCACCAACTTTACAATCAATTTACCAAAACCCACTGGAAGGAGCACCAACCCCTTATTAATCTGCACCAATAGAAAGGAGCACCAACCCCCGATTTACCAACACCAACTGGAAGGAGCACCAACCCCTGATGCCAAGCACCAACTTGGACTTCAATTTTTCAACTAGAAGATTGACATTAAAATGCCTTCACTTTTACAAGACCCTGACTAGTCTATTGCTTACCCAACCTCTCTCACAATTCACGAAACACACACACTTTTCGCACTCATACAACCCTCTTACAGCCCTCTCTACACACTTACAACCACTCCTCAATTCTTCACGCAACACTCCTTTTATAACAATATTTTCTCTTTGTTAATTCCTAGTCTACGTCTGATGACGTTCAGTATAACAATATTTTCACATGTAATTTTTTTTATTTTTCTTCTTGGTCTTCGTCTGCTTTCATTGCACCTTGGTGCCACGTGTTGATCAGTTCTGCCACTGTAGACTCTGTCCGCTTGTCAACCAATGATGACGTTCGGTATATCCACCGCTCGAAGATTTCATTCTGTAATAGTCCCTATAACCGTCGTACTGACTTTTGTCACACTTCTTATTTTAGTTGCATGATCTCACTCTGTAACTGCCCCTGTAACTATCGTACTGACTTCAGTTCACTTTTCTTATTTTAGCTGGGTTCTTCTTCTTGCATCGCAAAAATGCGACCTGTCACGAAATCGTGACACTTCTGCCTCTTTGTCTTCTTTTGTTGCTTTTGGCCATGAAAATGCAACATGTCATGATATCGTGACATTTCTGCCTCTTTGACCTTTTCTTGGCTTTTGACCATGAAAATACATGTCACGATATCGCGACACTTTCGCCTCCGTACTCTCTCTCTCCTCTTTTGGTCACGAATGTCGCGATATCGCGACACTTTTCCTTCTTACACTCTCTCTCTCTTTGGTCGCTACATGTCGCGATATCGCGACACTTTTTCTTCTTACCTCTCTCTCCTCTTTTCGTGAAATGTCAGATATCGTGACACTTTTCTTCTTGCTCTTTTTAACATGTCGCGATATCGCGACACTTTTTCTCTCTTGCTCTTTCTCTTCCAACATGTCGCGAAATCGCGACACTTTTTCTTGCTTGCTCTTTCTCTTCCAACATGTCACGAAATCGCGACACTTTTTCCTGCTTGCTCTTTCTCTTCCAACATGTCGTGAAATCGCGACACTTTTTCTTGCTTGCTCTTTCTCTTCCAACATGTCACGAAATCGCGACACTTTTTCCTGCTTGCTCTTTCTCTTCCAACATGTCGCGAAATCGCGACACTTTTTCTTGCTTGCTCTTTCTCTTCCAACATGTCACGAAATCGCGACACTTTTTCTCTTGCTCTACATGTCACGAAATCGCGACACTTTTTCTCTTGCTCTTTCTCTTCCAACATGTCGCGATATCGCGACACTTTTTCTCTTGCTCTTTCTTTCAACATGTCGCAATGCCTTTTTTCTCTTCTCTCTCTCTCCCAACATGTCACGAAATCACGACAGTTTTTCTTTCTTGCTCAACATGTCACGATATCGCGACACTTTTTCTTTCTTGCTCAACATGTCGCGATATCGCGACACTTTTTCTTTCTTGCTCAACATGTCGCGATATCGCGACACTTTTTCTTCCTTGTGATTTTCCTTTGATCTTTAGCCTATGGGCCACTTCGGTCTTCTGAATAACCTCTGAACTCCTGTCCACTGCATCAACCGATCTATCTGACTGTGTTGACAACAATGACAATACTGTTGCTGCACCTTGCTCAACATAAATATCCTGAAATTGATAATCCTTCACAAGGATTTTTTAGGCAGGTGCCATTAAATACCAAGTAAAGAGAAAGAGAGACCATCTTGGATCCATTCTAGACCCTTCATAATGGCAACTATCAACAAATACTTAAATGATACACAATTTCTAAAGGGTTCTAATTTTTTAGCATGGAAGACCAAGATGAAAGCAATCCTTACTGTAGATGAAATGTGGGATTTAGTGCATGACAGTGATACAAGACCCACATCAACAGGAGCAGATCAAAAAGCATGGGATAAAAATAACAATCATCTTCTCATGTTGATTCTCCTAGCTACTATATGAGATCCAACCCCATATAAGTGAAGCCAAAAATGGTAAATATGCATGGGACTCATTATGTACCATTTTTGAAGGCAAGAATCAATAAACTATTCTAAACCTTCAAACCCAACTTCATACACTCCATATGAAGTCAGGAGAATTGGTAGAGATTTTCCTTTGTAGAGTGGTAGAATTGAAGTTAAAGTTGAATACTTCAGGAGCTAAAGTAAAAGATACTATTCTGACTTTAGTAATATTGAGGGCTCTTGACAGATGAGGAGACATTTTTTGCAGGACTGCCTAAACTGCCGAACTCGTTTCGGTCATATCTCACTCATTCAAACTCGGATTGAGCTAAAATTTTGAGGGTAGATGCCTGAAAAACCCTAGAATGTCTCCACAAATTTTCATATCATTTGGATCAACACATATCCTAGCACATCCCTATGTGTGAATGATATATTTTGCAAGCGGCTATGCGAGGGTTTCATCTGGGTTGAGTGCAAGCAGCTCCAAAGGTTGGTTTTTAGGGCCTACGGGCCCTAGCAACCAATATTTTTGTGGTTTATGCTCAACATTTTAGCAGGAAATATTGCAGGGGATACAATATGGGTTAGAAATTTGTATTTCAACAGATCATACTATGAACTTGAGTGACAACAACTTCCAATTTGTTGCACAAAAGAAAAGTGAAAACCATACCTTTCCACAGCGTCTAGGGCAAGGATTAAAGAGATCACGAAACAAGTTTCAAGTAGTTGATAAAAAAATGGCTCATATCTCAAGTGAATATGGTGCTAAGGTGCACCCACAAAATAATTCTACTGTGAAAACCCCTATCAAGGGTAAGAATTTTGAAGACTCAGTCCCAAAAATGAATTTTAGGGATTCCCTTCGTGGTGGAAAGCCTCAAACCAATGCTAATATCAATATTAGGGCTTCCCATAAACCTCTAAGAATGCCTAAGATTGATCTTAGGAAAATGGAGTCAAGATGTCTTAAAGAAGCTGATGGAACTCCTATTGTTAAGCTTGATATAGGTAACATTCAGACTGACATTGAAGATTTGGAAAAAAGAGGACTAATTTGTCGGTTCATGGGTTTTCGTCCGAGTCTATCTGCTTTCAAAGTCTAGGCTGCAAAAAGCTAGAAAACTAAAGGTGAGTTACAAATCTCTATTTATCCAAATAGTTATTTTCTTGTTTTATTTGCTAATAATGAAGATAGAGAGAAAACATTTCAAGGGGGTCCTTGGTTTTTTGGAAGGGCAGGACTTTTCATGACCTCATGTGCAACAATGGTGGAAGGAAGGTAAACCTAGGCATGGGACTGAGATGTTCTATTTTGCCAAAAGACTGCAATACATTAAATCCAAAATCAAGACTTGGAACTGGAAAGAGTTTGGGGATGTTCATAAAAAAACATGAAGTTATTGCTCATCTTGAAAATTTGAATAAGAAAATCTGTTTAGATGGCTTCACAGAGAAGAGAAGTGTAGATGAAATTAAACTCACAACTCAGTTAGAGGAATGGGAAAAAAGATAATAAATCTTATGGAAGCAAAAATCTAGAATTCAATGGCTCAAAGAAGGAGATCGAAACACAAATTTCTTCCACAAATCTCTTCTAGCTCGAAGATCTCACAACTTTATTTCTTCCTTAAAATCAGATTCTGGAGATGTTGTTTATAGTTGGGATGGCATGAACTCTATTGTTGTTGATTACTTTTCCAATATTTTTGCTGACTCCCCTTGACTCAGCTTCACAATATAATGTTCTTCAAGCAATATCTTCTCTTATCACTTCTGAGGAGAACTCTATTTTGACTCGCTCCCGTTACTATCAATGAGCTTCAACAAGTAGTTTTTAAAATGCAAAAATGGAAAACCCCAGGTCCTGATGGTTTTCCTATTGAGTTCTACCAAGAGTTTTGGAATATCCTTCATGTTGATTTATTAGAGGTGGTGGAAGAAACCAGGAAAGCCAAAGAAATTTTGAAGGTTATCAATAAAACTTATATTACTCTTGTTCCAAAAGCTCAAGAGGTTGATCATATCTCAGCCTTTAGACCTATTGCTTTATGTAATGTTCTTCTCAAAATCATTACTAAAATCATGGCAGTAAAGGTTGAAGCCTCTTTTGCATAAGATTATTTCCCGCGAGCAAGGGGGTTATGTGGAAGGACGTCAAATAGTAGATGAGATAGTTCTTGCTCAGAATCCATCCATTCCATGGATATGCAAAATTCTCCTTCCATGTTCATTCGGTTAGACTTATCCAAAGCTTATGACAGAGTGGATTGGCACTTCCTTATCAAAGTTTTGAGGCAATTTGGTTTCTCTAAGGATTGGATGGATTGGATTATGGGATGTATCTTTCCTACTTAGTTCTTATCAATGGCAGAGCCTTCTCAATCTTTTCCCAACTTCCAAAGGTATTAGGCAAGGTGACCCGCTATCCCCTTATTTATTCATCATTCTTATCGAATGCTTGGGTAGGACTATAACCAAAAGGAGGGAAAACAAAACCCTTGAGGGAATTACCATTGCTCATGGAGCTAGACCTATCTCTCATCTTCAATTTGTGGATGACTCTACTCTTTTAAGTAAAGCTACATTTAAGGAAGCTTCTAATATCAAGCAAATCATTAGCTATTTTTCTAAGGCTACTGGGAAGTTGATCAATGAAGACAAATTTTAAGTTATTTTCTTTCACTGCTCTTCTAGATAGGAATCCATGGTCTTGGATAAACTAAGATATAAGAAGACCTCTCTTCCAATCACTTATTTAGGTATTCCCATAAATATTCAAAGGCGTAAAAATAAAGATTGGAATTGGTTGTTGGACAAAGTCAAGAAGAAAATTGGAAAGTGGACCAACAAGTGGCTTTCTTCTGGGGGTAGAATCACCTTGGTAAAATCAATCCTTCAAGCTATTCCTATTTATGTTTCTTCCATTTTGAATATCCCAAAGGTTGTTCTTCGAGAATTGGATCAAATTAGTCATCGTTTCCTTTGGAGTGGTACTAAGGAGAAAAGAAAATGGGCCTTGGTGAAATGGGACACTTTATGTCTTCCTAAGAGTGAAGGGGGGTTAGGATTACGGTCTTCAATTAATAACAACAAATATTTAGCTGCTAAATTATATTGGAGGATGTTGCATAACCCCAATGCTCTTTGGGCTAATAATCTCCGTGCTAAATATGCTGAGAACAAAAGTCCTGAAGACCTTGCTCGCTATCAACTTCCTACCAAAGGTTCTCCCATTTTAGCAGTTCTTAAGATTGGTGAGGATTTGATAAAGAAAAAATTATTTTGGATCATTCATAATGGTCAACATGCAAATTTTTGGACAGATTCTTGCGATGGTCACAAGCCTTTGATAACTCGCTTCCGATTGGAGGCCTTGGATGGAAAAGCTTCACCGAGCTAATTGGATAAAGGTGGCTAATTACTATCTGTACCATACTGGTAATTCAAAGGTTGGTAGATATTGGATCCCTATTGAGGACTGACCTATTCAAATCCCAGAAAGGCAAAGACAAGATATCCAAGGCATCCTTCATATGAGATCCCTCTCTTGGTCCCATGAAAAATATTGTTTATATACTAAAGACAAAGCTCTTAGGTTTGAGGAAAGCAAAGGTCAAGAGTCAATCAATATGAAGAGTCTCATGTGTTTATATATTGAAAACAAAGCTCTGTGTCATGTGTCATGTAATTCAATGAAGCTTTGTTTTATGCATTGCTTTAGCAGCTTCGATAAGGCTTTCAATATGATATATGTGAGACCACACCTACTACATCAACAAGCTAGAGATTCTAGAGGGAAACCTAGCGAGATCTTAATGGTGCATTTTAAGGATATTAAAGAATAATAGATTTTTTAAAATAAATCTCAAAATCATGTCAAGCAAAGCCATATTATTGCATTTCTTGGAGAATATTGATGTGCTCATCATGGAAAATCTAAGTGTAGGGGAAAAAATGTTATCCTCTTGATTACAAGATTGAAATATTTGTGATATTGAAGTTAACACAAAGGATTTTCTTACGGATTTCACCATGTAAAATAAATTAAAAAAAACACAAAAACTAAAATATGTAAAAATAAGGTTTATCAAAATTAAATTTAATGATGTTTTTAAGAAAATTTTAGGAAATATTGATACAATAGTGTTTTTTTGAAACACCCAAGACAAAATTCTTCTCACTTATAATCATATGAAACTTTAACTAATTAAAAATAATATTATTATTAAAATAGAAAATTTCTTACCTTCAATAAAATTCATATATCTTATTTAAAAATAAAAAAATATATCATAGCTCCTAATGAAAGTAAAAACTTTAGACATTAAAAAAATAATTAAAAATAGAAATAATTTGATAGCTTTCCTAATCCAAATAACCTCCACGCAAATAAAATGATGAAAACATTATCCATTAAAAAAATAAAAAATAATATTATAAATAATTTAATTATAAATTTAAAATATTTTAATTTTTTGGTTATGTGCAATTGGTCACACATATACCCACCCTCTTACACACTCACCCACGCTGTAATTAATAATTTAAAAAAATTATATAAAATATAATAAATTATTAAAAAATATTAGTGAATAAAAATACAATATTATTATTATTAAGAAGAAATTGTAAACCACTTTTTTTGTTTGTGTTTCTCTTTTTTAAATTAATGCATTATTTTAATAATGTGTAAAATATATATATATATATATATATATATATATATATATATATATATAATAAAAAAATTAGTTGTGGAAAAACTAAAAGTTAATTTTTTTTTTGCGTGCAATAACTATGTGATTAGAATTATTATTTTTAAATAATACTTCTTATACACATCCACTAACTTTTAATTTATTTGGTACCGTCAAATATTAGTAGATATTAGTGGGTTTGCTATCATTGAGTCGGAGGAAGGTGGGAACCACAAGCAGGAATACCCTCCAAAAGCAAATAGCATGGTCATGGAGACACAGACTGACTCACTATATATAATCCTATCTTCAATTATCAATACTTTTCAAAGGCATCTAGAAAACTGTGACGTGAACTTTAACAAAGTTAAAATAAATTATTAGCCGATTTTTCGTGGGCTTTTGGGTTGTTTTGTATAGGTTTTTAAGGTGAATTTCCATTTTTTTCATGATAGTCTTTAAATTGTTTTTTAATGTTAATTAATATTATTAATATAATTAATTAAAAATATAATTTTTAAAATAAATATTTTTAATAAATAATATTTTATTTTTTTGATTTGGTTAGTGCGAGAATTTTTACAATTAATTTATATGGTAGAATAGTTTTTTTATTTGATACATAAAGGAATGGACAACTACTTTTCCTTTTTGAACAATTCGTCACATGTTTAAGTCAAGTCGCATTGTCTCCACTATAACCTTTACCTCATCTCGGTAAACACGGCTTAGAGTGAGGAAGACCCCAATGGCTCGGGGTTGGTACTGTCATTATCAAGCTAGCGCATACTCAGCGGACTCTGGTCAGACTACTACCTTTGCCTTAGATTAGATTGGGCATGCCCGCTCAATAAAAAATTTAACACAACCACCACACACCTACACTCATCCACATCCGGTATAAAAATGTTTTAATTTTTTTATATTTTATAATTAACTTTTATGTTTTTTAATTATATGTCAAACTATCTCGTACATATTTTAAGTAAAAAGTTTTACCCAACTGCTGGGCCTGAGAAAAGACGTCGTACCTAAACGGTTGTTGTTCCGCAAATCCCGGTGGTGGTCCTCAGAAAAGACGTCCTACCTAAATGGTGGTTGTTCCGCAATTCCCAGTGGTGGGCCTTAGAAAAGACGTCCTACCTAAATGGTGGTTGTTCCGCAAATCCCGGTGGTGGTCCTTAGAAAAGACGTCCTACCTAAATGGTCGTTGTTCCGCAAATCCCGGTGGTGGTCCTTAGAAAAGACGTCCCACCTAAATGGTGGTTGTTCCGCAATTCCCAATGGTGGGCCTTAGAAAAGATGGTTGTTCCCGCTCTCCACCAAGAAAGTCTTCCATTTTCTTTATTACCTTGTTGATGCAAAAGAAAATCATAGAAATCTCTTCTTAGTTTTAAAAAGGTGTAGACCCTCTTCTAGATTTCTTTATTATTTAGCGCACGTTATAATATTTGAAATCTATGCCACGTGTTTGAACCACACTGACGACGACGGTGTCAACACTGTGCGTCCGACGGTCTCCATTTCACGCCGGGTTACCATTAACGAGACGGTGGAAGTCCTGGGAGCCTTCGCATATAGTTTGAACCCTACTTGTGCTGTAGTTACTAAAAATCGTGATTGTAACCATTACTTCTATGTATCAAAAAAAAAATTTTGAAATCTTAATATTCGTAAGGCAATTTTAATAAGATAGAAGAGATATTATAAACATAAAATTGGTTAAGACAAGTAGACAAGTAATGTAATAATTGCTAATTGATAATTAATAATAATATATATTGAATATAAAATTTAATTATAAAATAAAAATAATATTATAAAATAAATATTGTATTTTAATTTAATGTTAATTATATTTTATTTTTTGGAATAGATTTGTTGTACAAATATTGATAGATGAGACGTTTTTCGTAGGACTGCCCAAACTATCGATCTCGTTTCGGCCATATCTCACTCATTTGGACTCGAATTGAGCTGAAATTTTGAGGGTAGATGCCTGAAAAACCCTAGAACGTCTCCACCAATTTTCATATCATTTGGAGCAACACAGATCCTAGCGCATCCTTATGTGTGAACGACATATTTGGCAAACAGTTATGCGAGGGTTTCATCTGAGTTGAGTGCAAGCAGCTCCAGAGGTTGGTTTTTAGGGCCTTCGGGCCCTAGCGACCAATATTTTTGTGGTTTATGCTCAATATTTTAGCAGGAAATGTTGCAGGGGATACAAGATGGGTTAGAAATTTATCTTTCAACAGATCATACTGTGAACTTGAGTGACAACGGCTTCCAATTTGCTACACAAAAGAAAAGTGAAAACCATACCTTTCCACAGTGTCTAGGGCAAGGATTAAAGAGATCACGAAACAAGTTTCAAGAAGTTGATAAAAAAATGGCTCATATCTCAAGTGAATCTGGTGCTAAGGTGCACCCATAAAATAATTCTATTGTGAAAACCCCTATCAAGGGTAAGAATTTCAAAGACTCAGTCCCAAAAATGAATTTTAGGAATGCCCTTCGTGGTGGACAGCCTCAGCCCAATGTTAATATCAATATTAGGGCTTCCCATAAACCTCTAAGAATGCCTAAGATTGATCCCAGGAAAACAGAGTCGGGATGTCTTAAAGCAGTCGATGGAACTCCTATTGTTAAGCTTGATATGGGTAACATTCAGAATGACATTGAAGATTTGGAAATAAGAGGACTAATTTGTCTGGTTCGTAAGTTTTCGTTCGAGTCTATCTGCTTTCAAAGTCTGGGCTGCAAAAAGCTGGAAAACTAAAGGTGAGTTACAAATCTCTATTTATCCAAATGGTTATTTTCTTGTTTTATTTGCTAATAATGAAGATAGAGAGAACTTTTTAAGGGGGTCCTTGGTTTTTGGAAGGGCAAGGCTTTTCATGAAGCCCTGGCATACTAAATTTAAAGCCGAAGAAGAGATGCCTTCTATAGCTCCCCGTGTGGGTTAGACTCTTTGGCCTCCCTATTGAATTTTGGAATCCTGCTATTTTTTCTTCAATTGGAAACTCTTTAAGAACTTTTATGATGACTGCTGATTGTACTCAAAATTTTGAACATATTATTTATGCTCGAATTTGTGTTTTAATGGATTTTGACAAACCCCTACCTAAAAAGATCACATTACAATTTGGGGAAGACACTTGGGAGCAAGTAGTGGACTATGAGAACATTCCTTTTCGTTGTAGAATTTGCCATGAATATGGTCATTTGGCCAGTGCTTGCCCAAATAAAATTCCCGATCAAAAGAAAGAAGATATAAACTCAGCAAGTTTCCAAATACCTAAGAAGAAGAATACTCGAAAAAACCAGTTATGAAGGATCAATCAAAGTCATCTCTAATATGTTTGAAATCATTTCCACAAATGATGTCCCAAGTGAGGAAGAGGAAATAATGGAAACTGAAATCTTAGAAACACAATTTAAATATGAAGGGAAGAACTCAGAGACAAACCAACAAATCAAAGGTTTTCAAATTTAAAATTTGAAAATTTAAAATTTAAAATTCTCACTCCATAATGCATCTTCCTTCCACTAGTCAGAAAGTACTCGAGAACCAAGGCCAGGGATGAAGCACTTCACCATATTGCAGTCGGGGTAAAACTAGAAACCAGAAAACCAATAGGTCCCTGTGATGAAATTGTAACGACCCACCCCACATGACCATTTACTATGGATTGATTAATGAATTAAACTTACCTTTATCCTTTAGAGCATGGTATTGTTGATATCCTTTGTATGTGTAGGACCTGGTATGTGCATTGGATGGATAAGTTACTCGATGGAAAAGGAGAGTAGGGAAATGATAATTCGGCTTTGGGGTACATAGAAGTCCCATTTATGCATTTCATGTAGGATTGCATAAATGACATGTTTGTTACATACTTGTACTTTTTGGTGGTAATAAAGATGCATTTAGTCATGGGAGCCACCCTCCAATTAGTTGATGTGAGGAAATGGAAATATTCGTTCTTTTATTTATTCATTATTGTGTGGATTGAAACTTAGGAATGGATGCACATATATACTTATATAATTTAAAATAATAATGGACAACTACTTTTCCTTTTTGAACAATTCGTCACATGTTCAAGTCAAGTCGCATTGCCTCCAATGGTAGAATAGTGGTGTTACCACTATAACCTTTACCTCATCTCGGTAAACACGGCTTGGAGTGAGGAAGACCCCGATGGCTCGGGGTTGGTACTGCCATTATCAAGCTAGCGCATACTCAGCGGACTCTGGTCAGACTACTACCTTTGCCTTAGATTAGATTGGACATGCCCGCTCAATAAAAAATTTAACACAACCACCACACACCTACACTCATCCACATCCGGTATAAAAATGTTTTAATTTTTTTATATTTTATAATTAACTTTTATGTTTTTTAATTATATGTCAAACTATCTCGTACATATTTTAAGTAAAAAGTTTTACCCAACTGCTGGGCCTGAGAAAAGACGTCCTACCTAAATGGTTGTTGTTCCGAAAATCCCGGTGGTGGTCCTTAGAAAAGACGTCCCACCTAAACGGTGGTTGTTCCGCAATTCCCAGTGGTGGGCCTTAGAAAAGACGTCCTACCTAAATGGTTGAAGATGGTTGTTCCCGCTCTCCACCAAGACAGTCTTCCATTTTCTTTATTACCTTGTTGATGCAAAAGAAAATCATAGAAATCTCTTCTTAGTTTTAAAAAGTTGTAGACCCTCTTCTAGATTTCTTTATTATTTAGCGCACGTTATAATATTTGACTACGTGTTTGAACCAGACTGACGACGACGGTGTCAACCCTGTGCTTCCGGCGGTCCCCATCTCACGCCGGGTTACCATTAACGAGACGGTGGAAGTCCTGGGAGCCTTCGCAGATAGTTTGAACCCTACCCTGGTAGTTACTAAAAATCGTGATTGTAACCATTGCTTCTATCTACCAAAATATATATATATATATTTGAAATCTTAATATTTGTAAGACAATTTTAATAAGATGAAGAGATCTTATAAACATAAAATTGGTTAAGACAAGTAGACAAGTAATGTAATAATTGCTAATTGATAATTAATAATAATATATATTGAATATAAAATTTAATTATAAAATAAAAATAATATTATAAAATAAATATTGTATTTTAATTTAATGTTAATTATATGTTATTTTTTGGAATAGATTTGTTGTACGAATATTGATAGATGAGACGTTTTTCGCAGTACTGCCCAAACTATCGAACTCATTTTGGCCATATCTTACTCATCCGGATTCGGATTGAGCTGAAATTTTGAGGGTAGATGCCTGAAAAACTCTAGAACGTCTCCACAAATTTTCATATCATTTGGAGCAACACAGATCCTAGCGCATCCCTATGTGTGAACGACATATTTGGCAAGCAGTTATGCGAGGGTTTCATTTGGGTTGAGTGCAAGCAGCTCCAGAGGTTGGTTTTTAGGGCCTTCGGGCCCTAGCGGCCAATATTTTTGTGGTTTATGCTCAATATTTTAGCAGAAAATGTTGCAGAGGATACAAGATGAGTTAGAAATTTGTCTTTCAACAGATCTGTTGTGACTATTTCACAACTAGCCCCTAAGCTTGGGGACCCACATTTTTTTGATAAATTTTTGGTGTGGTTTTTTTTTGTCTATTAATGTGTTTGTAATTCAAACATTAACTTTTGGGTTAATTCATGTTTAAAAAAATAAATAAACTTAAAAAAAAGGAATAAAAAAAAATAATAATAAATAAATTAATAGAACAAAAGAAAGAAAAAAGAAAAAGGGAATAAGTAAAAATAATATATATATAAACAAATGAACATAAAATAAAAACAAAAAATAAAAACAAAAAAATAATAATAAAAATAAAATAGGATTATTTTTAGCTTTTTTGTTTTTTTGTTAGTTTTTAATTTTTTCATGTTGGTTTAAGTAAAGTTTAGTTTTTTGTTTTTTTTTTTTGCAAGGTATTGCATATGGAAGAAAGGAAGAGAGAAACGAAAAGCCATGGAGGAGAAACGAAAAGTCATGGAGGAGAAAACGAAAAGTCATGGAGGAGAAAACGAAAAGCCATGGAGGAAAATCTTTAAATACCCATTGAAATGCATGCACAGGGGAGGAAATTTTGGCATGGCCAAATGCGGCAAAATTTGATGTGTAAAAGAGGAATATAATTTGAATGGGAAAGCTTCTTTTCAGAAATTTCAGGCCTTGTTAGCAAGAAAGAATGATAAATTTTTTGCATGCTCTATTTTAATTGTTTTATCTTTCCCCTTCCAAATTTCAGATTTGTATGTGAAATTTACGCCATGGGATGGGTTATTTCATGTGAATGTTTGCAATTTGGAAATTATTTTAAACCCTAGAAGTCAAGCACTTAGTTTACTTTGATTGTGTAGTACAGATCAAATAGGCTAGGTTGCATGTATGAAACTCTCACGTATTCGGTTTTGCAGGACGGGGTGCTATCAAACTGAAGGAGCTTTTGCATTGCTGCATTTCCAGCAATTATCTTGATGCAAAATTTTAATTTTCTGTTCTGAAAAATTTTAATTTTCAGAATTTTTTCCTATTTTCGGGCATTAAAATAAACATTAAAAAAATTTCAAAATCCAAAAATAATTTCACCATTGCGTAGATTATAATTCAGACTTCCATTACGCACTTTGAAATTTCATTTTCGGAGTTGTTTAGTATTTTTTAAAATTCACCGAAGTTGCTATTTTGTCACAGATTTCAAAAATCCGAAAATAGAAATTTTCCATTTTAAGGTCAAATTTCATTTTTCCAGTTTTTTTTTGCATTCATGAGCCTATGATGACATTCCCTTCATGGAAATTCCAATTTCATTGAAGGAGTGATGTTTTATGGCATTTACATAAATTTCCATTTTTGGCCTAAAATTACCCTTTCTTCATAAAAACTCCAATTTTACGAAAGAGGGGTAATTTGAGCATCAAACTTGAAGGAGCTTTTGCATTGCTGCATTTCCAAAAATTATTTTGATGCAAAATTTGAATTTTCTGTTTTCAGAAATTTTAATTTCAGAATTTTTTCCTATTTTCAGGCATTAAAATAAACATCAAAAAAATTTCAAAATCCAAAAATAATTTCACCATTGCGTAGATTATAATCCAGAATTCCATTACGCACTTTGAAATTTCATTTTCGGAGTTGTTTAGTATTTTTAAAAATTTACCGAAGTTGCTGCTTTGTCACAGATTTTAAAAATCCGAAAATAGAAATTTTCCATTTTAAGGTCAAATTTCATTTTTCCAGTTTTGTTTTGCATTCATGAGCCTATGATGACATTCCCTTCATGAAAGTTCCAATTTCATTGAAGGAGTTATGTTTTACGGCATTTTCGCAAGTTTCCATTTCGGGCCTAAAATTATCCTTTCTTCATAAAAATTCCAATTTTACGAAAGGGGGATAATTTGAGTATTATATTGAAGGTCTTTGCCTTAAAACACTTAATTGTTCATCTTGATGAAAATTTGATTTCATTTAAGAGGGATAAGTTAAAGTGACATTTTGAAGATTCTATTCATCATTGAGGATTTAATGCAAGATAAAATCCATTTTAAAACCATCAAGATAAAAGGAATTAAAGCACTACATCGTGGTCATATGAGGGCCAACTCACATTTGATTTATTTTGGTTCAATGAACAATCACTAAAGTTTCATGGTAAAATAAACCAACATTGCCCCTTGTTTACAGTTACTTGCAATCACTAAGGTGTTCCAAGCATTTAAATTGAATATCTTTATTTGAGATTACTAATGCACATATGCAAATGTTAATATAACGGAGACCTTGGAGAAGTTGTTTGTTTAACTTCTTTGCAAGAGGGGATTTGGAATCCAAATCCTAAGGGAGAGTGTACTTTCACAATTGGGTGAAAATACCACTCAACATTTTGGCGCTAGAAGGAGGGCTTGAATTGGTTTATTTTAGTATGATTTAAATGCTATAGGGATTTAAATTTTGAATATTTCATGCCCTATTGATTATTATCTGTAGCCCTCTTTTAATATTACAAATTGGTACTGTTAAAAGGAGGACATGAATTGCTATGCATTGTTCTAACGCTTTGATTGTTCATACAGGAATAATGGGATTTGATTTGATGTTAAAAAAAAATAAAAATAAAAAATAAAAAATAAAAAAGAAAATTTTTGGGTATTAAAGTTATATTCTTTAAGATTCACTAATGGCTATGTTTTCACCATGGATGACAAGTAGCCCATTGAACACACCAGGAGTTCAACATTATTTGCCCGTCGGTTGGGAGAGTTGTCTTCCTCGATTTTGGTCTAATGGGACAATTATCGTAGGAGAACACATTCGAGCATTCAAATTTGTTGTGAATCAATTAATAATTTGGCATGATGATGTTGTTTGTAAAATGTTCCCTTACACCTTGGACAAAGTGGCATTTGATTGGTTTACAAGTCTACCTTTAGGGTCTATCACTTCTTGGGCTCAACTAGAGGCGACATTTCTTAATCAATTCAACAAAAAGCAAGTTGACCCAATCCGCATATATGAGCAATTTTTCACCATCGAAAAGGACCAAGTGAAAATGTGAAGTCATTTTTCGAAAGGTTCTTTGGATTATATGCTCAATTAGTGACATGTTATGTTTTGCAAGAAGAAGTGGCTCTCCAAATATATGTCAATGCTCTTGACCCACTTATTTCCACATATTTGCGAGGGATGCCCGGGATGCCCTTAATCACTTCTTTATCTCAAGCCTATGCTCAAGCAATGGCAATTGAGCAACAATTGAGTTGTCAAAATTATGGTGTGGGTTTTGGATCATGTAATCTTCAATCATTTAATACTTCCTTTACCCACCCAATGATTTATCCACCTCAACCAAATTCGAATGTGAATCAATTTCAGAATCAACAATCATTCCCAAGCTTCAATCAATTTCAAAATCCTCAACTTACTATGCAAGATCAACCATCTTTCTTAAGTATGAATCAACTTCAAAGTACTCATCTTGATTCAAAATATGGTTCTAAAATCGATTTTAATGATTTTCATAAGAAGATGATTTTAAGCAAGGGAGGAGTGCTAGATCCAACTAGTATTGAAACATGTGACAAATTGGAAACCCTTGACTCACCAAAAGATGAATTCTATGAGGATGAATTTGTTTCGGATGACATTGTTGAAAATGATGGCCAAGAAAATTCACACCTTCCAAATTGTGATAAAATTGAATCATGGGTTACAAATTTGGATTATGATAGCCTTATCAATTTGAATACAAGCAATAACCCAATTTTGAAAGTAATTGAACCATCTAAGGAAGGTGAAGATAAATTTGATGAGAAACATGTTGATGAATTAAAAGATGAAGAAGAAATAGTTGAGCATCACAATTTAATTTTGAAAGATGATCATTATGATTCTTGGGAAGAGTATGCTCACTCCAAAATTGCTAATGAAATTTGTATGCCTATTGATATGCAGGATGATACAATTGCCCTTTCACATGAGGATATTACAAGTCTTGTGCAATCTGAAAATGTTTTGGAAGAAGGATTGGAATCTCATCAAAGGTTTGAGAAGGATAATGTTGTTACTACCATGGATCAAGAAGGAGAATCAATTGTTTTTGTTCCCCTTGAGGGGCAAGAAATAGAAAATCTTGATC
Organism: Wollemia nobilis; assembly: GCA_028583015.1. Lineage (NCBI taxonomy): Eukaryota > Viridiplantae > Streptophyta > Pinopsida > Araucariales > Araucariaceae > Wollemia > Wollemia nobilis. The sequence continues at coordinate 646,452 of JAQPPZ010000400.1, read as the reverse complement.
CACCTATTGTTTCTACAATGTCCATGCCATCTCAAAATCATGAAATTACAAAACCTAAGTGGTGTGGGTTTGATAATGTTGATGATCCTAATGAAAATATGAATTTTGAGGCAACTCAAGCCATTGATCATGGAAAGGTGTCACGTGACACATATCTTGAAAAATTAGGCTCTTGTTTTGAAAAGGATGGATGCATGTTTGATTGGGTGCCTAACTTTGGTGTTTTTGAACAGGTGTTGGATGATGAAGAAGACAATGAGGAAGAAGAAAAAGCTACTAACACTCATCAAGTTGTGGTAAATTCTAACCATGATGGGTTGAGTATGGATGACAAGGTGAAATCTTTACCTTTGGTAGTAGCTATAAAAATTTCAAGTGATAGATTACATGATGTCCCTTTGGATGCTAATGTCATTAATGATGAAATGTCAAATCTTGGTGATGTTTTGATGGATTTTGATGGCTTTAAATTCTTGAAGAATTTGAATGCAAGACTTTTAGAAATAGGCTCTTGTTTGCAATATCTCACATTTGAAAAGGAAAGCCTACTTCTAAATTATGAATGGAATGATGAAATTTGCACTTTAAAGAATAGACATGATAAAATTGAAAATCAATCATTGTCTGATCAATTTAAAATTTTGAATCTCACCTATATGAATACTAATGAAACTAAATTTAATTGGTGGGGTGAGAGAGGGAAGTTGAAGTTTGTTGCATTGCTTGGTATGATCTTATTGTTGTTGGATTCCTACAACATTTGGCATGTGTATTGTGACATATGCCTTTTGAAATGTTCTAATCATGTTTGGGATCCAGGAAAGTGATAATCCAAGCTTTGCATCATCTTGTACTATATTGTATATAAATTTTGATTTTGGTTTGAGTTTGTGTTTTCAAGTTTCATTTTGGGATTGCTATTTGGATTAGGATTTAAGTCGTGTGTTTGATTTTATTGAACGTGTTTCGATAAATTTGAGATGTCAACTTATGCCTAAGATCAGGAGAATATGAAACATTGGAATTGTGTTGTAAAAGCTCCACATGTAATACAAACAGTTAATTTATATCATTTGAAACTTGTGATGCATGAAAGAGTCAGTTTTGCATGACAAATCATTTCATTTGCAATTCAAGAAGTAATACATTCATTTTCCATCTCACTTTTCATACATTTCATCTTAGTGGCATATGCATCTTAGGTGCAAATTATTTAAGTATGTCAAATCCTCTTAGGGTTATGTTATAACATAAATCTAAGTAAATCCTAAGGTTGGAAACTGAGTCTTGAAATGTCTATAACCAAGCACGTCTCATACATTAAAAAGGATCTTGAGCAAAATGATCAAAACCTAACTTGGAGGAAAAGGTTGGGCGAAAGAAGTTTTTGTCTATCCTATTATGCAACATGATCCTTAAAACAATGGTTGTCACCACTTCCATAGAGCTTAAAGCCTAAAATCAAAGTAGTAAGGATAGGATTAAATCCTCATCAAACTTAGGTTGAGGATCCAATTCCCCAAAGCTTTGATTTGACCCACATAGAGTAGTAAGGATAGGGTATAAATTCTCATCTCGGTTGGTTGAGAATCCGATTCCCCAAAGCTCTTATGTCTCATTTCATAATAAGTCTTGGATTTTAAGGATCGTACTATTTGTCCTCTGCAAAGGATGGGTAGTCATCCCCAAGGTCTAAGTAACAAAATTAATATTTTCCATTTACATTTAATCTTGGATTGTAAGGATCGTACTATTTGTCCCTAACCAGGATGGGTAGTCATCCCCAAGGTCCAAGAAGTAAAAATAATTTTTTTCCATCTCATATTTATATCGGATTGTAAGGATCGTACTACTTGTCCTCCGCAAAGGATGGATAGTCATCCCCAAGGTCCAAAGAAATGAAGATAAGTTTTGGATTGTGGGGTTAGATATGCCCATGCATGGAATCATGTCTTGCCTAAAAACAAGACCACTGATTGTTTAGAGGGTTAGACTAGCATGACCATTTCTTCCATAATTGGTTTAATTATTTTGCTCAAAGTGAGGTAAAGAATTCTAAATCGAATAGTAAGGATAGGGTTAAACTCTCATCTCGGTTGGTTGGGAGTCCGATTCCCCAAAGTTCCGATTTCACATCCACTCGCACATGGGTTCAAGATAGTAGGGACTCACAACCAACTTTGGGATATAATGAACCATTCACTAGTGGATCCTAAGAGGGTTTGGCAGTCTTGAATGTTTGTACATAATACTAGAAGAGTGACTATGCATTTTATAAAAGCAAAATCTCATGGCATATTCATTAGGGTACACAAATCATTCACAATCTCGCATATGCATTCATGCAAAACTGACAATGGAATGTTGATCAATTTCAAACGCTGAGGAAAGAAGTTCATTGCACACACTAAGCTAATGCTTAGCGATTCTGATGTTTCATGTATTTTTGATCTATTGACATTCTTTGGATATTTGTTGATGCTTGTGTTAAATTTTTGAAGTGTGTTTTCAGGTGTTCTTTTTGGGTTCTCATCGAAATGCTCAAGAGCATTTCCCAAGAGAGTCGCCATTTGTTGTGACTATTTCACAACTAGCCCCTAAGCTTGGGGACCCACATTTTTTTGATAAATTTTTGGTGTGGTTTTTTTTGTCTATTAATGTGTTTGTAATTCAAACATTAACTTTTGGGTTAATTCATGTTTAAAAAAATAAATAAACTAAAAAAAAAGGAATAAAAAAATAATAATAATAAATAAATTAATAGAACAAAAGAAAGAAAAAAGAAAAAGGGAATAAGTAAAAATAATATATATATAAACAAATGAACATAAAAAAAAAACAAAAAAAAAAACAAAAAAATAATAATAAAAATAAAATAGGATTATTTTTAGCTTTTTTGTTTTTTGTTAGTTTTTAATTTTTTCATGTTGGTTTAAGTAAAGTTTAGTTTTTTGTTTTTTTTGCAAGGTATTGCATATGGAAGAAAGGAAGAGAGAAACGAAAAGCCATGGAGGAGAAACGAAAAGTCATGGAGGAGAAAACGAAAAGCCATGGAGGAAAATCTTTAAATACCCATTGAAATGCATGCACAGGGGAGGAACTTTTGGCATGGCCAAATGCGGCAAAATTTGATGTGTAAAAGAGGAATATAATTTGAATGGGAAAGCTTCTTTTCAGAAATTTCAGGCCTTGTTAGCAAGAAAGAATGAGAAATTTTCTGCATGCTCTATTTTAATTGTTTTATCTTTCCCCTTCCAAATTTTAGATTTGTATGTGAAATTTACGCCATGGGATGGGTTATTTCATGTGAATGTTTGCAATTTGGAAATTATTTTAAACCATAGAAGTCAAGCACTTAGTTTACTTTGATTGTGTAGTACAGATCAAATAGGCTAGGTTGCATTTATGAAACTCTCACGTATTCGGTTTTGCAGGACGGGGTGCTATCAAACTGAAGGAAAAAGTCAAAAACATGTTGCAACTCTCACAGTATGAGCATTCTTCTAGCGCCAAAATGTTGAGTGTTAATTTGTCATATTACCAATAATAACACACAACTTAGAGTCTCGAACAAAAGACTCTTTCTTGCAAAGAAATAATTTATTTTATTTTCCTTCCTTTTATTATTTCTCCAAGTTTCTTTGTGAAACAGCCTTTACATATATAAAAATGAATTCAATTTAATACATGCAACTGATATATCCCAGAATAACTCAAAATCCTGCAGATAGTTGTTAACAAGGGGCCTTTGTTGATTCTTAATGAACTTTATAATCTTGACTTGTTTAATTAATCAAAAAATAAACAAAAATCCTTTTGATGTTCTAATATTCACAATTTATTCTAAGGTTAACCTGTTCGTTTTATCTATATTCAATAGTTTTGTTATTTCAGTGTTAGTCTCTGACATGAAATTAAGCATATCAAGGAATAAAACAGAAACTTGTTATTTTGAATCAGCTAAAAAATAATGAAGGATATTAAAATGGTTCACGGTCTCCTCCCTGCAAAATCCCAAGTTAAGAGATGAAATCCCCAAAACAACCCAATCGATCAGATCTGTACTAACACACAATCTAATCAGATCAGATGCAAGACTCTAAGGAAAAGAATATAACTGCATCATTCTACCATTCACCTATCATAACCCATCTCATGGCGTAAATGAAATAGATACAAGATAAAATGATGCAACGGAAAGATTGACAAGAAACAATAGTTTTGGCTTCAATCTCCTTTAGGGTCAGGAGGGAGTAATTGATTATTAGGAGGAGCAGAGGAAGTATTTCAACAGATCATACTGTGAACTTGAGTGACAACGGCTTCCAATTTGCTGCACAAAAGAAAAGTGAAAACCATACCTTTCCACGATGTCTAGGGCAAGGATTAAAGAGATCACGAAACAAGTTTCAAGCAGTTGATCAAAAAATGGCTCATATCTCAAGTGAATCTGGTGCTAAGGTGCACCCACAAAATAATTCTACTGTGAAAACCCCTATCAAGGGTAAGAATTTTGAAGACTCAGTCCCAAAAATGAATTTTAGGGATGCCCTTCATGGTGGACAGCCTCAACCCAATGCTAATATCAATATTAGGGCTTCCCATAAACCTCTAAGAATGCCTAAGATTGATCCCAGGAAAACGGAGTCAGGATGTCTTAAAGAAACTGATGGAACTCCTATTGTTAAGCTTGATATGGGTAACATTCATACTGATATTAACGATTTGGAAAAAAGATGACTAATTTGTCGATTCGTGGGTTTTCGTCTGAGTCTATCTGCTTTCAAAGTCCGGGCTGCAAAAAGTCTGGAAAACTAAAGGTGAGTTACAAATCTCTATTTATCCAAATGGTTATTTTCTTGTTTTATTTGCTAATAATGAAGATAGAGAGAAAACTTTTCAAGGGGGTCCTTGGTTTTTTGGAAGGGCAGGGCTTTTCATGAAGCCCCGGCATACTAAATTTAAAGCCGAAGAAGAGATGCCTTCTATAGCTCCCGTGTGGGTTAGACTCTTTGGCCTCCCTATTGAATTTTGGAATCCTACTATTTTTTCTTCAATTGGAAACTCTTTAGGAACTTTTATGATGATCGCTGATTGTACTCAAAATTTTGAACATATTATTTATGCTCGAATTTGTGTTTTAATGGATTTTGACAAACCCCTACCTAAAAAGATCACATTACAATTTGGGGAAGACACTTGGGAGCAAGTAGTGGACTATGAGAACATTCCTTTTCGTTGTAGAATTTGCCATGAATATGGTCATTTGGCCAATGCTTGCCCAAATAAAATTCCCGATCAAAAGAAAGAAGATATAAACTCAACAGGTTTCCAAATACCTAAGAAGAAGAACACTCAGAAAAACCAGCTTATGAAGGATCAATCAAAGTCATCTCGCTAATATGTTTGAAATCCTTTCCACAAATGATGTCCCAAGTGAGGAAGAGGAAATAATGGAAACTGAAATCTTAGAAACACAATTTAAATATGAAGGGAAGAACTCAGAGACAAACCAACAAATCAAAGGTTTTCAACAAAAAAAAAGGAGAAAATTTACACAAGAAAAACAATATTTCAAATGTCAAAACTTCAAATAATGCAGGTCCCAATATAGACTCCGTTGAACCATCTAGTAAAATTTTGGCCGTGTACGAGCATTCTTCAAGGTTAGAAGCCATCTCTGATTCAATTGGAATAAGTCAAGAAACAGGGAAAAAAAATTGAAGATGGATTCTAATCAAAAAGTAGGTCGCAAGACCAATCAATATCATATGGTAAAAGAAGGTGAAAAGCTTGTAGAGGAAGGTAAGATTAATGCCCTTCCCAAATTTTTTAGCCCCGGTATTAATGAAGATCATCACTTGGAATATTAGAGGACTCAAAGGGAGTCTTTCAAAACAAAATGAAATTAGAAGAATGATTCAGATAAATCATCCACATCTTGTTTTCCTTCAAGAAACAAAGATGTCAATGGAGGATATGGACTTAATTGCCAGTAAAATTTGGCCACCTAGAAAAGTGGTTTCCCTCAGTTCCCAAGGGACTTCGGGTGGCATTGCTTGTCTTTGGGACCCAAAAGAGGTAGTTATTCACCATATGATTGGCAGTTGGGGTTTGTTGGCTATAGCTATTCAAAGTAGACATTCCAACCAGATTATGCTCTGCATTACCGTTTATGCTCCGACTTCTTTGGAGGAAAAAAGAAGACAAGTGGAAGGATATTACTCATATTATCTCTCATTTTCCTAAAGCTTGGATCTTGATCGGAGGAGATTTCAATACCATCCTCTCTCTGGATGAGAAAAGGGGGGAAATAGAAATTTGGACAAAAGCACCGACCTCATGAGCGAATATATTGCAAACCTCCATCTTGTGGATATCCAACCAGATAATGGCCTTATGACTTGGTCTAACAGAAGGCAAGGCTTAGCTTGTATAATGGAGAGATTGGATAGGTTTTTGCTCTCTCGAAAATTTCTTAATCCATGGTCACATTCCTAAAGTGAAGACTCTTAATAATGTCTGGTTCGGATCATTGGCCATTCATGGTGGAAATGTGGAAAACCAATGTGAGTTTCTCTCCTTTTCGTTTTCAATTAATGTGGCTTAGAGACATTTCCTTCAGACCTCATGTGCAACAATGGTGGAAGGAAGGTAAACCTAGGCATGGGACTAAGATGTTCTGTTTTGCCAAAAGACCGCAATACATTAAATCCAAAATCAAGACTTGGAACTGGAAAGAGTTTGGGGATGTTCATAAAAAAAACATGAAGTTATTGCTCATCTTGAAAATTTGAATAAGAAAATCCGTTTAGATGGCCTCACAGAGAAGAGAAGTGCAGATGAAATTAAACTCACAACTCGCTTAGAGGAATGGGAAAAAAGAGAAGAAATCTTATGGAAGCAAAAATCTAGAATTCAATGGCTCAAAGAAGGAGATCGAAACACAAATTTCTTCCACAAATCTCTTCTAGCTCGAAGATCTCACAACTTTATTTCTTCCTTAAAATCAGATTCTGGAGATGTTGTTTATACTTGGGATGGCATGAACTCTATTGTTGTTGATTACTTTTCCAATATTTTTGTTGCTACTCCTCTTGACTCAACTTCTCAACATAATGTTCTTCAAGCAATCCCTTCTCTTATCACTTCTGAGGAGAACTCTATTTTGACTGCTCCTGTTACTATCAATGAGCTTCAACAAGTAGTTTTTAAAATGCAAAAAGGGAAAACCCTGGGTCCCGATGGTTTTCCTATTGAGTTCTACCAAGAGTTCTGGGATATCCTTCATGTTGATTTATTAGAGGTGGTGGAAGAAGCCAGGAAAGCCAAAGAAATTTTGAAGGTTATCAATAAAACTTATATTACTCTTGTTCCAAAAGCTCAAGAGGTTGATCATATCTCAGCTTTTAGACCTATTGCTTTATGTAATGTTCTTCTCAAAATCATTACTAAAATCATGGCAGTAAAGGTTGAAGCCTCTTTTGCATAAGATTATTTCCCCGGAGCAAGGGGGTTATGTGGAAGGACGTCAAATAGTAGATGAGATAGTTCTTGCTCAGGAAGCCATCCATTCCATGGATATGCAAAATTCTCCTTCCATGTTCATTCGGTTAGACTTATCCAAAGCTTATGACAGAGTGGATTGGCACTTCCTTATCAAAGTTTTGAGGCAATTTGGTTTCTCTAAGGATTGGATGGATTGGATTATGGGATGTATCTCTTTAGTTTCCTACTTAGTTCTTATCAATGGCAGGCCTTCTCAGCCTTTCCCAGCTTCCAGAGGTATTAGGCAAGGTGACCCGCTATCCCCTTATTTATTCATCATTCTTGTTGAATGCTTGGGTAGGACTATAACCAAAAAGAGGGAAAACAAAACCCTTGAGGGAGTTACCATTGCTCATGGAGCTAGACCTATCTCTCATCTTCAATTTGTGGATGACTCTACTCTTTTAGGTAAAGCTACACTTAAGGAAGCTTCTAATATTAAGCAAATCATTAGCTGTTTTTCTAAGGCTATCGGGCGCTTGATCAATGAAGACAAATCTAAAGTTATTTTCTTTCACCGCTCCGCTAGACAGAATCCATGGTCTTGGATAAATTAAGATATAAGAAGACCTCTCTTCCAATCACTTATTTAGGTATTCCCATAAATATTCAAAGGCAAAAAAATAAAGATTGGAATTGGTTGTTGGACAAAGTCAAGAAGAAAATTGGAAAGTGGACCAACAAGTGGCTTTCTTCTGGGGGTAGAATCACCTTGGTAAAATCAGTCCTTCAAGCTATTCCTATTTATGTTTCTTCCATTTTGAATATCCCAAAGGTTGTTCTTCGAGAATTGGATCAAATCAGTCATCGTTTCCTTTGGAGTGGTACTAAGGAGAAAAGAAAATGGGCCTTGGTGAAATGGGATACTTTATGTCTTCCTAAGAGTGAAGGGGGGTTAGGATTCCGGTCTTCAATTAATAACAACAAAGCTTTAGCCGCTAAATTATATTGGAGGATGTTGCATAACCCCAATGCTCTTTGGGCCAATAATCTCCGTGCTAAATATGTTGAGAACAAAAGTCCTGAAGACCTTGTTCGCTATCAACTTCCTACCAAAGGTTCTCCCATTTTAGCAGCTCTTAAGACTCGGTGAGGATTTGATAAAGAAAAAATTATTTTGGATCATTCATAATGGTCAACATGCAAATTTTTGGACAGATTCTTGGGATGGTCATAAGCCTTTGATAACTCGGTTTTCCGATTGGAGGCCTTGGATGGAGGAGCTTCACCGAGCTAATTGGATAAAGGTGGCTAATTACTGTCGGTACCATACCGGTAATTCAAAGGTTGGTAGATATTGGATCCCTATTGAGGACTCGGCCTATTCAAATCCCAGAAAGGCAAAGACAAGATATCCAAGGCATCCTTCATATGAGATCCCTCTCTTGGTCCCATGAAAAAGATTGTTTTGGATGGAACAACACTACTAAGGGTGAGTATTCAGCTTGCTCAAGGTTATTTGACCTTATGCCATAATAATCCCAACCATTCTTCCGACATATTTTCTCGATTGTGGGCTCAAAAGCTCTGGCCTAAGGTGAGGTTCTTTAATTGGCTTTTATTGCATCGTAGGGTGCTTACCGGTGAGCAACTTATGAAGCGTGGTTTTCATGGCCCTTTTAGATGTGAAATGTGTGAAGAGAATGTAGAAAATATCAACCATATTTTTATTGAGTGTACTTTAGCCTCTCAGCTATGGAGGAGAATGGCCACTTTACTTGGCTTACAATGGTCCAATTTTTTTACTTTTGAACAACTTTGGAGGGATTGGCCTAATCAAGAGGGTGTTGATCATTTTATTAGGCAGCTAGTTTGGATGGGTTCTACCATTCTTCTTTGGAATATTTGGAATGAAAGGAACAACCAAATTTTTAATCAAGATAGGAAGGATATTCACTATATTTGGCAAAAGACCATAGCCAACTTAGTTGAATCAGTCCATCAACTCCTTAATCACCCCCAAAACTCCCACCAAAGATGGGATCAAGTGATGCAAATATTGAAGATTAAACCTTCTAAGGGCAACCAACTTAAAGGGAATGTGAGTATTAGTAAGATGGATAGGACTAGAAATTGGCAACCTCCTCCTAAGGATTTTGGAAAAGTCAATACCGATGGAGCCTCTAGAGGGAACCCTGGAAAAGCCAGTGTGGGAGGAATTGGTAGACTTTCAGATGGCTCCCTGGTTTTTACTTTTGCCGAGAATTTGGGTATTCTTTCCAATAACCTTGCTGAGGGGTATGGTATCCTCGGAGGTCTTCAGGAGGCTACTAAGGTTGGATGGGAAAAGGTGTTAGTTGAGTCTGACTCTCAACTTATGATTAATCTCTTGAAGACTCCTTCTAAGAATCATAAGGTGGATTGGAGAATAAAAAGAATTATTGAGAAGATTCAGTTAATCCAGATGGGATTTTTGAAAGTTGATTACAATCATGTGGTTAGAGATCAAAACAAGAGTGCTGATGCTTTAGCTAATTGGGCTTTGGACAAAGGTGATCTTACTTGTTATGGCCACCCTCCTATATGGTGGGCTTCTCAAATTAGGGAAGCTCTTCTTTCTATCATTTCTTTGGATGGCTCCAGTTCTGAAGGTACCTAGTTTCTTCTTGTTTTTTTTTTTTGCTTCTCTTTGGTTCATTCAGTTTTTTTTTAGTTCCCTAGCTCATTCTATTCTTTATTTTGTTTCCTCTGTTGATTCTTGCCTTAATAGTCTTCTGGTCTAGATAGGTCATTGTTTTGTTCATTTTTTTCTTTTTTCTTTTTTGTTTTTTTTGTTTAGTTTTTTAAGGTGGGTGGGTTCTTTTGTTTTGTTTTGTTTTTGTGTTCTTTGTGTTGTTTTTTGTTGTTCTTGTGTTTTTGTTGTTTTGTTTTTTTTTTAATGTTTTTTGTTATTGTTCTTGTGTTTTTTTCTTGTTCTTGGGTTTCTCTTTGTTTGTGTTATTTCGTGTTTTTATGTGTGAGTGTTTTCTATGTATTTTGTTTTTGTTTATTGTCTGTTGTTGGTTGTTTTTTATTTTTATTTTTATTTTATTTTTTTAATTTTTTAGGTTTTGGTTGTGTTTATTTTTCATGTTTTTTTGGGTTATGTCTTTGTAGTGTTCTGTTGTTTTTGTCTTGTTTGTGTTTTGTTATGTGGTTCTTGTGTTTTTCTATGTGGTTTGTGTTGTGGTTTCTTTTATCTTATTGTGTGTGTTTGGTTGTGCTTTTGTTTTTGACACACTCAAGGAGCATGTTTTTTATTTTATTTTATTATTTTTGTTGTTATTTACTTATTTTTAAATTGGTTTTGTGTGTTTGTTTGCTCCTTGAGTATGTCAAAGGTGGTAGGCCAGGTCTGATGTTTTCCACAAATAAAAAAAAAATATTGAGGGCTCTTCCAGAATACTTTAAGATGTTAATCACATCCCTTAATGTATGTCAAAGAATAGTAATCTTTGTGGAGTTAGTCAACTTCTAAAGTGATGAAGTGTCAAACAATGCACTTTACTCACACAATCTATGTGGAAAGAACAAAGGTAAATTTCAAAAGGGAGGATCATCTACAAAAGATAAGGGGAAGCAACCTCAATCACAAGGGAAATATTACAAGAATTGCAAAATGGAAAACCATGACACCAATTGATGTTGGTTTAAAAACAAATAAGAAAAGAAGGGCAAAAACAAGCCACAATAGAAAAATAGACAACAAGGAAATGTTACTATTGAAAATTCTGATTTTGATTCATAAAGAGCACACAAAGTGCTCATGACCCATACAAATTCTACACAAAAGGATTATGTTTGGTACATTGATTCAAGCGCCAACAAACACATGACTGGAAACAAGTAGTGGTTTGAGATATTTGTGGCAAGAGAAGGCAAACCAGTAACAATTGTTGATAATAAGACCTATCGTGTCCAAGGAGAAGGTAGTATATTTGTTTCTCTTTCAAGATGGAAAGTGTCACATTCAAAATATCCTTTATATTCCAGGATTGACAAACAACTTGTTGTTAGTTCTACAAATCCTGGATAAAAATATGGTTGCCAACTTCAAAATGGAAAATGGACTAAAACGGTGCTATATCACCAAGCAGGGTAAACACATAGTAATCGGTTCTTACAAGCATGGATTGTTCACACTAGATGTTGTTTCAATGCCTCATGTTGCCATGGCGATCAACACAAAGGAGGCCACTTCTCTTTGGCATAAGAGATTTGGGTATCTTAGTACTGGGTATTTACTTGATCTAAGTAAATCTCAAATGGTGAAGGGACTTCCCACCTTTTCATCTACATTGCCAATATGCTCGGATTGCTTAGCATGGAAGAAACGTTGAGCACCATTTGAAGCTAGCTCTTCTAGAGCTACAAAACTATTGGATTTAGTGCAAAATGATTTGTGTGGTCTCATGCCACCAAGATTTGGAGGAAAGAGGTATTATCAGCTATTTATGGATGACCACTCACAAAAAATGTGGGTCTTATTTCTTCAACTGAAATCAGAAGTATTTTCCTACTTTCAACAGTTCAAGCAACTAGTTGAGAAAGAGTCTGGATGCTACATAAAGACCCTCTACTCATATCGAGGAGGGAATATACCTCAAATGAATTCTCTTCATTTATAAAATCACATGGGATCAAAAGATAACTAACCACAACCTATTCTCCATAGAAAAATGGAGTTGTTGAAAGGAGGAATTGTTCCATCATGGAAATAGTTCACAATATGCTTAAAGGTATAAATATTGAGCAATACTATTGGGCAAAAGTTGTCACCATGACCATATATCTTTTGAATAGGGCACCCACTAATGCCCTTAAATATATAACTCCATAAGAAGCATGGGGCAGTAGGAAGTTCTCCATCTCTCATCTAAGAGTCTTTGGGTGTAAGGCATTTATGCATATACCTAAATAAAAGAGAAATAAACTAGACGATAAAACCTTAAAGTGCATTTTCCTTGGATATGATGAATATTCTAAAGGGCATCGATTGTATGACCCTAGAACAAATAAAATACATGTAAGTAGAGATGTGGTATTTGATGAGGCTTTCACACCTGACATCACATCCTTTGTATACCTGGAAGATGAGGAGCCATAAAAACAAACTCCTCCACCTCAAAAAAATGTGTCAAAATGGTATACAAGTACAGTGAGATATTCAAAGTTAACCTCACCTCCTGATCTTACTTTGAATCATCCTCAAACTTACAGCATGTCTCGGTAGAAGAGAGCAAAAGCATCACCAACAATTGATGACCTTTTACAATATTTCAAAGAGCTTTCTATAGAGAGAGATTGATAGTGGAGAAGAGATGGATATTGATGATGAGAGGGTTTATATGTCTTCATATGATAAAAACGAGCTCTACCACGATCAAATAAGCACTTAGTGAGCCATAATGGAGGGCAACTATGGATGATGAATATAAATCTCTCATTAAAAACAATACATGGAAGATGGTTACTTTACATTTAGGTAAGAAACCCATAGGTTGTAAATGGGTTTATGTAAAATACAAGGTAAATGGAACCATTAACAAGCATAAGGTCCACCTTGTGGGAAAGGGCTATGCTCAAAAGGAAGGCATTAATTACGAAGAGATCTTTGCACCCACTAAAAGGATGACCACCATTCGTGTTCTTTGTGCTATGGCAGCACAGTACAAATGGAAAATTCATAAAATGGATGTCAAGAGTACCTTCCTAAATGGTGATTTGAATGAGGAAGTATACATGACTCAACCACAAGGATTTTTTGAGGAAGGCCATGAGCAATAAGTTTACAAACTGGTTAAATCCTTGTATGGATTGAAACAAGACCCTTGAGCATGGTATATAAAGATAGACAATCACCTTATACAACATGGATTTAAGAGAATTCCTTTAGATGCAAATATCTATATTAAGAATATTAGTTCTGAGATAGTGATACTTGTACTCTATGTGGATGATTTGATCATAACCAACAACTCAGAGACATTGATAGACATCATGAAGAATGACTTGAGAGAGTCATTTGATATGAAATATTTAGGACTTCTCCACTATTGTCTATGTTTGGAGATTGAACAGAAAAAAAATTACCTAAGGGTGACTCAAAAGTACGCCAAGACAATGTTCGAAAAGTATCATATGACTAATTGCAAGCCAAAAGCAACACCGATGGAATAAGGGCTTAAGTTATAATGATACGATGATTCACCATAGATAGATGGAATTATTTACTGTGAGATGATTGGAAGCCTTATATACCTGATAAATACTAGACCAGATATCACATTTATTGTGAATTATCTTTCTCGGTTCATGCAAGAACCAAAATTTACTCACTGGAAAGCAACAAAACATGTTCTCCACTATATCCATGGTAGTGTGGAGTATGGTTTAGAGTATAGGAAGAATGAAAAATTCTTCTTACAGGGTTTCACGGACTCTAACTATGTTGGATCAATAGATGACCAAAAGTCAACATCTGGATATGTTTTTCATCTAGGATCCGAACCTATCTCATGGCACATTAAGAAGCAATAGGTGGTTGCTATATCTTCAATAGAGGCATAATATCATGCAGCATGAGATGCAATGTGTGAAGCAATATGGTTGAGTCACATCATAGCAAGTATGGGTTTACCCAAGAAACTTCCAATTCACTTGTACTACAACAACCAGGGTGTTTTAAACTTAGTGAAGAATCCAGTTCACCATGAGCGTACCAAACATATTGACACACAATGTCATTTCATTCGTGATGAAGTTCCTAAAAATAACATCAAGCTCCAATACATTCCCACTGATGAACAGGTTGCAAATATCTTCACAAAGGTACTTGGACGTGTCAAATTTGAGTTGTTCATAAGTACACTATGTATTTCAAAATAATGTAATAAATGGGGGATGTTAGGGTAAAAAGTAGTATTTATTTTTACCATTAGGTTATTACATTATTTACTTTATTTTACTATTGTAAATGTCTTAACAATAACCTATTGTTAAGACATGAGATATTATTCACATTGTTAAGTGAATAATATTTGTTAGTAGTTAACGCTAATACCTAAGCTTTTAGCCTACGTTTTGAGGAGAATAACTTATTAGGCTATTCATAGGCTAATGCTAATGTTATATAAACTCACGCATCAATAACATTTTTAGTTTTTTTGGCTTATATATTTTGCATCTTATTTTGCTAACATCTATGACCTCTTGACCAACAATGTCCCAAAAATTTTGGGAAAAATGGGGAGGAAATCCATCAGGTCTTGGAGCTTTATCGAGGTTCATGAAAAACATGACCTCTTTGATTTCATCATTTGAAATTTTTTTGAGGAGGCCTAAATTTTGTTTCTAAGACACAAGGTGAGGAATGTTTTGTAGGAGAGCATTGTAAACTTGGATGGAACATGGTGGGTTGGGATCCAAAATATTTTCAAAATGGAAAACAACTCCAAACCTAATTTCTTTGATATCGATTGTTTTTTATCCATCATTTCTTAATAGTTCCCTAATTTTTTTGATGTTCCTATGTCTGAGTTTTGATGCATGGAAATATTTTGTGTTAGAGTCCCCTTCCTTCAACCACAAAGCACATGATTTTTACCTCCAAAAAGTCTCTTCTTTGGCTAGAATGTTATGATACTCAGCAAGGAGGTTCTTTTCTTCCTACATTAAATCAAGATCAATGCCCCCATTCTAAAAGTGATTTTCAATGATGCCCAGTTGTTCAAAGATTTGTTTCTTACTCCTAAAAATATCCCCAAATAATTCTTTATTCCAAACTTAGCTTGTGTTTAATGGAACAGAGTTTTCTAGCTAGCTGAGATAATCGAGACCCTAGGAATTTCTCTTTCCACTAGTTAGATATGTGGTTTATGAAGTTTGGATGCTAAATCCACATCGTTTCAAACCTAATAGGTGGTTTTAAAGGAGTCGTTTGTTGGAAATAATCTAGGACTAAAGGATTGTGGTCCAAACCAATTCTAGAAAGTGATTGTAAATTGACATCTCCAAAAAATTGTATAGCTTTCTTAGAGAGCAAAAATTTGTCAATCCTTAGTTGGATTAGTTGTTTTACATATCTCTTGTTCATGTATACTTTGAGCCCTTTAGTTGCATATCCATTAACTCGCTCCCATCAACAAATTCTGCAAAATATTCAAATTACCTAGTTGTGATGGGAGCTCCCCCTCTCTTGTCTGATGGATAGAGAGGAGTGTTAAAGTCACCTACAAGCATACATAGTTCACTTTGGAAATGACTTATTGTTTGATTTAAATTGTTCCAAAGGTTATGTCGACCAGACAGATTGTTGGGTGCGTAAATGTTGGATAGGATCCATTGATGCCTAGTGTCTTTGTTATGAAAATGAATGTTAATAATTCTTTCTAAGACATATATTATATTACCTTAAATTATGCTAGAATTCCACATACACAGGAGGGCACCAGAAGTGCCTTGAATTGGGCTATAAATAAACTCATTGTTCTTCCAAATCATCTTACCAATATTATTGTTGTTCTCCCTATTAGTTTTGGTTTCTTGAAGAAGAAATCTCAGTTTTATTTCTTTCCTCATGGATCTAACCAACCATTGTTTGGTTAATCCATTGAGGCCTCTCATGTTCCATGAGAGGATCTTCATTTGATATTTTTGAAAGAAGACTTCTTTCCTCCTCCCCTACCATGTAGTGGAGGTTTGGTTTGGTTTCCTTCATCACTTGGATGGTCAATATTTGAGATATATGGAAGTTATGATAGAATGGTATACTAGAAGCCATTTGTTATGTCACATTCACTTTATGCCTTTTATCTTGATTGGAAGATCTACCCCTCTTTTAATCACACATCAACAACAATTGTTTTGATTTCTAGTGACCTGTTTGGGAGCTTGTAAGCTTTGCTAACATAGGGGAGGTGGATTTGACCTGCTTGGAAGGGCTTAAAAGCTTTGCTAAAACCATGGAGGTGGATCTGACCTATTTGGATGGGCTTGAAATCTTAGCTAAAATAGGGGAGGTGGAGCTAATCTTTTGGACAATTTTAAACTGAGAAAGAGAATCATCATGAGGGTTTGAAGCTTGTTTGGAAGGGCTTGAAATTTCTTCTAAAATAGGGGAAGTGGATATGATCTTCTAAAAGTTAATGAATTCAACTTGAGGAAGAAGGAATTCAATAGGGTTCGAAGATCCATTGATTTTCTGGAAATGAGAGGGCCCTCAATTGAAATGGGAAGGAGGGGCAATGGGTTTGGGTGGGCACGAAGAACCCAATCTAGAAAAATACTAAAGTGGATCATTGATATGGCCTAAAGCCTATACTAATTTAGAAAATGAATCAAGGTATTCCAGGAAAACATCTTCCCCATCACCAGTATTAAACCCATTTAAAGTTTGAAAAGGATTATATTTAGCAAAAAAATACTGCACCTAGTTGGAAGAGTCCTTACTTTGATTCTCCACCTAGGATTAAGAAATTTCTTGCTTGCCTTTGTCGCCCTGGTTCTTTTTCTGGAAAGCTTGACCTTGACGATCGAGAATAGGTTCTTCATGCAAAATCCATATTTCTTTACCTCTTTTCTCAGGAGAGGGCACTAAATCCTAAGGTGGCCTTGTTTTTGACATTCAACATAGAAATTTGGTTTATTTTTGTACTCAATTGTTTGGCACCTCCAATAGGAGTCTGAAATGAGATCCATATAGGTGGGTAGTTCAAAATCTAGATTTGTAGTCACACACAGGTTTGCATAGGTCATGCAGGACTGAACTTTAGTTTTTGGATCTAATAAAACTAGCTCACCAATGGTTTGAGCAATAGCTTTAAGGATTTTGGTATTCTAGAATTGAGCATAATATTTTATAATTAAAAAACAACTCTATTTTATGATATAAATTTAATTTTAATGTTTTTTTACTAGATAATAAGGGGTTGTACTTGAGTTCTCCACCCTTGAAAAATTACATTTCTCTTCTTTAAATCTTGAGAGCTTACAAATAGATACACTTCTCATCTCAATTGAGATGCTATAGCTAGAAACCTACATCATTTTACATAAAATGTCTAAATTCTTGGTTTTCATTTTTTGGATCTTTTCAAAATTTTGTATGAATACAATTACTTCAAAATATAGCATCTTTCTTGACATTTTCCTATAGTAGCCTCCACAATGCTAAAACTTCACCTCTACTATCTATGCCTTGCATCTTAGTAGAGTAATATTTTTGAAAAATCATACTATCATAGTCTACTTTACCAAATCTAAATTACTAGTTTCCTTCCTCATTGAAGTCATAGCCTTCATTGCTCTTCCCATCGTTCGAACACTAGATGATAAATATTTGCAAATTTTATTTTTTGCAACTTGAAAAAATTTCATTGCTCTTGTTTCAAATGGTTAACTTCACAGGGTCGTGTCTCGCTCAATATTACTCAAATTTTTACATATGACCACTCATTTTAAAGCTATTCAAATTTTGCACAAGTTAGTCCAAGAATTAGCTAAATCAGATAACTCTTTGTGAATATATGGCTCCTAAAATATGAGATGTTTTTAGGAAAAAACCCTAATCCTTTGCACTTTGTAATTTTGTTTTTTGTGACTTGAAAAATTGTCACTGCTCTTATTCGAAATAGTTGACTTCACAGGGTGGTATCTCCCTTAATATTCCTCAATTTTTTCATATGACCACTCATTTTAAATATATTCAAATTTTGCATAAGTTGGTCCAAGAATCAGTTGAATCAGATAAGTCTTCGTGAAGATATGGATCCTAAAAGATGAGATGTTTTTCAATAAAATACCCTAATCCTTTGCACTTTGTAATTTCGTTTTTCATGACTTGAAAACTTGTCACTACCCTTGTTCCGAATGGTTGACTTCACAGGATCATATCTCCCTCAATATTGCTTGGATTTTTACATATGACCACTCATTTTAAAGTTATTCAAATTCTACACAAGTTGGTCCAAGAATTAGCTAAATTAGATAATTCTTCACAAATATATGGCTCCTAAAAGATGATATGTTTTTCAAGAAAAAATCCTAATCCTTTGCACTTTGTAATTTCATTTTTTGCAACTTGAAAAATCATCTTTGCCCTTTTTTCGAATGGTTTAATTCACAGGATCATATCTCCCTTAATATTGCTTGGATTTTTGCATATGACCATGCATTTTAAAGCTATTTAAATTCTTCACAAGTTGGTCCAAGAATCAACTAAATTAGATAACTCTTCGTGAAGATATAGCTCCTAAAAGATGAGTTGTTTTTCAAAAAAAATCTTAATCTTTCGCTCTTTGTAATTTCATTTTTCTCATTGTAAGAAGCCTTCCATGCTCCTTCAACCTTCCCAACCTTCCACTTAGCATCCTAGCCTTCCATTGTAACTCCTTCAATCGACCTAGCCTTCCACGCTCCTTCAACCGACCTAGCCTTCCACATTCCTTTAGCCATCTCAGTCTTCCACCCAACATCTCAGCCTTTTGCTATAGCTCCTTCAGCCAATCCAACCTTCCACGCTCCTTCAGCCAACCTAGCCTTCCACACTCCTTTAGATTTGATACTTCAAAGATCAACTCATCATTCAACCTTCCATGCTCCTTCAGTCTCCAGACTTCCATGTTCCTTCAACCTCCAGCCTTCCATGCTCCTTCAGCCTCCAAACTTCCATGCTCCTTCAACCTTTAGATTTGTTGATCGTTAAAGCACCAGACCATTTGGAAGTCCCCTTAGGGGGCAACCCCCTTCTTACTATACTTTTAATGTTATTTCTAGTAATGCAATATAATATATTCATGATACTAGCCTTACACATTTTGAATTTTTAATGTTTAAATAACAACTCTATCTCGAGTATTTTCTAATTTAAAAAATATTTTTTTTTTTCACAATGAGTTATACAATTTTTTATAAAGGGTCTTGAGTCCCTCATACTAAGTGGAATTTGAACCTTGGACCTCTCAAAGAGACCAAAGCCCTTACTACTAAAAAAAATCTCTTACAACTTTTTAAAAAGAAAACTCGGTCATTACCAACCAACCTATCCCTTTTCGGTTAAATTTTTAAGGTAAAGCATGGGTTTTTGAAAGAGATCCCAATCCCCTCATACTAGGTTTAAACTCGGGACTCCTCATGAAAACCCAAAAAATACTACTAGGGTATCCCTTAGAGAACAAAAATTACCTACTTATATTACACCATCACTTTATTACCCTCACTTTATTTTGTAAGCTTTGAACTTAAACTTCTCTTTAAAAGTCAAGATATTTAACCAAATGAACTCATACCATTTAATATAAGATATATATAATACTATCATAACACAACTTGTATCTTATAAATTTTAAATATCTATATTTGAAATATAACTTTATTTTATGTAATACATATTTTTATAGAATAATACAACCATAATAAATCTAGAATTTCTTTTATAAATATAGTTTTAAAAGTGTTGTCATTTTCCTTGGTCACATTTTTGATGTTTTATTTAAACCTTGGATACATTATTCATATATCTAACCTTTAAACCAAAACCCGTAAACTAATTAATCTAAATCTTATAATTTAAAATATTTTATAATTTTTTTATTTAAAAAATAAATTCAAACTTTTAATATTTTAAACTTTCTTTCAAATTAGAAAATTTTACCGAAAAAAATTATAAAATTTTTAATATCATTGTTAATATTAAAGTATTTAACTCAAACCATATATATGCTTTGAATTCTTAAGTTAACTCAACGCTTCTATGATATAATCTTAAAATAAATAAAAAAATACTAAAAACATTTTAATAAATAATCATATAAATATTAATTTTTTAAAAATATTTTTGCTAAATTATTCAAAGCAAGTCAAAAAGAGAATATTTATTTGAGCTCTTTTTTACTAGACTTTGAATATAATAATGTAGTCTGTCATCCTTAAGATCGGAAGAACTATATACATGGGGTACAAAAGGCCATCCCATAAAAAGGACTTTAATAAATTCTTCCTAAGTAATATCTTCTTATCACGGGAGCATCTCAACCCATTGCATGACTGTTTTAAGGTGTGGGAGATGGAGCTTCATGTCTGACTTGTCAATGTTCATGCCTGATTTGTCAACGTAGTGAGTCTTTTATTCCTTCAACCTTGATTGAGTTTCAGTATTTTCAACGACTCCATATAAATCAAACAGGAAGGGGAAGAAGGGGAAGAAGAAATATACATGTTTGAAGGGAAGAAGAAATATATATAGTTTTATGATAATTATATAGATATTTTATATATTTTTTAATTGGTTATATAAAATTGAAAAGTATTTAATTTGTATTATATTATAATTATATAATGATAAGTTAATAATTATGTATATATTATTTGGTAAGATTTAAATTTAGTTTTATTTTAAAAGTTTTTTTTTGAATTTAGTAAAAAATTCTTTGCAGTGTCTCTTTGGTCTGAGAAACCATGATCAAGGGGTTCTACACCATCAAAATCACTTGGGAGTCGCACCCGGCCTTGCCCGCACCAGCATAACCAGGGTTGCTTTGGTCTGAGAAACCACAACCAGGGGGTTCTACACCATCAAAATCACTCAGGAGTTGCGCCCAACCTTTGACCGCACCAGCATAATCAACTGGATTTTGGGTATCGTGCTTTTGGTAGGGTGGAGAGCTTTTGGTAGGGTGGAGATTTGAACTAGGGACCTCTCTTAGAGGATTGCCCTACCCTCTCCAACTCACCTACAACACGTGGGTAGTTTCATTTTAAAAGTTAAAAAATTAGTAATCTAATATTTACTTATTAAATGACATTAGTTGAATTGGTTAACTTTCAAAGACATTAAAGTTCAAATATTGCCAAGCTATTGTAATACCATTATATGGTCATGATGTAATACTGAGGCCCACTTCAATTCCATATAATTCATTGAAAAAAATGTTAAGGTATGGTTATGATATTTTAATCTTAATTTAATATACAAAAAATTTCACTCCTAACCATTTGCTTTGAACCTCATGAACTTTTTAAAGTTCGTCCATCTTGGGAAGAGTTGTTGGAAATTTGAGCATGTTTTGTTGTCATTGATGTCAAGAGGCTTGATATCCTAAGTTGATGGTCAAAAGGTTTGATTAATCTCAAAAGGTTTAATGTCCTAAGTTGATGGAAATATTTATGAGAATATTCCTCATGGTGGCACATGAGGTATAAGGCAGCAAGAAGAAAGGAATTCCACTCCATGATGTTTGAGAAGGAATTTATAAGTTTATTTAAATTATTTTGGTGGTAATTTTGTAAAGGTTAAATATTCATTAATGGTGGCAAGATTATACTCAAAGAAAATGCCCACAAAGGTTTTTAATATTTAATTTATAATATTTAAATCCTTTGGATTTAAATTATTATAATTAAATATAATAATTTAATTCGAAGCACCAAATTTGAATTACTAAAGAGCCAATGTCAAATGCATAAGAGAGCATATGTATTTATAGGCTAAGGTTTAGCCTAAGCCTAAGGTGCATTCGATTGATATAACCCCCAAATTATTTGCCTTGCTTGTTCGACGCAGTAGAGGAAACAGATAGGAGGTTGCATGATTTTCGGAGCAAAAGGTTTGGTCAAAGCTTGGACAGGGTGTGTCCCCACTCGAAGTGAGGTGGCATCCGAGTTGGCAAGCTAGACTTGCGCAATGCGTAGAGAGCAGAATGTGTTGGGTTCAATTCGCACGAAGGCCCTTTTAGCTTGTGTGGTAGATTGTGTTTTAACATCGAAAGTAAAGGACAAAAAGAAGATCGTGCACTTTGGTTTTGTGTGGGTTGGATAGCCCATGTGGTGGCCTAGCCATGGCTAGGGCATGGGGCCAACAGGTAGTGTGGGTTCAACTTTTAGTGGTAGACGGTAGGCGGCAGCAAAGGGGGAATAAATTTTGATTAAAATTAATTTATGCCCTAAGGTCTAAAGTGGCTAAGGTATGTGCTAGGGAGATATAAGGAGTTTTGCATTGTTTTTATTTTTGCAATAAAAGGGGTTATAAAGTTATTTATTTTTGAGCAAACATTAAGGTGGTTTATTTTGCTAATGCTTTGGGATAAAAATTGAAGTGGTGTTTTATTTATCTTTTGAAAATGCATTAATGACAAGTAGGAGATAATGTGTAAATGAAATATTTTACTTATGTATTTGGTAACCTTTGTTGATGAAATTTATTGGTAAAGTTAGGAGTAATAAGGTGTATAAGTGGTTTGACATTTTATTAATCTTTGTATGGTGAAATATCTATTGAGATGGAATATTCATGTGGAGGTTTTGAAATAGACTTTTGCTATCTAACCCTTGAAGTGGCACATGAAGGATTGGTTATTTGTGAGACAAATATTGAAGATAAAAAAGAAATTAAGAGGTATGGGCACATCATCTTTTGTTTAAAGTGTTTGTTGGAATGAATGTTGAGAAACAAAATGTGGAGTGAAAATGATTGTTTGATAAGCATTGTTGGAAATATTTAAGTAAGTTTTGTGTGCTTCATTGATTGAATAATTGTGTGAAAATTTTGAGTATTGGTTTGAGTGTGTTTGTGAATGAGCAAGTATTGAGAAGACTTGAGAGCATATTTATGAGCAAGTTAGAGATAGATTTTGAGTAGGTTTGACGTAGATTTATGAGTAGGTCAGAGATAGGTTTTGAGCAGGTTTTGAGGTAGACTTAGGAACAGGTTAGAGATAGATTTTGAGCAGGTTTTGAGGTAGACTTGGAAACATGTTTGAAGCAAATATTTAAGCAATGTTGATTAGTATTGAGTAGAGAAGAGCGGATAGAGTTATCTTGTGGAGAGAGATCCACAAACCAAAGAAATGGGGATGGAGGTCTCCTCTAGAGTGAGATCCATGAACCAGTTGGGGAGATAGAGTTCTTATGTGGAGAGAGATCCACAAACCAGTTGAGGAGATAGAGTTCTCCTGGATCAAGTTTCACAAACAAAAGAAAGGAGAAAGAGTTCTCTTGTGGAGAGAGATCCAAAAACTAGAGTATAGGGATTGGTGTCTCCTTTGGATAGAGGTCCATAAACATTGTAATAGGGAATTGATTTTCAAAAGGATTTACTTAAAAAAATTACTCTCATGTTTGTGTTGATGTGTGCAATATTTATTGCTTTGATATTGTTGATGTTATCATTTGGATTGAAAAGTAAAATGTTTTATCTTATATTGTTCATCCCCCCTCTTAGTATAAGCTTATGTTCTTCAATTGGTATCAGAGCGGGTTCCTTCGTGAAAAGCCTAACAACTTGAAGGAAGATCCCACAAGAACATACATGACCTCAGAAAATGGAGAAGAGGCCATGATCAACATAAAAGAGAAATTATTTGTTGCTCTTAGAAACTTGGAAAAAGTTAGAAAGAAGAACTCAAGTTTGAAGGATCAAATTCAAGAGGATGAGGAAGCAAATATGGAACTTCTACAAAATCTCACAAAAATCAAGGTAAAAGTTGAAGAGGAAAATAAAATTGAACAAGATATGATAGAATTGTTAAAGGCAAGAGAGGTAGAATGTGAAAGATTGGAATAAAAAATTATCTCTCTAAGGAAGGAAGTTGAAGAGACTAAGGATAAATTACAACAAGACATAAAGTTAGGGAAACAGAAAGAGGAGTCAAGCTCCCAAGAAACAAAGACATCAAATGAAGAAGAGCCCATGACTTATGCTAATGCACTAGAAGGAAAAAGCATCAAGAAATAAGAGGGTAAAGAAGATCCATGGACAAAAATCAATTACAGTAACAACAAAAGAAGAAGCACACGACCATATTATTCAAGGTACTCCAACATGTTACAAAATATCTTCCATGGCTATTGTTTTTCATGTAATAAATATGGTCATAGAGTTGTACATTGCACTAGTTATGTGAAAGATAATGTCGATAAAAATTTCAATTCTTTTACACCTCTTATGAATGACAATATTATATGTTATAAATATAATAATTTTGGGCACAAGGCCAAATGGTGTAAAATGATATTTCCTAAATTAAGCAAAAATAATACAACTTCAACAACTAGGAGAGAGAGAAAAGAGAAAAATAAAGTTAAGTCAATGTTAGTACAAACAAATCTTCATGTACAAGATAAGGGAAAACAATGGTTCCTTGATAGTGGTTGTTCTAGTTATATGATAGGAGACAAAAGTAAATTTATCGTATTTAAAGAAATCAATGGAGGATCAGTAAAATTTGGTGATAATGGTTTAGCAAAAACCTATGGGAAAGGAACTTTGATTTTAGATAATGGAAAAACAAAGACAAAGAATGTATTGTATTTCAAGGGATTGAGGCACAATTTACTAAGTGTAATCCAACTTTGTGATCAGGGGTACACGGTTACCTTTCATCCAAATAGATGTGAGATCAAAAAGTCTAAAACTAAAAAGCTCATTGTAGATGCAAACAAGACTACAAATAATCTCTACATGCTAAGTGATATTAAGGGAGAAAAATATTTTCTATCACAAGAAGATGAGAGTTGGTTGTGGCATAGAAGAATGGGTCATATGAACTTTGAAAAAAAAGTAAAAATAAGCAACAAACAGACAATCAAAGATTTACCCAAGATAAAAAGGCCACAAAACATAATTTGTGCACAATGTCAGCATGGGAAGCAAACTAGAACAAGTTTCAAGTTAAAATAATTTACGTCATCTGAACCATTGAAACTAGTTTGCAATGACCTATGTGGCCCTACAAGGACAAAGAGTCTACTAGGTGAAAGTTACTTCATATTGTTTATAGATGATTACTCCATAATGATTTGGGTAGCCTTATTAAAAGAAAAGTCAAAAGCCCTTGAGAATTTCAAGATATTTAAAGAATTAGTAGAGAATGAAACACGTAGAAGGATGAAGTGTTTAAGATCAGATAGAGGAGGAAAAATTACTTCAAATGAATTCAAAGAACTTTGTGAACAACATGGGATCAAAAATAAATATCCAGCAGCAAGAACTCCTCAACAAAATGGAGTAGTTGAAAGGAAAAATATGACTATTGAAAATATGACTAGAGTTATGTTAAATGAGTCTAAGTTTTCAGATGGTTTTTGGAGAGATGTAGTTCATACAGTAGTGTGTATCGTCAATAGAGCTCAAGTAAGAGTAAATCATCATAAAACCCCATATGAGTCTAAAAAGGGAGACCAACCACTATAAAATATTTCATAATTTTTGGAAGCAAATGCTACATAAGACGGGAAGATAAAAATTTGGGTATGTTTGACTCAATATGTGATGAAGGTATTTTACTTGGCTAGTCCACTAAGAGCAAAGCCTATAGATGATATAACAAGAGGACACATACAATTATAGAGAGCATAAATGTGTTAGTTGATGAGAAAATAGGGTTAAAATATCTAGCTCGAGAAATTATGTATCAAGATGAAGAAAGTTGCCAAGAAAAATTAGGTGAAGAATTATGTAGAACTAAGCGTGACATTGAGAGGGGGGGTGAATCAGTGTGTATTAAAAATTTAATCCAACTATGAAATCAAATCAAAATAAGCAATCACATAAACATGCATCACATAACACCAGATTTATAGTGGAAACCTGATGTGGGAAAACCACTATGCCAATGGATTGTTTGGACTCCCATCCAAATCCAGCCTCGAAAATATTTGGTATTTACAATATTTTTGCAGCACCAACTATAGGGAATGGCACCAACCAACCCGGACTTTAGCAACACCAACTACAAGGAGCATCGACCTCGATCTCCAAGCACCCACTTGGTAAAAACAAAAATTGTAGTAGAAAATATGATCTCCATTCCAAAAGACCCTGAGTGGTCTAGCTCATTGCTTCTCTCTACACATCCACTCTACTAATCTCATATGATATGAATCTCAATCTCACACACTTCTCTCTACTCACACTTGGAGGCCTCAAAATTACTCTGACCAAAAAGCAAAGATGTTCAATTTGATGAGATATACATGAAACAACACTTAAATGACACATTCGATAACAAGAAAATATGAATTTTAGTATTCGAGCGCAAAAGCAATTGGCTGCCCAAAATTGGAAAAAGTGCTACGGAGGCATTTTGCAACTACTGTTGTTTCTTCCTCGAGTTTGAGCTAAAATTTAAAACATAAGCTCTCAGTATGTCCATATACCTCCAATAAAACTTTTGAGGTCCAATACCTCATGTATTTCTTAATATTCCTCTTGTAAAGTTACCTCTGACACAGATTTTACAACTACAGTTTCATGACCAACAATGCACTGACGAAGCAACCGACTGTTCCAACACTGCAACCACACTTTCTAATGATAAAAAAACCTCCAAATAGTATCTAGGGCTGTCCAACACATTCCATTTATGTTTTGCCACTTTGACAACTTCCTTTTTTGCTACTTTGACAACTTCTTGATTATTTTTAGAACTTTTGCAAATTTGCACGAACAACCTATACCAACTTCACCTGAACATCACAAACATTCTCATAAGCATTGAACACAACTTTACATACTCTGGAAAATTTTTGAATAACTGTCCACTACATCAACATGTCCATCTAAGTGTGTTGACAACAATGACAATACTATCGCTGCACCTTGCTCAACAATCTTCCCCTTTGGAATTGTTGGCAACACATGCACAATTTCCTATAACTCTTCTCCCCCTTTGACAACAAGACCAAAGGGATCCTACAAACTCCTCCTGAGTCAATGCATAACATTCTTAGATAAAAATTATTACACTTAGCAAAAATCACAAACATGAGCAAAAAGATAAACAAAGACACAAATGCTCTCCCTAAGAATGTGACCCCGATAGCTAGTCAATGTTTGGGAAGTGTGACCACTCCTAATTTCTTGTGAAAGTACTCAAATACTTTCTTGGGAAATGGTTTTGTGAAGATGTTTGCTACTTGCTCTGTTGTTGGAACAAAATCCAACTTAACCTCACCTTTGAAACTTTCTCCTTCAAAAAATGATACTAGATAGCAATATGTTTTGTGCGAGAATGCATAAATAGATTCTTTGAGATATTGATTGCACTTGTATTGTCACACATGATCGATATGGGCTCACTGAAATTCATTCAAAGATCCTTCAAATTTTATTTCATCCAAAGTACCTATGTACAACATGATGTCGCTGTAATATACTTTGCCTCTATTGTGGATAATGAGACTGACTCCTGCTTTTTGCTATGCCACGCAATAAGATTATCACCAAGATAGAATGCACCTCCACTAGTACTCTTCCTATAATATACACATCCTACCCAATATGCATCTAAATACGCAATAAGGGTGAAGTCCTTACATTTCGGATACTATAACCCATACTCCATAGTACCCTTGAGGTACCAAAAAATCCTCTTTACTAATGTCACATGAGTCTCCTTGGGACTAACCTAAAATCGTGCTACCATGCATACTGCCTACAAAATATCTGATTTAGAAGTTGTCAAGTACAGTAAGCTCCCTATCATGGATATGTACATAGTTTGATCAATAGGTGGATATTTGTCATCCTTGCTCAACTTGTAACCTGTCGTCATGGGAGTGCTATCTGGCTTGCAATCCCCCATTGTGAACTTTTTTAGCATCTCTTTCACATATTTGATTTGAGAAATAAATATGCCCTTCTCCTTTTGATTAACTTGCAATCCGAGAAAATACGAAAGCTCACCAATCATTGACATTTCAAACTCTTTCTACATCTTATTTGCAAAATATTTACACAACTCATATTTGCTGCTGCCAAATATGATATCATCTACGTTTATAACAAAAACAATATGATGACAATTTTATGTTTTGACACACAAATTACTGTTCACCATACCTTTCTTGAACCCTTGTTGAGTAAGATAATTGTCTAGCCTTGCATACCATGCATGGGATGCTTGTTTTAAGCCATATAATGCTTCATTTAGCTTGAAAACCAAATTGGGATCATCACCAAGCTAAATATTGTTTGGCTGCTCAATATAAACCTCTTCTTCAAGTTTCCCATTCAAAAATGCTGATTTCACATCCATTTGATAAACTTTGAAATTCTTGTAAATTGCTAAAGCAAGAAACATTCTAATTGCCTCTAGTTTGGCCATAGGTGCAAAGGTTTCCTCGAAGTCAATACCTTCAACTTGCGCATACCCTTTGCATACCAATCTTGATTTGTTCCTAACTACCTATCCATCTTCATTAATTTTTCTTTGAAAGACCTATTTAGTATCGATTACATTTTTATTTGTGGGTCTTGGTACTAACTCCCAAGTCTTGTTTTTCTCGATCTGATCTAATTCTTCATTTATTGCCTTTACACAACTTTCATATTTGCTTTCTTTGATAACATTTTTGGGCTCAATGCTGGATAGTAAAGAGTAGTTACTTATTAATATTCTTATTGTATGAACACCAACTATGGGGTCTCCAATTATTTGATCTCTAGGATGATCTTTCTGCCAGATACCTATTTTGAATTTCTTGTTTTCTTCCAATTATGAATCACTTTTCGAATCCTCTGAGTCAATTCTTGATTTCTTTTTTATTTCCTCTTCCTCATCTCCTTCAATGACCTCTTCATAAATTAGGTAGTTCTTTTCATAGCTAATTACTCGTTCCCTTCCTTCATCAACTTTAACATCGACACTTTCCACAATTTTTTTTAGCCTCTTGTTGTAACATTGATAATCTTTGCTTTTTTATGAATAACCAAGAAAAATGCCTTTGTCCGTTCTATATTCAAACTCACCAAGGTTTTCTTTAGTTATTTTGATGTAACACTTGCTGCCAAAAACTTTAAAATATCTTGATGTTGCCTTTTTATCGAACCACAACTCATAAGGAGTTTTGCTTTCATGCATCCTCAACATGCACCTATTTTGGATGTATACCATAGTATGGACTGACTGTTTCCAAAATTTGTCTGCTACTTTACTCTCAGTAAACATAGTTTGTGCTATTTTTTGCACTGTCTTGTTATTTCTTTCTACCACACCATTTTGTTGAGGTGTCCTAGCTGCTTAAAACTATCTCTTGATGCCATATTTTTCACAATACTTTGTGAAATCCTCTAAAATGAACTCTCCTCCTCTATATGACCTTAAACATTTAATAATTTTTCCTATTTGATTCTCAACTTGATTTTTGAAAACCTTTAACATCTCAAAAGCTTCTAATTTATGCTTCAAATACAATACCCATGTCATCATGGAATAGTCATCTATACACAACATGAAATATTTGTCACTGTTTATGCTTTGCGTTCTCATGGGTCCACATAAATCAGTATGTACTAGTTCCAAAGGTTTGCTTGTGTAGTACTATTTTGTTTTAAATGAGACTCTAGTTTGCTTCCATTTTTGACATGAAGCACAAATGCTATTTGATGGTTTGCCAATGGTGGGAATATCTCTCACTGCTTTCTTTGAAATGATTTTTACTAGATTGTCAAAACTGATATGACCAAGCCTCTTGTGCCACAACCAATTCTCTTCTTCCTGTCCAATCAAGCAAGCTCCTTCTGAAGTCTCCAAGAGAGTGTATAGGTTGACATATGTCCTTGATCCAACTGATATCAACTTCCCACTGTTTACCTTTCTGATTTCACAATCCTACTTCTTAAAGATTACATCATGACCTTTGTCACAAATCTGACTTACGCTCAACAAGTTATGCTTTAGACCAACCACAAACAAGACTTCTTCTGATTAGATTTTTCCATCACCGATCTTAACTAAACCTCTACCAACTATCTTAGCTCAATGATTGTTTTTAAATTTCATTGAACCACCTTCATATTGTTGCAACTTCTCAAATTTCTGTTTGTCACCTGTCATATGACTAGAGCATCCACTATCAAGTATCCATGGTGTGGATTTATTCTACACTTTAAATTTCATCTGTACGATTAAGGATTCCTTTTCTTCCTTAGGTTGCTCTTTTTATTTCCACTTCGGTTTGATTACAATTTTGGTATCTTGTTTTAGCTTTTATTTTTCAATAGCTTGTGCATGTTTTTTGGGAAATTTTCTATTTTGTCTTATTCCATTTGGCTGAAATTTTCTTCCCTAAAATTGATTTTATGCAAATGTGCTTCTACAATTTCTTGCAATATGCCCAAAGTTATGACAGTTATAACATTCTACTTCATAATCCATCAAAGGTGAACTACTAGAAAAATTCATTGGTCCTACATTATACTTACAATCTGAAATCTTATTTCCATAACCATTGCATTTAAAACAGTAACCAAAAAAGAGATGATTGAACCTAGGTGGTGGTATTTTCCATGTTGTTGTAGAAGCCATAAATCTTCTTCTTCTTTGATGTGTGACATTGGTGAAACCATCATTGTCAATTCTTCTTTCTTGCCTTGCATTATTGCTTTCCTTTGCATGATTAGTTTTTGCTTGATTAACCTGTTTTTTTTCTTCATTATTTGTGGATTCTTCATTTGTGGCCTTTGATCCATTTGATGATTCTCCTTCGTCAAAACCCAAACCAAATTTGATGCATGTAGTCTTTTGGTTCTTTATAATCTTATCCAACTTCATAGAACTCTCTTCACATTTGTGATAAGAGCTAATTTTCTTATTCATCTCTTCTAGCTGCATCCTTAAACCAACAACCTCTTCATCTAAATTACTACAATAATCTATTTTATGGTTATTTTCACTTTGAGATATTCGAATATCTTCTTGGATTTTTCTATATGCACTTTCAAACTTGTTAATATTTCATTTGCATCCTCAAGCTTTATTGAAATTTTCTTATTCCTTTTTCTTTTTGTCTTCAATTCATCCAAAGTTGCAATTAGTTCCTCTTCCAAATTCACTTCTGCATCAATTTCTTCTTCATCACATTCCTGTTCTTTTTTTGGTTTTTCTTCTTTGAATGCCATGAAAAAAGCTTAACCTGTTTCTTTTTCAGAATCCTCATTGGAGTTGTCTTCTGATGAATTGACATTCTTGGAGATGAAACTTTTCTTCTTGAAGTTGCCTTTTCTAAAATTTGATTTTTTCTTCCAGTCACTTCTTTCTCTGTGCAATCCTTCATCACTTTTGTTCTTCTCATTAAGTGGACATGTAGCTGCTAAATACTCAATGCCTCCATTGTCGAAACATTTAAATGGTAACTTTCCTCTGTATTTTCCTTTTCCCCTTTTTATTTTTCGAATAAAGTTTGCTTCCATTTCATCTGATGTCTCTTCTTCCTCGGATTCTTGTTTTGCTTTCATATTTTTTTGGGCTTTAAAAGAAGCTTCTCTATTGGTGGGTTTAGATTTTCCTATTCTCATCTCATATACAGCCAAAGAACCATGCATCTCATCCATACTAAAATAATTCAGATATTTAGCTTCTTCTATAGTTGAAACTTTAGAATAAAACCTTTGAGGAAGATATCTTAATACCTTTTTGACGATTATTGAGTCTTTGATTTCCTCTCCAAGTCCTCTGATAGCATTGATGACTTCATTAACTCTCAGCATATATGCCTCTATATTCTCATCCTCATTCATCTTCAATCCTTTGAACTGAGCTTGATGTGTTTGTAACTTGGCCTCCTTGATCTTATTATCTCCTTCATGAATGCTCTTCCATTTATCCCATATTTCCTTTACCATTTTACAACCCATAATATTTACCAGTTCGCTATCCACTACTCCACACATGATAACATCCTTTGCTTTTGAGTCATTCTCAAATAGTTTCTTACCAGTAGAATCGATTGGAGAAATGGTGGATATTGTGTATTCACTATCTACTAAATCCCAAATGTCGTAGTCCAAAGCACAAAGATATGTCTATATCTTGAGTCTCAAAACTGTGTAATTAGTTTCATCAAACAATGGTGCTTTTTTTGATGAGAACCCTTCACCACCTGTCATTGTGTCACTTCCAAGATCACCCTAGCCGGTTAAGCCTATTCATGAACCTCACTCTGATACCAATTATAGAACTAAGTGTGACACTGAGAGGGGGGTTGAATAAGTGTGTATTAAAAATTTAATCCAACTATGAAATCAAATCAAAACAAGAAATCACACAAACATGCATCACATAACACAAGATTTATAGTGGAAACCCGATGTGGGAAAACCATTGTGCCAATGGATTGTTTGTACTACCATCCAAATCCAGCCTTGAAAATTTTTGGTCTTTACAATATTTTTGCAGCACCAACTACATGGAATGGCACCAACCAACCTAGACTTTAGCAGAACCAAATTTAAGGAGCATCGACCCCGATCGCTAAGCACCCACTCGAAAAAAACAAAAATTGTAGTAGAAAATCTGATATCCATTCCAAAATACCTTGAGTGGTATAGCTCATTGCTTCTCTCTACACATCCACTCTAACTAATCTCATCTGATCTGAATATGAATCTCACACACTTCTTTGTACTCACACTTGGAGGCCTCAAAATTACTCTGACAAAAAAGCAAATATGTTCATTTCGATGAGCTATACATGAAAAAACACTTAAACGGTACATTTGGCAACAAGAAAATATGAATTTGGGTATTCGAGCACAAAAGCACTTGGCTGCCAAAAATAAAAAAAAAGTGCTATAAAGGCATTTTGCAATTGTTGTCGTTTCTTCCTCGGGTCTCCGTTCGGGCTAAAATTTAAAACATAAGCTCTCAATATATCTAGATATCTCCAATAAAAAATTTTGAGTTCCAATTCCTCATGGATTTCTTAATATTCCTCCCATAAAGTGACCTCCGACGTAGATTTTACAACTGCAGTTTCATGACCAACAATGCACTGACGAAGCAACCGACCATTCCAACATTGCAACCACACTTGCTAATGATAAAAAAACCTCTAAATAGTATATGGGTCTGTCCAACACATTCCATTGAAATTTTTCCACTTTGACAACTTCCTTTTTTTGCTACTTTGACAACTTCTTGGATGATTTTTGTAACTTTTGCAAATTTGCATGAACAACCTGTAACAACTTCACCTGAACATCACAAACATTCTCATAAGAACTGAACACCAATTTACATACTCTAAAAACCTCCAAAAAATATCCACTGCATCAACCTTTCCATATGAGTGTGTTGATAATAATGACAATATTGTCGCTACATCTTGCTCAACAAATTAGAAGAAGAAGAAACACAAAGACCACTACCTAAAACTCCATCTAGATATGTGCAAAAAAATCATACAAGAGATCTAATAATTGGAAATACAGATGAGAGACAAACAAGGAGGAAGATAATAGAAACAAGTGAGCATGCAAATTTTTCTTTGTTATATAAAATTGAGACCAAGGATTTCAATGAGGCAAGAGAAGATAAGTTTTAGGTCAAGGCAATGTATAAGGAACTAGATCAAATAGAAAAAAGTGAGACTTGGGAACTTGTCCCACAACCAAACGATAAGAATGTAATTGGCACTAAATGGGTTTTCATAAACAAGTTAAATGAAGATGGTCAGGTAGTGATAAATAAATCAAGATTAGTATGCAAAGGTTATGCATTCGTTGAAGGGATTGATTTTAATGAGACTGTTGACATCTAAAACGCATCATGTCAAGGCGACTGCTCATATGGAACATACTAGAAGGCCATATGGAAGACCTTTGGATAGATACCAAGGTATAGCAGTGGTTCAAACGGTCAATTGGTTGTGGATTGGAGTGGTTTGAGCGAGGAAGGTTCTAGATATTTCTATCCAACAAACTCAACTGCCCATTCTTGATCTTGGCTTCCCCATGAAGTTAGGACATAGCCCTTAAAGGTGCTATAAGACCCCCTTCAAATTGGGGAAAAGTCTAGAGAAGATTTCATTTGAACATAGCAAAGCCCTACCAAATCTAAGAGCAAAGAGAGAGATGCATAGGTGAATTTGAGTAGTGAAGCCCTATCAAATTCAACATCCACCTAATTGCATTGTGACATTATTTTCTTACCCCTATTTGAGAGATTGAAATGGAAATTCTAGCCATGGAAATCCTAGGAGGTTAAGAGAATAAAGAAACACAATTACACCCATTTCACATACAATCAGATTTGTTCAACCGCTAAATCTATCAGAGGACATAGAGATGACCCTTGACCATCAATTTGGTAAGAGAATTTAGAGATATAGCCCTTGGATTTGAGGACAAGCACACATCAAGCCTCATCGTAGCTGTTAGTCATGGCTAACAATGCTCACCACACCTTAGGGCTACGGTCAGAATAGTATCTTTGATTCCCTTATTTTCTCACTGTAGGAATTGTTAATGGTAGTAGACTAAGTATAATTTAGGTTTTATTTCATTTTTAGAGACTTATGACCAATAGAATTAGCTTGTTTAATTGCTCGCTTTAAATATTTTAATTAGGATACTAATAAATATTTTTTCATTCTTCCATGATTTCAGATTCATAAATAGGTTATTAGATAGTTGTGTATGCTTTCCTTTGACATGGTTCACAATATCTTTTCATGCTTCTCATAAGTTTACTAACTTTCTTGCACTTTCTTGATTATATGCTAATAATGTCATCTTTACATACAATTTCCTCAAAAAGCCTCATCAAGAGAGGCATCCTTTATCACTAATGCTTCTTGTTGTTTATTGCATGTAGGACTAATAGGGTTTTGACATGCAAGGCAAAAAATGCCTCTAATAATGGATAAGAAGGTCATTGACACCTTGAAGCAGTTCGTGTCATTCTAAAAGGCCTGCGGATTATGTTGCGGGCCAAACAAAGTTAAATTTTTTCTACTTTCGTCACATGCCCGTGCATTTAATTATCAACCCAGGGAGCTTCGTAAACTTGTGAAGGGTCTGAATAATATTGCTTACAATACCACTTGAGATGAATCCGCTAATCCTACTATTGGGGGGTGTTTTCAAAATGGTTTTCAATCATTCATGCACTCCTCAATAATTTACGTAAGAAGAAAATAATTAAATCTATAGAAATGAAACATTCACACATTCCTGAAAATGAATCTACTGCAAATACTAGAAATAGCAATATGGTAAACGACCTTATAAAAGCAATAAACTATTCTAGATAATTAAATAAAAGAAAAGTGGGGAAGAAATACTGGCTTGGAGTGGGCCCAAGCTCCAACAGCTTCCTTCCAGCTGAACACGTGCTTAGAACTCTTAGAACTGTAATATATTTATCAAAGTGTTACAATATTTATCTATCTCTGTATCTCTATATGAATCTATATCAATCTCTATATATCTCTCAGAACAGTCTGCACGTGTTTATATAACACACCTGCAAAAATTTTGTTACAAAGAGGTTACAACAGTCGATTCATCCCAAAACTAAATTAAGATAGTCTGGTGAATGCAATCGACATTTGCTTAAAATTGGCATTTGGTTCTAACGACGGCGTGTTCGCTGATTGGTTCATGCTTCGCCTGGCATTGGTAAGACGTTTTCATATGTTGGTGCGATCTCCAATTTAGATCTACATGACATAGAGTTGGAACTGCACCAGCCGCTGCTATCCACATCGTGCAAATCTGGTCAACGGGCGAAGAACAAAGGTGCCTTCCCTATGAGGAAGGCGCCTAAGTATATCAGGCGCCTTCCATATACGGAAGGTATATTATTGTTGTGGCGCCTTCCTGGAAGAGGAATGCATTTACCTTCTATTGGTGCCTTCCTGTGGGAGGAAGGTTCTTGCCTTCTAGTGGCGCCTTCCTTATGGGAGGAAGGCGCTCGCATTCTATGAGGAAGGTGCATCTTCTAGTGGTGCCTTCCTTATGAGAGGAAGGTGCTTTACCTGTTGTGGTGCCTTCCCGTCGGTGCCTTCCCGATGAGAGGAAGGTGCTTCCTTCCCTTTGGTGCCTTCCTGGAGGAGGAAGGCACTTTTTCTTTCCTTGGCACCTTACTGGAAGAGGAATGCGCCTTCTTACTTTTGGCGCCTTCCTGGAAGAGGAAGGCGCCTACTTTCTCTTGGTGCCTTCCTGGAAGAGGAAGGCGCCTACTTTCTCTTAGCGCCTTCTTGGAAGAGGAAGGTGCCTACTTTCTCTTGGCGCCTTCCTGGAAGAGGAAGACGCCTATGTTATCTACATTGACCCCCAAAGAAAAAAAGTGCCAGGTCCATCAAAAGACCTCGACTGATCCAAATCTAACTAAACCAACTGCAACTCCACAAAAAACACTAAAAACACACAAATTAGATAACACACATAATTTCATCAAATATCTATATAATCATTTATAAAAGTACACAATCCTTATTATACAGCCACATAATGATCAAGAAAATTTGTACAAAATATGAGCATTTCTGGTGCTCATCAGATTACACTTACCCTTGCAAGGGATTTATTATTATTGTAATATTGTATCACATTAATTATCCCTAAGATGGATGAATTTGTAGCCATGAATTGATTCAATTTTAATAAAACACACCTTCCCTTTGGTTATTTCAATTTTGTCAATTATTGTATGCTTTATGTGATTTTTAATTGTTACTAGATTAGGTGTATTATTTTTAGGATCGTACAAAAGGCGATCACGGGAGAACTCCACATTTTATGCCACTAAATATTAATTTGTGTGGTTTTATGATGACAGGTGCTAACCACGGTTGACAACCACAGTTAAAAGTTGTCACTATGGTTGACACCCATGTGTAACAGTCTTAGTCGTGCCAAATAGCCGTGGTTAGCATTTGATAGGTTGTACAGTAGGGTGAAAAATCTTCGTTGGCAATTTTGGGTACTTTGGGTACATTGCCTTTGCTCAAGTATATAAGTTGTCATTGATGTTAAGAAGATTTTGAAGGAATTTGATTTGATGTAAAATAATTTATTTTGTTGAAGGTTACGGCATGACAGGTTCGAAAGAAAGTAAGTTGGAAAAATGTCGCGATATCGCGACATGTCGCATTTTCACGACTTAAGCAGGAGAGAGAAAGCAAGTTAGAAAAGTGTCATGATATCACGATATGTCGCAGTTTCGTGACTCAAAGAGGAGAGAGAATGTACGGAGTTAGAAATGTCACAATTTCGTGACATATTGCAAGGAAGCTTGTTCGAATGAAAAAGTGTCACGATTTCACATGTTGCAGGAGAGAGAGTCCGAAAGAAAAAGTGTCATGATTTTGCAACATAATGTAGAAGATAGAGTCCGTAGTGTGAATTGTCATGATTTCACGACAAGTTCGAAGAGAAAGAAAGTAAGCAAGATAAAGTGTCACGATTTCATGAAATGCTGCAGATGAAAATGTTCTAAGTAAGAACTGTCATGATTTCATGACATGCAACAAAGGAAAGGTTTCAAAGTAAGAAGTGTCACGATTTCATGACATATTTAAGAGAAAGCATTCAGATGCAGAAAGTGTTGCGATTTCGTGACATATTGAAGAAAAAGCGTACGAATGCAAAAAGTGTCACGATTTCATGACATGTTCCATTTTCGTGGGTGTAAGGCAGAGAAAAGCACAAGGTAGTGAAAGTGTCACGATTTCGTGACATGTTCCATTTTTGCTAGTGCCTGTAGAGAAGAGTGTACAAAAGTGAAAGATGTCACGATTTCACATGTCATGTTTTTACTAGTGGCAGCGTAAGAGAGTGAAAGAAGGAAAGTGTCCCGATTTCGTGACAAAAATTGAAAGCATATCTTCCATAGGTGAAGTGTCACGATTTCACGACAAAAGCAGAGACTATAAGAGAAGTGTCACAATTTCATGACAAAAGCAGAAAGGAGTTCGACGAAGGGAGAAGTGTCGTGATATCATGACAAAAGCAAAGTTGATGCTGACAAAGACAAAAGTGTTGCGATATCATGATAAGAGCTTAGTTGAAGTTGACAAAGGCTGAAGTGTCATGATATCGTGACAAAAGCCAAAAGAAAGTGTACGGTTGCAAACGTGTCACGATATCGCGACATGTAGTTTTGTAGCAAAAGCTACAGAAGAGTTACAGAGGCAGTTGAAGCCGACAAAGTTAAATGTGAGCCGATGAAGATTAGGGTTTGCAGTCGATGAAGTTTAGGGTTGTTACATTCGACTAAAATCAAGGTTTTGATCTTGAAAATGTTATTATAAAAGGCAGGCTGGTTTGAAGAGTTAAAAAAAGTGTATGCATGCGATGATCGAATGCGCAGATCGAAGTGTGCGAGATGCGATAGCAAAGAGTGAAAGAGCGTAGAAGTAGCAAGATGATGTCAAAGCATGCAGAGTGAGTGCAATAGGCAAATTTGACGATCGAGGACATTTGTGTTAGACCGAGAGGACTGTGGGGGTTTATGAGAAGAACTCGAGGACCAGCTTTGGAGGTGATCAGAGATGAGGACAGAGGTCTCTTAGGCTAAGCATTAAGGACAAGAGGTCTTCGGTGGAAAGTATTTCCACTTTGCTAAGGGTAAGGAGGCAGAGGTTGATCTTCGTAGAGGGGTATCACCTTTGAGCAGAGGCTCATAAATTTTGATTGGGAGAAGGTATCTCATTTGATCCGAGGCTCATAAAAATTGTAATTGGGAAGGATTCCCAAAGAACCTTGAGATAACTTTTAGAGAAAAGTTTTTGTGGATGTAGCCCAATATTTTTGGGTGAACCACGTTAAAAATGGGTCTTCAATGTGTGATGTTTTCTGTCTTGATTAATGTTGTGTTGATGCATCTGCTATCTAAAGTTAAAATTATTAATTTGTTAAGTCTTATACTATTCATCCCCCCTCTCAGTATAAGCTTATGTTCTTCAATTGGTATCAGAGCGGGTCTCTCCAGAAAGAGCCTAACAGCTTGGAGAAGGATCTATCAGAGGAACATACAAATTTAGAAAGAGATGAAGAGGTTGAGTTCGATCTCAAAGGTGAATTCTTCTTGGCTTTAAGAAATCTTGAGAAATTCAGGGAAGAGAATTATGTTCTCAAGTATCAATTTCAGGAAGAAGAGATAGCAAGATCAGAATTGTCTCAAAGTGTTATAGACTTCAAAATTCTAGCTGAAGAAGGGAAGAAGATTGAATAGGTTCTGACAAAGGCTCTAAAAGGAAATGAATCTGATTGCGAGAAACTAGAAAAAGAGGTTATGTCTCTTAGAGTGAAGTTGGAACAGTTGACTCTCAGATAGAATACTCCGTGTGAAAAGCAAAAGAAGGATGGTATCACCATTTATGAAACAGGGTCTTCAAGCAAGATCAATCTTCATCTTGAAGAGCGGTAGATTCTAGTTGGTCATAAGGAAAAGAAGAACAACCATCCAGGGCATCAAAACAGGTTACATAATACTTTCCATGGCTATTGTTTTTCCTGCAAGAAATTTGGTCATGAAGCTATGCATTGCAATAAGTCTTTGAA
This sequence comes from Wollemia nobilis, assembly GCA_028583015.1. Taxonomy (NCBI): domain Eukaryota; kingdom Viridiplantae; phylum Streptophyta; class Pinopsida; order Araucariales; family Araucariaceae; genus Wollemia; species Wollemia nobilis. The sequence goes on along the minus strand of JAQPPZ010000400.1, from coordinate 606,641 downwards.
TAGCCATAGTAAGAAAAATGTTATCTCTTTTGCACCTCTTATGAATAAGAATTTCATGTGTTTCAAGTGCAAGAATTTTGGGCATATAGCAAGGATGTGCAGTTTGGATAGATCTAGCATTGAGTTCACTAAAAAGAGAAATGAGATCAAATCTAAGTCAATGATAGTTCAAACTACTTTTCATGCTCAAGAAAAAGTAGAAAAATGGTATCTTGATAGTGGTTGTTCAAAACGTATGACTGGTGAAAAGGAAAAGTTTTTGGTATTAAAAAAAACAAACAGAGGAACAGTCAGTTTTGGAGATAACAGGTCAGCTAAAATTTGTGGTAAAGGGACTCTTAGTTTGGATGGGAAATCCAAAATAGAAAATGTGCTTTATGTAGAAGGCCTAAGACATAATATTCTAAGTGTGAGTCAAATTTGTGATCAAGGACACATAGTATCTTTCTTTTCAGATAGATGTGAGATAAGTAAAGAAAAAATGGAAAACTCATTGCTAGTGCTACAAGGACTCCAAACAATCTTTACATGCTAAGTGAGATAAAAAGGGAAAAGTGTTTTCTAACTCAAGAATATGAGAGTTGGCTATGGCATAAAATATTGGGGCATTTGAGCTTTGATAATCTTGTCAATATTAGTAACAAGGAAGCAATTAGAGACTTGCCCAAAATAAAAAGGCCCCATAACATCATTTGCGGTCCATGTCAACATGGAAAACAGACCAGAACCAGTTTCAAATCAAAAGGGTATACTTCTTCAAAACCATTGGATCTTATTCATACTGATTTATGTGGCCCTACCAGAACTCAGAGCATTTAGGGAGAAAGCTACTTCATGTTGTTTATAGATGATTATTCTAGAATGACTTGGGTTACTTTTCTCAAAGAAAAATATGAAGATTTTGAAAAATTTAAAGATTTCAAAGAAATGATTGAAAATGAGACTGACAAGAGAATCAAATGCTTAAGATCATATAGAGGAGGAGAGTTCACTTCAAATGAATTTGTGGAATACTGTGAGCAACAAGGAATCAAAAGATAATATTCAGCAGCAAGAACTCCTCAACAAAATGGAGTAGTTGAAAGGAAAAATAGAACTATTGAAAATATGGCTAGAGCTATGTTAAATGAATCAAGACTTTCGGATGGATTTTGGAAATAGGTAGTCAGTACAACAGTCTAAATTATCACTAGGGCCCAAATTAGAGTCAATCATCATAAAACTCCTTATGAGTTGTGGAAAGGAAGACCAGCTACAGTAAAATACTTCAAAGTGTTTGGGAGTAAGTGCTTCATCAGAAGGGAAGATCAAAATTTGGGTAAGTTTGATCCTAGGTGTGATGAGGGAATCTTTCTTGGATATTCCAGCAGAAGCAAGGCCTATAGATGCTTCAAAAAAAGAACTCATACAGTTGTAGAGAGCATAAATGTAACAGTTGATGAAAAGACAGGGATAAGAGAACCAGTCAAGGAACTCAGTGATGAAATTTGTCAAGAAGAATTCAGAGAGGTTTCAGATGAAGAAGAGGAAAGACAACAACTGCTTCCCAAAACTCCTTCACGATATGTTCAGAAACATCATCCCAAATATTTGATCATTGGTGATCCAAACAACAGGCAAACAAGAAGAAGAGTCATTCCTTCACATGATTCTACAAATGTTTCATTATTATCTCAGATTGAGCCAAAATATTTCAGTGAAGCATGTGCAGATAAGTTTTGGGTAAAAGCAATGGATGAAGAGCTAAATCAAATAGAGAAAAGTGAAACTTGGGATTTGGTTCCAAGACCTAAGGACAAGAATGTCATTGGAACAAAATGGATATTCAGAAATAAACTCAATGAGGATGGAAAAATTGTCAGAAACAAAGCTAGGTTAGTCTACAAAGGTTATGCTCAAGTAGAAGGTGTTGATTTCGAAGAGACGTTTGCTCCTGTTGCTCGTCTTAAAGCTATCAAATTTTTTTTGGCACTTTCAAGCTTCAAATCATTCAAGGTATATCAAATGGATGTAAAGTCAGATTTTCTAAATGGCGTATTGGTAGAAGAAGTCTACATAGAATAGCCAGAAGGAGTGTCTCTCTCAGAACAGTCAGACTATGTGTGTAAACTAAAAAAGGCCTTGTATGGGTTAAAGCAAGCACTAAGGGCTTGGTACTCAAGACTTGACAATTATCTTCATGAGCAAGGCTTCAGGAAAGGCATGGCAGATAGAAATTTGTATATTAAGAATGAAGATGATGATATGTTGATTATGGTTGTCTATGTTGATGATATTATTTTTGGGGGAAATAAGACTCAGATGTGCAAAGATTTTTCTAACACCATGCAGAAGGAATTTGAGATGTCTATGATTGGAGAGTTGTCATTATTTTTAGGTCTTTAGATTGCTCAATCAAAAGATGGTGTATTTCTCTCTCAAGGGAAGTATATCAAAGAAATGTTGAAGAAATTTGGGATGATGGACAACAAACTAGTATGTACTCCAATAATTACAGGGTACAATATGAGTAAAGATGATGAATCTCCAACGACAGATCAAAAGTTGTACAGATCAATGATTGGTAGTTTATTATATGTTATAGCTACCAAACCAGATATCATGTAGGCGAGTTGTGAAGAACACAAGCTTATACTGAGAGGGGGGGGTGAACAGTATAAGACCACTTTTTACTTTTCCTTTATACTTCAAAATAGTAAAGCAACATATCCAAAGCAATATCAAAACAATGCACAAGATCATCCACAAAGTGACACAACAATTTTAACGTGGTTCATCCAGTTCCACGGATAAAACTTTTCTCTAAAAGTTATATCAAAGTCCTCTGGGAATCCTTCCCGATTACAATGTTTATGAGCCTCGGCTCAAAGGAGATACCTTCCCCCAATCTGAATTTATGAGCCTCTGCTCAAAGGAGATACCTTCCCCTACCTCTGCTCTGGTTGGTGATCCTCTAGAAGACCTCTGCCTCCGCTGCCCTTAGCAAATGGAACTCTATCCATAGAAGACACCTGTCTTCCCTGCTCTGGCTGGAGACCTCTGTCCTCAACTCTATCACCTCAAAATCTGGTCCTCGAATCTGCACTAAACACAGTCCTTCGGTCTAGCACAAATCTGTCCTCAGGTTCTTCTCATAGAACCAATGCACCTCTGTCCTCAAGTTCTCTGATAGAACTATCAAACTCAGCTTCACAAGTCCTCTGCTAGGACCTGTCCAAATCTGCTCAACAAGTCCCCAAAGGAACCTATCCAAAACCTGCTCACAAGTCCCCAACGGAACCTGTCCAAAACCTGCTCACAAGTCCCCAATGGAACCTGTCCAAAACCTGCTCACAAGTTCATCAAGAAAAACTTGCTTGGCATGAACCCACAAAGAGAATGGTTAGAGACCCAATGTGATTCATCAACCTCATAGAAGCATAAAGAGAATTGTTAGAGACTCAATATGTTCTATACTTAACTCCCAATCTCAATCTCAACTCAATCTCAAATCTCATAAGAATAAGATAGATGTAATATGCTTTTCTCAAGAACATGAAACACAACCCAACAATTGCCAACCAAGCAATATCTCATATAACAATGATACTCATGTTCTTTCCAACAACCAATATCTTTTCTCAACCAATTAGGGCTTCAACAACAATGCTCAAAGACAAGGTTTAACCAACATCATTCAACTCAACATTAACCTTGAAGCATTCAACCAATCATCACAAGAAAAGGAAACAAGTAGAAATCCTTTTCCCTCCAAAGATATTTGAACAAAACATCCACCCACACAATATCACCAAATGCAAAGAATAACTTGTTCAAATCAACTCAATGGAGTAAGCCCAATATCATGAATCAAGTAAAAGCAATAACTTGATCAAACAACCTCTATGGAAGCAACTCAACCATCAACCTCAAAACAGCCAACCAAGGGTTTCACCAACTCAAAGCAAGTAGCAAGACTCACAAACATAAACCCTAGTGCACAATGCTTCCACTACCTCAAACCAGAATTATGCATTCACCAAAACTCTCATCAATGATAACAATGCATAAGTAGTCTTCAACAAACCAGAAAATAGGATTTACACCCAACCAAAGGAAACCTAGTTGAATACCTTTTCACTCCAATCTTATTTCAGGAAAACATACACCAATCATACTCATAAGAAGAATGTGCCCATACCTTATTGAAGATGAAGAAGATCTCACAAATTTGTCATAACCATAACCACCTTTTTGCCAAACTCAAGAAGGTTAGTAGACAACATATTTCTTTAATATTTCCTCAAGAATATTCCTTGGTCCAAATATAATCAAGGTTCTATGTCTTCTTCTTTCAACCTCATTCAACAAATCATTCATAACATATTTCTTATATTCACCTTATCACTCCTTAAAAAATATACCCTTTTAGTTTTTACTAACCTTATAAAATCTTATATCTTCTCAAACCTTAGAACAAAAACTTATTTTAATGTTCAAAAGGAAAATCCTTATAACTCCCCAAAAACACTTAACCATCTATTACTTCATAATCCAACAATAAAGTAATAATAAAAAACTTTATAGCATACCTTTTATTGCAACAACATATTGGCGCTCACGGCCTCCAAAAAATCTCTAAGAGATTTGAACCTTCACTCGACTTCCAACAAAGCGCATTAGCATATGCTCGATCTCCGACTGTGCTATTCCCACAGTTGACACCTCTAAAAACTTTGACAAATTTAAACTCTTCTATCTTGCCATGTTTGTCTTAGATGAAAATTTATTTCCTCTTTCAACCTCGGTAAGGTTCAAACCCATTATCTTCCTTCCATGCAAGGCTACGTCGACCAGTTATATCTGTCACTCATTCACGTAGCCCGAGACGTTCTGTTCCGTAGAGCCGAGATGCCCTGAATTGCATACTTAAAAAATAGTCCCTCGATTTTGTGCCATTCAGAAACCTTGAGCTTCGAAAGGATCGATATCGTGCGCTTCGCAACTACCATCCAATCGTTTGTTTCGACTCTGCGTTACTTTGCTGACCGTGCATTCTCAACTGGAGGATGAGCACCACATGGATACGTGTTTTTGATCTCCGCGTAGCTTCATCAATGGGCTCTCACACTTTTGACCACACAATCGCCTGCCTTCCTCCTTCGCTGGCGCAGACGATGTCGAAAACGAAATGCACGAAAATTGATATCAAATCCTTCGCTTAACTTTAATGAAATCCATTGCCACATTTTATATGCACTATGATGCATTGATTAACACGTCGGCACTTTTAATTTAATTTAAAATTTTAATTTAAATTTTAAATAAATAAAATTTAAACTAAATATTTAAAATTAAATATCTTCATCACCGGGGCACCTTTTTCAACGAAACGAAAAGCCAACTTGGGTTTTAAGAAAAACCCATTTCAAATCTGTTGCCCATGGTTTTAAATAAAACCTTTTATTTTGCTTGCCTTGGTTTTCACAAAAACCCTTCCGCTTGCTTGTTAAGCTTCTTGACATCAATGACAACATCAACACTTGAGCAAAGGCAATGTACCCAATGTACCCAAAATTGCCAACAATCTCCCCCTTTGTCATTGATGGCAAACCTTTATCGAAAAACACTTCTTAAGAGCCAAAACTGAAACCCACAACTGAGAATCTACCTTTGAAGTTTTGCTCCCCCTGACTTGAAGCTTTCCTCTTCACTTGAAGCTCTCCCCCTTACTCATATCTCTCCCCCTTTGTCATCAATGGCAAAGGGCCACCTTTGGGGCTCGGGACTAAGAATGAGCCTCTTAGCTTAGTCCCTCCCCCACCTCCTATTGAGGTGATTAATTCTGGGGTGGGAGTAAAACTCCCATTAGGCACTGATCATCATCAGCGTCTATAACTTCCTTGCCGGGCCTTCTCTTGAACTCTTTGTCCATATTCTTGTTCCTGTTTCTGTCACTGTTCCTGTTCTTAGCCATGCCTTGATCCTTGGACCTGTTCATACCACTGTTTCTGTTCCTGTACCTTGGAAGTTCAGCTCTACATTGTCTAGCTATGTGACCTTCATTGTTGCACTTGTAACAAGTAACAATGTTATTTCTTTGAGGCATACCTGTTCTTTGAATCCACCTGTTCACTAACCCTGTTCGAAACCGTTATGACCAAACTTGTTCTTGTTATTTGCCTTGCAATGAACTGCCTTGTGCCCAAACTGATTGCAAGAGTAGCAATACCCATGAAAGAAATCACCACTTCTAAAACTGTTATTTACCTTCTTCACTTGAGCCATGCAATGTACAGCCATGTGACCAAACCTGTGACAAGCAAAACATCTGCCTTGAAACTTTCCTTTATTTGACTTCTTAGGTCCTGAAAACTTCTCCTTCTTCTCATTCTGAATTCTGTTTTCTGTTTCTATGCATCTATCATTCAAGGACTCATGATCTGAAATACTTTCCTCATTAGAACTCTCTTCCTTTTGGAGTCTCTTACTAGACTCTCCAACTTGTTTCTTGTGTGGCTTAACAAAACCAAGACCTGTTTTATCTGTTGTCTTTCTTTGACCTTTGATAAGAGATTTAACCTTTTTGGAGCTTTCTTGAAACTCTGTACAGCTTATCCTTGTACTCTTTATTTTCCTCTTTCAAAGAAGCCATTTTCTGT